>OX421972.1:60314301-60914301 GCA_949128135.1 Parasteatoda lunata | reverse complement strand
AAATTATTTTTGGATCAACCAGTTTTAAAATTGACTGACTGAATATTTTTTTACCGCTCCCTTTACTCAGGCCAGGCCAAATATCTGAATCCAAAAAAACAAAAAACAAAAAAAATGTTACGGGGAAGAAATTTTTATGTTAAAATTTCTTCAACTTAAAAAATATCTGCATAATCAATTAATGTATAAAGTGCTATTCACTTATTGAAACTGCCTATTTATAAATGAAAATTCAATAGTTAAATTGAAAGTTAAGAGGGGTTTCTCACACTTCCACATTGCATAATATTGCAGGTATAAGTCCAAATTTCCAGACGTGCATTTTGCACTTGCACATATCAAAATGGTCACTATTTAAAATATTTTAAAGCATTGAGCACACATTTTATTCCTGGTCAAATGCAAAATTTTCGATCCAAGGAAATAACTAATTTTAACAACCTTAAATATTTTTCACTATCTCTTTTTATTTCTTAGTCTTTTCGTCCTAAAGCATAAAAATCAATACAAAAACAGCAATATATTTACTATTCGCTTTGAAAATAGTTGAAACAGTACAAATGTATTGCTACATTTTTCGGCATAAGGTGTTCAAAAACTTTATTTTCCGTTTGTAATTTATTGTCAGTCCCTGATGCCTTTAAAAGCTCTTTAAACTTCATTGATAGGCGTGAGAAATCGCATGATCTAAACACTTATGAAGTTATAAAATGATTCTTTAAGTACTACTTCTTGCTAAATATGAAGAAATGTACTGGTGTAGAAGTGTTTCAATTATTTTGTCCACCCCCTGCATCTTGTGTCAGCAAAGTAAATCCAAATAATAAAACACTTGTGCTCTGTGGTGTAGCTAGTGGAGGGGACACCTGTCCCCGGACGTAACGCAGTAGGGACACCAAATTCATAATAAATAATACAATTCATAATAAATTCACAATAAATAAAATTTTTAAGGGCAATTGATTTAAGTTTTAAATTATCTAAAACTTAAAATGGTTCTGAAATTCTCCCTTTTAAGTCCTAAACTATACTGTAATGTGGTGCGAAAACTGAGTTGTTCCAGTGCAATATAAACCTTAGCTGAACCTCTGGTTATGCTATCACTTTTCTTATTAAAAGGACGCTAGACATAAATGGACACATTTATATTAAGAAAGTAAACTGAAAATCTTAGGGAAAAATTTATTCTCTCGGTGAAAAGTTTCAAACAATTTATACCAGATAAGCTGAACTGTTTTTTTTTTTTTTTTTTTTTTTTCCCCTTTTTTTTTCCTCGCGAATTTTGCTCTTTCTCATTTTCAATACAAGAGAATCTTGCTGTAAACATTCTTAATTTAAAAATAATACTAAAACATCAGATCAGAAAGCGTGAGAAACAATCAAGATCAAAAATTGTTTTTCAAATAATGATTGTATGAAAATAACAAAGGTTATATGACCTGTCTAAGGCATATTTAACTAGCCAGCCGAGCTCGGATACCTGCTGGACTCTTGACAGGCATCAGAATCAAGTTTGAGACCTTCAGTATCTGACAACGTATAAGAGTTGAAAGTCGAGTTGAAGGATTTGCCACACGTCAGGGCTGTATGATCCATGGGAATGAGTTTTTAAATTAAAAAAAGATGTAATAAATAAGTGAGTTATTGTTTTTTTTCCACACTTGATCCAATTTTATTTTTTTTTAAATTTTTTTTTCGCCCAAAAGACGTTCGAAATGTATTCGATTTTAAAATAATTTTCCACCCCTTACCAAACAAGGGAGTTCGAAGTATTGCAACTCATTGAGATGAGTGAATAATAAACACAGAAGAGATACAGATTTCAAGTTAGGTTGCAATTCAAAATTTTTTTTCCTTTTATGATGCAATATGTATACGACCATATGTACTAACCTAAATATTAGTACGCCATACTAGTACGCCTGTCAAATATTAGTTCACCATGGTACTAACTAATGATCAAAATTGAGTATGACCAAATTACTCCACATTACATAAGCTCGCGGAATGAAAAATTAGTCACTTGGGGTCTGGACCAGATAACCTCATGGATTTGGTTAGGCATTTGCAGATCTACAAGATTTTGCAGCTAAGTCGCATCTAGTTTGAGCCACCTACCGAAAATCAAATTGCAATACTGCTAATTTCGGCATTTAGCACGCTATTCCAACACGTTCCACACATTTTATATGGGTTCATGTTTGATGGTTTTGCAAGAGAATGGTCACAAAATAAGATGTTGGGGAAGATGCCATAAAACCTGCCATACCCAGCCCGATAAACTTTATTATTGCCATCTTGAATAATAGGGGTTTCAAAGGCTTGGTGTTGTCTGAAGGACAACACTTGGATAATCCAGATTGTAAAATTAAATACGCTGTTTCATGCTAGTGGTCACCTCAGGGAGTGGACCCTGTCCATAACAGGGAAATATCCCCAAAACGTCACAGACATAATTACAAGTAATGTATAAATACATGTGAGCATTTAAATATATGGAATTACAATATACACATACATTGTGCATACATTAAAAAAGCTTATATAAGTAAAGTTATCAAAGTTTGTTTTAAAATTTATTCTAAGACATATAAAACTCGACTTCGTATTTCTTAGAAAGCAAACGATAATCTTATTTTAAATTTCTGAATATTATTTCCACATATAAAATTTACCATTTTTTTGTCATTTAAAAAATTTCTATGAACCATGCATTATGTTATAAAAACAATAAATCTGTATTGTCAAACATTTCATAAAAATACCTAGAAATAATTTTTTATTCAAAAAATTTTAAAATTGTATATAACAATTAAAGCTGAAAACTAAATATAAATATCGTTTAATTTTGTAATTTAACTTGCTAGAGTCATTATAAGTTAACTTACATGCATTTTATTTATTGCATTGTACATATATTTAGAAATAAATGTAATGTACATATGTATACGTCTAATGTATACGTCTAATGTATGTGCGTATGTACAATGTATGTACATACATTCATGCATTGTACATGCATAGTACATATGAATATGCATACATGGAGCATACGTTCATTGTACATGTGTGGATACATTCATTGGACATATATTCATTGCACATATGCATAGATTCAGACAGCATGCATAGATTGGGGACGGACAGACAGACAGGCAGGCAGGCATACATACATTAAAGACAGTCAACTTTATTAATAGAAAGCATTTTAAATAACACCAATTATAGACTGTATGAACAATAAATAATTTCGTAAATATCTTTTAGAAAAGAAGAATATAATTATATGAAATTAATTATCCACAAACGTTTTGTACCAAAATTATACCACAAAAAAACTTAAATATGGATATAAATTTATTATATTCAAATAAAATGTTAAAACTTTAATATTTGATCTGAAAAAATTCTAAAACTCTTTACAGATGTAATATAGCACCACATGCTTTGACAAAAATTCTAGCATGGAATCAGATTTTTTTAATATTCCATAATCATCCATATTTTTTACTTTCAATTTTAATACATTTCTCTTGGAAAAATAGTGGCCAGAATTTTATATAAAATCGCTAAAAACTTATAATTTAAATGGGGAGTGTATAGAACATATTCTAAATTATAATATTTTAAAAATAATATTATTTTAAAAATAAGAACAGAGTATATTTACTTACTAAAAAGTAAAACAGCGTCTTCTTCAGAAATGCTGCTGTTAACTAAATGTTATTTGTTTGTTTTTTTTAATACTTCTTTATTCAAAATATCAACAGACATATTCATCAGGGAAAAAATTTAACTTAAAATAGAAGCAATTTTATTTAGATTTATTATCGTTTGCTTTTTAAAATAAAACGATAGAAATAGCAGCTTATAGCTCGCACACAATTAAATAATAAATAAATTACTCAAGTTTGAGCGAAAACAACTCAAGTATTGCTTAAATAAATACCACTCAAGTTCGAGTGAACGTAAAGCAAGAATTTCGCTCAAATATAGGTGTATTTCACTCAAATTGAGTTAAAAAAATGTCACTCTTTTTTGAGTAGGGGAAATCACTTTTTCATTTTACGAGAGTAACTCTAATAATTTAAACATAGAAGAAAGTTTGAATAATTTGAACTATCAAGGTAATTTAAATGTTTTGAGCAATAAGGAAAGCTTAATTTGAAAAATAATTATAATATCCTGAATGCATAAGATAATTCGAATAATTTGAGCATTGAAAATAATTTGAAGAAAGTGATATATTTAAATCCCATCAGGGTTTGGTGTTTTTGAAATATTGCCAATAAAGAGTTATTTATCTAAGAATTTAAAGAGTCGTTTTATAGATTTACACTCCACTATCTGTAAAAATCAAAATAATCATTATCTTTGTTAAAAATTTCTCGTGAGCCAGAATAACAGGCGCCTTTTATTAAGACCCAAAAGAAATTGTGAGCTCTAAAGCCTTAAAAAACAATGTTAGAGAAATCTTTTTTATCTCATGATTCATTCGCGTGAAATTTCCCACGATTTGAAGAGTTTTCTTAGAAATAAATTTTTAAAAAATATAAATTGAAGTCTGAAATTATACTTTTTAGACATCTATAAATAATTGAAAAGTCCATAACGCTCGGCCTGCAAATCATACCTTCTTGAAGCATAATTATAGCACGGCAAAAGAAAGTGTAGAATCTCCGCATTTTCAGCATTTCTGAGAATCTATTCTTTTTTTTTTCTTTTTTCATTTTTCTTTATTTACTTTCTTTTCATTTTTCTTTATTTACTTTCGCTTCCAAATAGACGATCAAAAACAATGAGCGAAGTGAAGGATAATAAGTGAAAAATGTTTGTCGCTCTCCGTAAATTTATAATAATTAGACACAATTATCATTTGAAAATTATAATATCGTAAAAGCGTTGTTTTGCAACCCTGAAAGCTGAAAGATTTTTACTAATTTAGAATATAAGAAAAGACATTTAATTCGATCTAAAAAAGATTTTTTTTTTTTTTGTAGTTATGCATTTTGATTTTAATAAAATATTTAATAAATTTTGTGATTTTTTGTTTTCAGATTGAATTAAAGCAGGATATTAAAGCCTGAGTTTCTGTGCATTCTTGTGTATGATAAAACGCACAAGCCTTAGATTAGTCATGCGACATAAAATACACATAAGTTATCATACAAATATTGAGTAATTTTTTTAATATATACATGATTTTTAAAACCTTTTGTCAGTAAACATTTAATGAACTCCTCCGACTTTAGGTGCTAATGTGATACACTACTTCGGCTCCTGTGACGTTCGTTCACTTCGTAATTTAAAATACAATTCAACTGAATATCTCACCGCAAAAAATTTTAAAAATTCGCGGAATGTCCTCTAATAATATTCTTCAACTATAAATATGCTCCTAGCATGGTATTGTTCGTAGTAAATAAATCCTTCTTAAAAATTTTGAGTACTTATTTCTGGACACATATCTGTATTTTTGAAAGAATTGGCGCCCATTTTATAACCAGAAAAAGTTACAAAAAGTACGCATTTACATGCAAAGTACGCTTTTGCTTATGAACTTAACACAGAATTTCCGAACACGAACTTAACACAGCCATTCCAATTCTTCCGAAAATTATTTCATGAACATGGTAGTGACAATGTGATCAACATTGCACGCAGGCTGCCTTCCCAGACAAGCTTGTACTCATTGATCTGAAAAAGATCTGTTTACCTCAAGCAGACACTGGGAAACGAACCTTAGTCCTTCACATTGACAGATCAGCACGTGAAGATTGAGCCATCGCAATCCTTGACCACTGCTTAAAACTTGCAACAAAGAGACTTAAATGTAAAGCAATGACTACAAACTTTTTTCAATCTTAACTTCTTTAAAACGGCGATGATCTGAGTATTTCGTGGGTATTAGAAGTAAAAACATAAACAAATTAATTTTATGTTATAACGTGAAGAAAAAGAAGAATATTGCGTTTTTGAATTGCAGGCTCTCTTTCAACTCAAATTCTGAAAAAGCTAATAATAATAGATAAATAAAAACTTAACGAACGAGAAAATAAACAAGAATTTCTTCAGATTGCTCAAATTCCTGTAACAGTCCAGCCGGACCCCTAAGGGTAGAAACAGTGAGGTTAAAAACCAGTGATCCTTTAATAAAAAAAAATGAGTAAAAAAATTACACCAAATAAAATATCAAAATATCCTGAAGAACGGCTGTCAAAGTCTGCGAGCGATTAAAATTCCAGCAAAAGTTGTATTGAAGAAACTTATAAATGAAACGTACGAGTGAAAAAAAAGAAATCTATTTTATTTTATTTAACAATTTTTCTTTCTTAGATGAAAAGAATGCGCATGTCCTTGAAGAAAGTAGTTGGAAAAGAGCGGTAAATGCACCTCTGCTGTATAGCGTCAAAATGCCAGTTTCTGTTCAAAGAACTCATTAAATCACTTTTTACGTCAAGAAGTAGTGATTCTACGTGGTTTATTGTAACTTTGCTCGAATTTGAAAACAGCTGCACAAAAAAATTATTTATTGGAACCCGCCATTTAGAATTACGTCCTTCATTTTGTTTGCTTCGACAACATTATATCATCGGCTGAATAAATTATGCATAATTCTTCAAATCTAAAAGATACAGATTAACTGAATTTTAATATGCTGTACTCTTTTTTTTTTTAACCGAGATTTCTTTATAATTATGCACTAATTTTTGACCATTACATACTCAAGGTTATTAAATGAAACAGTGTTTTAGATTAAGTCGGACTTAAAAATGACAGAGAAATGCAAACAGTATCATTTACAGGGCAGGGACGAGGTCATTGTAGTACATTGAATGCTCACAAGCATCCCCCCCCAAAAAAGCATCAGAAAATTACCTCACTAACCATTACACAAATTTAGTGTCAGGTCCCATTCGGGCCGTGAACCCCGAATTTAATCTAGTAAAATAATTATTTGATATTTTTAAATACTTAATGAATATACATAGTTTAATTTTATAAACAGCCGACCCAATTTTGTGTTTATGACAACCAATGTTCAACTCCGTAGCCTTGTAATTTTGAGCCCAATCCAGAAGACAAGTGAACTCCTGGATCTAGTATTGGGAGGAATTTGTCATGGTAGAGGACTTTATGATGGAACTAACCTGCATTTCCGTTACATAGACAGGAAAACCACGAAAAATCTCCCACATCCCGCTTGACAGCAAGGGGACTCTAACCCATGATCCGTCTACCACTGAGGATATTTTACGTCCGCACTGTTGGGTGCGTAGTTCGTATCGACTAGCCATCGCTGGGATTCAAACCTGGTTCATTCCATTGGAAGACGAACGCTCTATCTCCTGTGCTACCACGACTCGTATAGTTTAATTTGACTAAAAGAAACATTTAATATATATTTTCCCCCCATGCGTTTTTTACCTTTTTTTCGGTGCTCATAAGGTGCTTTCGGTGCTCGCCTCTCGGTTAGAAGCGGTGTTTTAATCATTTTTGATACTAAGTGAAGGCCCTTTTCTCATTTTGTTTTTATTGGCTTAATTTTATCTGCCAGATAACTGCTCAATATTATCGTTCATTCATTAACTCTTTTGATAGAGAACACTTGGTAAAAAATGAAGTTTACCATAAAAATTCGGAAAGTGTAATGTTTTAAAAATCGCATGTTTCAGGAACATAACAATTAAATTATCACAAGGTATACAGCAAGCTCAAAAGAGGTTCGAATTTAAGTCTGACTGTAACTAATCTTTCTTCTTTTTTTCCCTCCCTTAACACTTTCATGTGTGGTGACACCAACGTGTTGTCACGTGAAAACCAAACTTTAGCTGCCGGTGACAACACGTTGGTGCCATACGCAAGCCATACACTAACAGCCGGTGACAACACGTTTGTGCCCCATGTTCAAGCGAAACGTTAGTGGCCGGTGACAACACATAGATGTCGCGCGTTCCAACCTGATATTCATGTGATATTTTGTCAAGGGACAATAGAGTACAGGGATGGCAACTGCTCCGCTTTCTGGAATAGTTTTAATAAAAGGGTAGCGATCCGCGATGGCTCAGGGGATAGAGCGTTCGCCTTCCAATGAGGCGAACCGGGTTCGAATCCCAGTCGATACGAATTCCGCATCCGGCTTGCACTGACCACATTGCTGACGCGAAATATCCTCAGTGGTAGACGGATCATGGTTTAGAGTCCCCTTGCCGTCAGGCTAACCGTGGGAGGTTCTCGTGATCTTCCTCTCCATGTAACGCAAATGCGGGTTAGCTCCATCAAAAAGTCCTCCACGAAGGCAAATTTCTCCCAATACTCGATCCAGGAGTTCCCTTGTCTTCTGGATTGGGTTCAAAATTACAAGGCTACGGAGTTGAACATTAGTAGCCGTAAACCCATTAAGTTGGGTCGGCTGTTCAACGACGGTTATAAAATAAAATAAAGGGGTAGCGGGTTCGATCCTCGCCGGCCGAAGACTCCCCGTGTAGTAAATGGTGACTGATGCACGTTAAATCTGTCGAGTCTCAAAGTCCACCATGTTCCCATAACAAATCAATACCTCTGGGGGTACTGATCCAGGAGTTTCCTTGTCTTCTGGATTGGTTCAAAATTACAAGGCTACGGAGTTGAACATTAGTAGTCGTAAACCCATGAAATTGGGTCGGCTGTTCAACGACGGTTATAAAATAAAATAAAGTGGTAGCAAATTATATAGTAAAATTCGTTAAAGAAAGATAGTTACGCCTACTTTTTAATATAGTAACCAGTAGTTTGATGCTTTAACGTTGCATTTTAAATCATACTTATAATTTTTGATATTTAGTGGTGAAAAAATTATTTATAATGAAAAATACTAAACTAAAAATAACTTAAATTTCGCTACCACTAGGTACCACACGCTGAGGTGGTTTTAACAAAAATAAACACCGGTTACATGGTAAACTTATCACTAAATATATGCGAACCGCATAGTGTTAAACGTAAGCACATAACTACACCTAGATTCCACTTTCGTTTCTATAGTTGAAGCCGCAGCCTTTAAAAAGTAAAAAGGGTGGTTACTGATGTTAGTGTTCGCTCTGTAAATACATACGGGGTATAGCAAAACAATGGGAATAATGTTATATGCATTGTAAGGGAATAGCCTCTCTTTTAGTAGTAAATGTTTTGAAAAATTTTATATAACAAAACTACTTTTTGAAAGATCGGGATCAAAGGAATTGATGTAATTTTTATCAATGTAAGAGTTTGTATGGAACAATATATATATATATGTTATATATATTTAATATCCATTCTTAAATATATATATATATATATGTATATATATATATATATTTAATATCCATTCTTAAATATATATATATATATATATGTATATATATATATGTATATATATATATTTATTTAATATCCATTCTTAAATATATATATATGTATATATAAATATATATATTTAATATCCATTCTTAAATATATATATATATGTATATATATATATATATATTTAATATCCATTCTTAAATATATATATATATATGTATATATATATATATTTAATATCCATTCTTAAATATATATATATGTATATATATATATATATATATATATATATATATATATATATATATATATATATATATATATATATATATATATATATATATATTTAATATCCATTCTTAAATATATATATATGTATATATATATAAATATTTAATATCCATTCTTAAATTTATTTGTAGTATTATACGCGAAAGTCTTTTAAAAGATATTTTTTACAGTTTGTCTTACGTTTGTCTTGAGTATACAATTTGTCTCGAAGCACCTAAAACTGTTTTTAAACTAGGCTAAGAAATTAGACAAAAAAATAATAAATTTAGCGAGTGCTATTTGAATAAATTAATTTTCCTCTAACATAGGTACTATTTTTGTACTTTAAATTTTAATATTTGTGCTGTTGGCTATCTCTTATCAACCAACAGTGCGAATCTCATACGTTTTAAACTAATAAATTTCATTGTTATTTCTCAGAACCCTATCAGTATATTTACCAACTTTAAATTTCGATATTAGTGACAGTTGAACCATATTAATCGTATTTTTTAAACGTGATTTCAAAATAACGTTAGTAATAACAACGTTAGTAATAGTTAAATTTAACGCTTTATTAAGATTGCAGCAAATTTTTTTATTGTTTAACTTACCGATATTATGAAACCGATTTTCCGCAAAGTGCAGAATAAGTTATGAATGTTTTTAAAATTTTTGAACTTGGACAAATTACAAATTTTAGTACGTTTGCTCTACTTTTGCAAAAATTATGTAAATAAATAAATAAAATAAGAGCAAACTGAAGTGTCCCTAAAATTCTTTACAGTTCTTTTTTATATATATTTTAAAACAACCATATGCTTAAAAGTGAGTGTTTCTCTATTTTTTACAGCGCCCTAAATTTCGATTGAGTCTCGATAAATCTGTCTGCGACGTTCGCCTCTGAAAAATCTGGCAAGGAATCAAAACGATTAACGGAGAATGAAAGTGCGACGCACGTAAAGCGTTCACCTATCTTTCTTTCATAAAGATACTATGTATTTGCCTCGAAAGTAAAAACACATATTTTGTCTCCTAATGATTTTCAAACGTGCAGTGTAGCGCTATTTTTATTTTATTTTATTTAATTAATTACTTGTTTATTTATTTACTTATTTATTTTTTTGTAAATATTGTTTTGTTATTCTGACTAACTCAATTTGCCGATTATCTGAATTCTTCTAAATCACGTCAAAAGCGATTATTTAACACATGTAAGAAAAGCTATTTTAATCAAACACATATTACATTAAACTAGCTTTCCGTTTTTTTTGAAAAAATAATATTTAAAGATAAATGCATTGATTGTAAATTGATGTTTCTTTTAATTAATATAAGTTGCGAAGCACGATGCGAAGGCTTTGTCGTCACATGAAACAGTAATTTTATAGCGAATAATATGCTATTTTTTTAACTGTTGTGCGTTTGTAGCAGTTATCATATGTCTGTTAAGCGAAATTTTGTCGATCTTTAAACAGTTTTCTTGATTCTAATTATGTGAAAATGACTCACAATGTCAATATAAAAATAAAGCTACTGTTTTTTAATTTTAATAGCAACTGGTCTGAATGAAATTAGAAAATTTTTTAAAATTTAAAGTGCAGACTCTTCTTTTCAGTAAGATAGTGCACAGTTTAAAATTAAAACTTTGATTTGAGTTCAAATTGCAGTCGAGGCACATTAATCGTGATTTTTTTTCCTTTTAATTTCCTTGGCGATATAAACTTCGAAGAACAACTTCGAACAAGACTAATACTTCTGGTAAATTTTAGAATTAAAAAGCATATAGCGTGCCTGTCCAGTGCGATTCGTGGATATATTTGAAACTCTATGAACAGATACTATGCTCTCTTCTTTATTTTAGAATCTTGATGGGTAAAAAAAAGATAGCAAAATTTTTTTTAAAGTTTATCGACATAAGTGTATTTGGATGCTAAATTGAATTGTAGAATTTTAACTGCAATATTTCTTTTTCTTAATTTTTTTTATTTTTTTATTGAATGAAATAATGTATATAATGAGCAAAAGACTGTTGTGCGAAGTATTTGTAAGTTTGCCGAAGATCTCGGCCTCAAAATCTTTTAGTATAAAATTTAAAATAATATGGAAAATGAATCGATTTGTAGATTTATAAATTAATTGTTTAAATCAATTATTAGGCTAATTTTTTATAATTATTCGTAATTATTCTAGCATGAGCCACGATTTCTCAGGAGATAGAGCACTCGCATACCAGGTAGGTGACCCAGGTTCAAATCCCAGCGTTAGCAGTTCGATACGAACTCTGCTCCTGGCTCGCACCAACCAGAGTGCGGACATAAGAATATCTTTAGTGATAAAGCGATCAAGGGTTAGAATCCCTTTACCGAAAGGCTTACAGTGGGGAGTTTTCGTGGTTTTCCTTTCCATGTAATGCAAATGCGGGTTAGTGCCATCAAAATGTTTGATCCACAAATGCCAGTTTGGCTCAATGCTTAATCAAGGAGTCCCTTGTCCTCTGGGTTGGGTTTAAAATTACAAGGCTATGAAGTTGAACCTTGATGGTCGTAAACTCAGATTTTTGGTTTTTATTTATTCTTAATAATAAATTATAAACAATGATTCAAACGAATAAAATCAATATAACTGAAAAATATATATTTATATTATTTTGAATAACTTTTTTTTTTTTTTTTAATATTATTTTTAACAATGATTTCTTTCCTTTTTATTATCAGCAGGAAGAAAATTTTTTTATTCGTTTTAGAACAATCTGGGTACTATCTTCCTTATAAACAAAACGAACCCAGGCACATTCAGACAACTTTCTACGTCCTATCAACCAACAAACATGCGAACAAGAGCTATCCCCCTCTCGAAAATACGAACACGTTCAAACGCGTTTCCCTAAAGGTCACTTGGAGGAAAGAAAAGATGTTTTTCAAAGAATCGGTCAAATTATAACTTGTCTAGGCACGCCGGTAAAAGAGTTTCTACGGCGAGAGTATAAAAAAAAAAAAAAAAAGAATAAAGGATAAAAATAAAATGAAGTAAAAAAAAAGAAGCAAAATCAGCTGGGAACACAATCAAAATCGTCTGCTGGGATCGAAACCGGATGAAGAAAGTGATGCAGAGGAGGGTGTAGGTGAAAGAGAGGGGTTTTGGAGTTTTCCCGTTATGCTCGACTGATTCATTATGAATTCTCGGTATTTTTATGACTGGTTTCATCAGAGCTAGTGTCATCATTTTCTTTAGTTAGCGCGTTTTTACTGCTTATTATTGGGTTAATAAATTTACGACATCGTTTGTTTTTATCTGAGTGAAAGTTATAATTAAGAGTGTTATTTTTGAAATTTTATTGAAGAAATTAGTTAATGTTGAATTGAAGATTGTATTCTGCTATTTTTTTTTTTTGCATTAAAAATAGTAATTCTAAGTGTTAATTTTTTTTCTTAATTATTCAGAATATTTTTCAAATAGAATTAATTTGACTAATTTTATGACTGGTTTCATCAACATTAGTGTCGTTATTTATTTATTTAGTTACTTAGCGAGTTCTTATTGCTTAATATCGGGTTAATAAATTTATGACATCGTTTGTTTTTCTGTGTAAAGGCTAATGCGTCACGCAGTGGACTGATCGCTAAGACACGGTTCCCAGCAGATCAATGAAGTCAAGCATCACTGCCTGTGGTCAGTGTGCGGGTGGGTGACCACTTGGATTAGTCTGCGTAGGGACCGAGGGTGTGCGGTATTGGTCCTCGTTAAACTGTTCTACCGTAAAGTACTCGACTTAGCTCGCAGATCGTCAGACAACCAAAGCGGGAAGCCATCCTCAGCAGAGAATCAATATTCTGATGGCAGAACTTCGGATCATCTATAGGAATGTTTAACAGACCGTCGCCAATAGCCCATTGTGCAGCTCTTGTGTGGTGTAAATAAAGTGCTACTGCCACTTAAACTTATAAAAACAAAACGTATTAAAAAAAAAGTATCTCCACTCTTTTGCGCTTATGATAACATCAAAATACTTGTGATTTACGAGTAAAATTTATGTAGAAAAGAGGTCAGCAACTCAGGTTGAATTGGCGAAAACAATTTTAAATAGCAAACAATTTTAATATTCAACCTCAACTAGAAATTTGTATATATTCTGAGATTTTCTGAAATATACATTAAAAAAGCTTATCATTACTACTATGATACCAAAGGCATTACAAAAAGTAATTTGAAAAAGTATGTTTTTTTTTTTTTTTTAGCTGATACCAAAAAAAGATGTTCAATTTTTTGATTTTAGGGGATCAGAGCCTTAGGTCTACTCATGACGTACGAATAATAGTACCTCATGAGTAGACCTAAAGCTCTGATCTTGTGTGCCTTTCAGCAGGCTTAGGTAAAAATTTCCCTTGAAATTTTTACCTTTATTCTTAATTATCACATGCTTATGTTGAATTATGTTTATGTTATCAATTGAATGTTATGATATTGAAGGGGGGGAAATATATCAAATGATATATTTGAGTCCATTTTTTCAAATTTCACTATGCACTTAGTTCAAGTATCACTCCTCATTTTTAGAAATATTTTATAAAGGTACAAAATCTGTACGTGCATACACAATCAACAATAGTTTTGGATGGAGAATGATGTAATGAAATGAATTTTTTAAACTGAACTTTTATCTCAAGCATTGGCCTTCTATTTTCCAGAATAATAAAGTCTTAAAACGGGAGTGTACACAGCATTCATTTACAAATGAACAGTAGTTGTTCTACTACAAAACAGTCTTAATGTCTGGAAACGGTTTTCGTCCCTTCCGAAACAAAGAACGTTTGGCTGTTTTCCTGCGGTAGGGAGACAGTTCAAAAAAAAAGAAGGATGGAACTGAAATTTAAAACTTTCGAAAGAATGTTTTGGAAGCAGGGGAAAGGACCCACGTCCGTATCTTTGAGTCACGGAGGAAGCGGTAGACACAAAAAGTGATATTTTTAGCAATGACCTCGAGATTGTGTGTGAAAAAATTTAAAGGGTGTATATATTCCTCTCTCTCTGAGTTGAACTTCTCCGTACTTACCACAAATAGAGAAGAACCTCGAAAGGCAATAACATTCATAATAAGTTAAAAAAGACTCTCGTTTAGAACTTGGAACACTCCACACTTTTTCTTCTGGAACTAAAATATAGTAAAACTAGGCCCTCGTTCGCACGTCACTCGGTGATTCACTCGCTAATGCGGTTGTTAAGAGTGATGTTGGGGGGGGGGGGATGAAAAGTGTCGTCGCGTTAACTGTGTCTGTGATTTTGGGTTGCGTAATGGATTTCTCGTAACATCGGTAGCATGAGGTTGTATAATATATTTATAAGCTAGGATAGAAAAAAATTTATCTTGTTATCCTAGCTTTTTGATTTCTCTTAATTCTTAAATTTATATTGAGTACTCTAATCCTATTTTCAATAAAGATAACCTTTAATCTCTTTTTCTCATGTTGAGAGCATGAGCGAGCAAGAAATCGAATTTTAAAAATAGATAGTCTCGCTTTCTTTTACTGATTATGTATTAACATAAAAATAAGTTTTAATTTCATCCTTTTCAAATTTTTTTTTCCAATAAAAATAACCTTTTAATTCTTTTTTTCCATGTTGACACAATCGTGCAGAAATCAAATTTTAAAAATAGTCTTTCGTTAACTGATTATGTATTAACATAAAAATTAAAGTCTGTTAAAGGTTTACCTTACAAATGTAACGCCAATTAAAGTTTTATCTTTCGCCAAATAATTTTAAATTGCGTTTGAATACTAACCTTTTAGCTGCACTTGATGAAATGCCAAATCATGGAAAATTATCCTGTGTAATGTCTTTATTAAGCTAAAATAAAAACAATAGAGGATGAAATTAAAAAACGAAGATGGAGCTGGCTCGGACATATCCTTAGAATGCCCGAAGAAAAAATTACATCTGTTGCGCTTACATGGGCCCCTGATGGTAAAAGAACAAGAGGAAGACCCAGACTGACCATCCAGCGCATGTTTTAGGGCGAATTAAAAGAAAGTAGAATTTCTGGCTGGGAGGAAGCAAGATCTATTGCTAGAGACAGGAGGCGTTGGAATGGATATCCAAAGGCACGTAGAGGATAAGTAAGTAAATGTCTTTATTTGAAAAATCATTATTTGGAAAGTTAACCTGTTGTATACAATTAAATTTTTTTAGAAACATACTGATGAACAATTATGTCGATGTCGATGCATAGCAATATGGCAAGCGTTCTGTTAGCTGATAATTGGAATGAAAAAAAGAAAGAAAAAACAGGATTGTTTTATTGCATATTAAATTGTTGCAAGACCCTTAGTTACCGAGACTCAGAATCGTGTTTTCATTGAATGAAGTGGCTAAGAACTAGCTCAGGAAAAAATATATAATTTACAAATTAGAAGATACCGAGGTTTTTTTCACTCTCCAGAACGAGTTCATAGCAGGGATATAATTTGCATATAAGAGGATATAGATGTTTCCCTCTCTCTCTAGAATTAGTTCATTAAGTGGATATAATTTACAAATTATATCCTTTTACACGGAGGTCTTTTTTTTCGACCTCTAGAACGAGTTCAGAAAAAGGATATAATTTGCATATAAGAAGAAACAGAGGCTTTTTCTCTTTCTCCAGAACGAGTTCATAGCAAGGATATAATTTACATATTGGAGGACATGGATGTTTCTCTCTCTCTCTTCTCCTAGAATTAGTTCAGAAAAAGGACATAATTTACAAATTACATCCTTTTCAGTAGACACTTATAGTCTTTCTCTCTCTGTATCTGAAAAATAATTTGATTTACATAACGGAAAACACAGAGGTAGGTTTATGCTGTTTTATGAGAACGGGTTAACTATTATATTTTTTTAACTATTATTGATTACATTATTAAAAAAATTAAATTAGAAGAAATAAATTAAAAAATAATTGAAAAAATGTTTAACCTCAACTCTGGTTTCTAAACTTAAATGCGGAATGGAATATTTGATTTTTAAATCTAGCGTAATGCTATTCGGGGAAGGAAGTGGCGACATCGCAATGCTATAAAGAAATGAAGTTCCAAACTAATTTATCACTTTTGTTTGTTAATAAGTTAAAATACCACATCCAGGAAGAAGTCTATTCTTATAATATTCGAGATCGACAGTAATTATATTTTCTTATAATTTTCTAATAACCCGACATACATGTAAAAAAATTCTTAAGGAGGGCATTAAAAAAATATATTAGAAAAAGCAATTTTCTATTTCAACGTTGTTATTTCTGTAAAGTTATTTTGTGCCGATGCATCCTTTTATTTAAAACTAAATTTTATATTATTTTAATTGGAAGAAATTGATTTCAACCAATGTTTTTGTATACAATAATGAAATTCGACAAAACAGTTTTATGAATAGAGCTGTATAAATGAACATTAATATAATATATGCACAGTGGGAATCTTGGCATCTCAAAAAAATAAAAAATCTAAAAATCAAAAATGATTTAAAAACATTTACTTCTTTATTGCTATTTTTTTTATCACATAAGGAATCATATTAACTAAGAATTGCAACCTTTAAGAAATTAAAAAGAAAAATTTAAAAAAGAAAATTATCTTCAAATGTGCAGCTTTATAAATTCATAAAACAAACTTTTTCAAAAAATCGTCATCATGTAGAATCATATATATCCGTTATAATTTCATTAAAAATTGTAAGTTATACCGTTACATCTTAGTTGTTATCTATTTTCATGACCACCTTTCTATTTTCAGAAAAACTTAACAAATTTCTAGAATGGAACCTATTGAAATTTTTTTTCTAACGAACAGTTCCGTTAGTTGACATCTCGAAAATTCTGGAAGTGTTCAAAGCATAAAACCGGAAGATATCAAGATGAGAGAATTAGCTTAAAGCTTTCATAGAGAGATCAGCTTAAAGAATTAAAATGCTGTTGTTGTTGTAGTTTATTAACGGCGCACTAGAGCTGCACAATGGGCTATTGGCAACGATCTGGAAACATCCCGGAGGATGATCCGAAAACATGCCACTGCAATTTTGATCTGGCACCCCATTCCCTCTTAAAGAGGATCTTAATGACGACCAATACCGAAAACACTTGGTCCCTTCGCAGACTGATCCAAGTGGTCACCCACCCGGACACTGACCGCAGCCAGTGATGCTTGATTTTGATGTTCTACTGGGAACCTTGTCTTCGCGATCAATCCACTGTGAGACGAATTAAAATGGTGGTTAACAAAGTATAAGTGCTTAGTTGAGTAATAAGTAAAATCAAAGAGATAGATAGAGGGAAAGAAAATATGATACAAATAGAAACTCTTATACAGTTTAAGCAATTCTCAGTTGAATCGAAACTTTTTATATTTATGAACAATTCATGTATTAAATTGAGTTTAATTACCCATCTAGTTAACTTTTTCAATATGAATGTCACTTAGCTAAATAATTTGTTTTTTGAATAAATGAATCAAAAGATTTGTTTCTCAATAAAAATTATGACTAATCAATCTAAAAATAAAATTATTCGAATAGTAAAATAAATTTTTAAAAAAGTGTTCTTTTCTCACTTTTAAATTATTGCAATAGTAAATGCAGGCAATAAATATCTATAAAGATAAAATTCCCTGAAAGGCGGTAGCAATGTTGCTGCAAAGTTACTTTTAAAATGATAGCTTTATTCAACGATGGTTATAATAAAATAACGACGGTTATAAAATTAAATAAAAAATAGTTCCGAAAGTAACCGGGTTAGCCTGGTTGGTAGGGCACTGGGCCCATGTCCAAGAGGTCATGGGTTCAGTCCCCTCCGGCTGAAGACTCCCCTTGTAGTAAATGGTGACTGGTGCACGTTAAATCTGTCGAGTGGCGAAGTCCTTCATGTTCCCATAACAAATCATATCTCTGGGGGTACTGATCCAGGAGTCTTCCGGATTGGTTCAAAATTACAAGGCTACGGAGTTGAACGTTGGTAGTCGTAAACCCAAAAATGGGTCGGCTGTTCAACGACGGCTATAAAATAAAATGAAATAGTTCCGAAGGAGTAATAGTGGCTCGGGGGATAGAGCTTTCGCCTTCCAATTAGGTGAACCAGGTTCGAATCCCAGCGATGGCGGCTCGATACGAATCCCGCACCTTGCTCGCACCGACCACAGTACTGACGTAAAAATTTCCTCAGTGATAGACGGATCATGGGTTATAGTCCCCTTGCCGCCAGGCTTACCGTGGGAGGTTTTCTTGGTTTTACTTTTTATGTAACTCAAATGTAAGTTAGTTCCATGATAAAGTCTTCCACGAGGGAAAAATTTGTCTCAATACTTGATCCAAGAGTTTCCTTGTCTTCTGGATTGAATTCAAAATTACACGTTGAACCTTAGTAGTCGTAAACCCAAAAATTGGGTCGGATGTTCAACGACGTTATAAATAGTTCCGAAGATATTAACTATAAAAAAACAATAATAATTAAAATCTCGAGAAGTGATGTATTTATTCAACTTATATCAAAAACAATGATTGTAACATTAAGTAATTTCTTAAACACTGTTATGTTTTTAGCAATAATAATTTAACGCAAAATTGTCCTCAACAGCCTTTTTTAGTGTAAAGACGGCATCATGAATTTTAATCAAATTTATCTGTTTTCGTTCATATTCATTACGAAGCAATAAATTAAAAAATATATAAAAAAATCTTGTATTTTTGTTAGCGTTTGGGAAACTAATTTTTAAAAAACAATATTAGGAGGCTCCGTCCTTCTCGCCGATCCTTGTTATAATCCACAAATTCCAAAACAACTGTTGACAATAATTTTACGTTTCAGTGATTAAAAATTGCATGAAAAAGCCTCTAATTTGTTATTCATTAATTTTACCTTATACATTTGATTGCAAAGATAAAATTTTTAGACAATTCGATTATTCTTTCAAAAAATTTTCAACTATTTTTAAAATTCAAGTTCAATTATGTTTAATTTTATTATAAAAAAAAAATCAAATTATTTTGAGATCAGCTGTCGATTGAACTTTCTTGATTGATAATTTAACATGTTTGTGGGTTTCCCTCCCTTTAAATGCCTAAGCTAACAAAGTCACGTGAGGAAAAAATAATTGACTGTAACAAAACAATTTGATAATTTCAAAAGAATACAATTTGGACAACCGTTTTTTCCTCTTAATAGCTGAGAAACATCATTTATTACAGAAAAGTTTTCTAAATTCAGAATGAAAGGTAACAGAACGATTTTTATTTTTTATAAATCGCGATAGTATTCAAGAGTAATGTGATTTATTATATATCTAACGTAGTTTTTTTTTGTTGTTGTCCTGTATAATATCCGTGATCCGCGGATGAATTCCGTTGGAAAAAAATGACCATGGAGAACTTTTGATCTAATGGTCAGAACTGATATATGACTTCTTTAAAACTCGACTGTTCGCCCAACTTAGTGCAGATTTTGCATTTAGACATACAAAATTACATTCTTTAAAATGATTTAAAAATATGCATACCTTACTATACAAAATGTTTTCGGCTCTTATTAAATAAAATAATAAAAAAATTACAAATAATTATTAAAATTACTTTAATGAAATACGTATAATTTTGCGGAACAAAAATTCTGATATACTGTGATTTTTATTGCAATATTTACTGAATCATTGTAATTAAATGAATATTACTTGAAAAAGTACTGACACTCAGGGTACCAGTACTTTATACTGTAGATTTATCAGAAATTTTTTAGAGAGTCTTATTAAATAAGGAATAAAGAGGGTGTCCCCAATTATAAAAAAAAAAATTTGCATGGCATAATCTTTGAAAAAACGAATTTTATAATTGCGTGCAAACATTGTTTTATTCGCTGCATTATATAACAAGTACGCAAGAAGTAAAATGAACAATAAGGGGTCCAAACTTCGGACCGTTCACTGGATCAAACAATTGGAACCTATATATTGAGAATACCCCCTATATTTTTGGGGGGCAGAAATCGAAATCCGTTGGAAAAATAAGGTATTTATTCAGAGAAAGTACATTTTGTATCTGATTTCGTAACTTAGAACATCGTCTGCACCAATTAATTAGCATATTTGAGATCACCCCCTAAACCATTAAAAGTGAGTCCCAGAACGTGAAGATCCGATCAGTAGATTAAAAGTTATTCTTGGTGGCCCGTTTAGTTATTTATTTATTTATATATATACAGTCGGACCTCTATTTAACGAAGTCGCTAAATCTCGATAATAAGTTCGTTGTATGGAAAATTCGTTAAATAGAAAATCATCTTTTGAAATACTTAAACGACACAAAACAGGTTTCAAATTCAAAAACACTAGACATAATGAAAATAGCAATGGATATACCTTTATATTGTAAAGTAGTATCTACTATTTATTTTATCAATTTAAATCATAAAAGAAATCTGCATGAAAAGCAAGAATAGAGCAAAACATTATCCAGTTTTACACAATCATGCTATATACATTTTCAACTAAAAAAAGCTAAATTTATGCATAAAATTATAGCTGCATTTATTATAAAAGTTATTTTAAACATCCATAACCACATGTGCTCTAAAGTTTAATGACTACTGATAAAATCCGTTAATTTTGTTGTTTATGCTAAGAGTTTTTCGTTTGAAATGCGAACAAAAAGAGAAAGTGATTTTACTGCTTTCTCTAAAAGTTAAGTGGCTTTGAAATTCAATTCAAGGTTATTTCCCCCATAAAATGCCTTAACACGTTTAAAATGTTCTGAAATATTTTGGAAAAATGGAAAGTGGATCTCAAAGACAAGTTCGTTAAATAGAAAATTCACTTCGCTATTTGGAAGTTGTTTTACGAGAAATTTTCCAAAATGTTCTTGGTTCCTTGAAAAAATTCGCGAAATAGAGAAATTCGCAAAATGGAAGTTCGTTATATAGAAGTCCGACTGTATATATATATATATATATATATATATATATATATATATATATATATATATATATATATATATATATATATATATGCCCACTGTTCAAATGTTAAATTTAGGGATTAGTTATGGGGTTTTGGAAGAATTTGTTGTGATTTAATAGATAGTTAATTTTGATTCTCCTTGCTCAATTTTTGATATCGATGAATAGATGATAATTTTGAACGCTTTAGGAATGAAAAATTATTATAGTGCAAAAAGCTTATTTATATGCCAACGTTTTGCTCTCATATATTAAAATTTAGTTGCCATGGATCAAGTCATTCTATTTAATTAATAATCCCTTTACACTTTTATTTTTTCACTTAGGTGGAAATATTTTTTTATGCGGTAATCCTAATCGTAAACCTTACACAAATCAGTAAGTGTTTTATCAAAAATAAATGGTATTATTATGGAAGGACACCGGATTGTTATTACTTTTCTATAGAATTAGCCGCCTTTGTCAGCCAGCTAGTCAACCTTTCAAAATTATCTTGTACCAAGTCTAAATTTTAATGGTAACCAAGCCAAATTCAAAGCACAATTGTATTTAAATACAGTAATTCTTCAACTCTCTTTAAATCCTATCGCTCCTTCATTGGTTGTATTTTCACCGTCCAGCTGTTGCCCACGACTTAGAATGTGTGGAAACATTTTGATTTCAAGAGATGTCCACGATATATTCGAAGTATTTTATGCATTGAAATATAGTAATAATTAATCGTAAGTACGAGTCCGGCACCATGCATACAGCATAGTAAGCAGCAAAGGTAGTAAAATTATTTCCCGCTTTGTGGTGAGACAAGATAAATTAAGAACTGTACTACTTCCTTACGCACCTCTCGAGCCATAATTTGAGTATCGTATGACTCATACTTACGTTATTCCTCGAAAAATGCTAACTCCATCACAATTAACTGGTATTACCGTATGCGGTATCCATAGCACTGTTTATGTTTAAAATTTCTACAGCTATTTTATAAAGGGTTTTAAATTTTATAAAGGGTTAAAATTAAATCTAAATAATTGCTTCGTAACTAAGTTTTTATTTCTATAAAAAATATCAAATTATTCTAAATAAATACTTGATGTATAACTAAATATTCAGCAGTTAAATTATTACTGAAGACAACCTAACAAAATGAATCTAAATAAATATTTAACGTATAACCAATTTTTTAATTCTACTTAAATTATTACTTCCGACAACCTAACAAAATGAATGATATGGTGTTGTTAATAGATACAGAAATATCCGAGTTTATAGTGCCTCATAAGAGAAATATATATAGATTACACAAAGTCATCTCTGATAACGAGATTGATCTTTAAATAGATTATTTGTCAGCAATTTTGAAAAGGGGAAGAAAAAAAAATTAAGAGCATAGTGTGTAGTTGATGCTTATGAAAAAATTAAACTATAAAACACTAAGCAGACTAATTTGGGAGAACACATGATCGAAAATAAGAACACGATTAACAAATCAGGAGTAAATTATCAACGACTAATACTTCCCATGATATCGATGCTTCAGTTAAGCAAAAATGATTGATTTGATTTTAAAGACTTTCTGATCAATTTTAAAATATATGATACCGCTATAATTTGAAACAATCTTTCAATCTGGTAAGTTATTTATCTCCACAAAAAATGCTGAACCATTTATTAATAGTTTGGATATCATAATGATGTACTAGGCAATATTGAGATGTGATATTATAACAAATGAGCAAATTTTTATGTGGTTTCCGTCGTTTTGCTGAAAACGATTCGTCATTTTATAATATTTGATTTTGATGTAAAGGTGCTTCATTAATAAAAGGAAGTAATACAAAATAAACAAACGTTTACATAAGATATTATTTTGGAAAAAATAGATATACTCTACTTTTGAAACTCTGTTAATGTTTGTCTAAGATAGGTACTCTGCCAGACATTTGTCTGGAGCTGTGGCGGTGACTATGGTAACAAGGTATGATTATTTCAAGTAGGGGTACGGGCTCCCTCTTTAGGATTGGTTTCGGCGAGAGAAAAGGAGACCTCTGCATCGAAGCTACCCTCCCTAAAATGCCCTCTTCTTGTTTCCATAGCACCAGACTGCCGCAGACTTAGTGGCGGTCAGAGTACTTATCTTAGACAAACAGTACTTTTCCTTCTACTTTTGAATTAGTTTGATAAGGTTGATTATGCCTTTTTCGTTATCTGGGAGAATCTAATTAATAATGAAATAATAAATGAATTAGTAATTTGGATATCATAATAATGTAGTATCGGCAATATTGAGAAGTTAAGATAAATAGCAAATGAGCAAATTTTTATGTGATTTTCGTCAATATGCTGCAAGCATTCGTCATCCTATAACGTTTGCGTTAGTCATAAAGGTGCTTCGTTAATAGGGAAATAATGCAAAATAAACAAGCATATATAAGTTAAACCTTTATAAACAATTGATATACATTACTTTTGAAACTACAGCTTTTCTTTCTAGCTTTGAATTAGTTTAATTACGTTGATTACGCTTTTTTCGTTATCTGAGAAGATCTAGAATGGAAAAAAAAAAGTGTGAATATCGCAGTGAAGAAATATTATTTTAAGATGCTGAAAAGCATGGATCAGTAAGAATTACAGTCAACGAACAATCTGTATATAATACCTACTTAATTATCAAATCCATTTTTTTATGAACGAACACAAATACTGCTTCTAAATTGACTAATTAATTTTCTTTTTGTGTCACTGATTACAAATGCTCGCATTAACTAAATATTTGATTTTTTATGAGGAAATAAATCTTTGGGCAAATTATTAAAACGCACCCTTCAGGTATGTTTTGATAATTGGTAAGAAAAAATGCCTTTCAGGTGTGTATTGATACTTTTTCTCCATTGGAATGCCATCATTTAGATTATCGGTCAATTAGAGTCAAGAGTAAGAGTCAATTAGCGCAATATTTGTTTTATATATCGCATATGTTTATTATATTAGTGCACCATTTATTATCAAGTGGCTAAAAAGGTGGATTTGTAAGGGTTAGAGTCAATGAACTAAAAATCGATGCGGAATATCTACTTAATTATCAAGTCTTATTTAATTTTAATATGGAAAAGAATCGTGGAGCAACACGCCCTTTAGATGTGTTTCGATACTTTTTCTCAATTGGTATGCCATTATTTGGATTATCAGTCAATTAGCGCAATATTTATTTATCATTTAAAATCTATTTTGTTGTTGTAATTCACTTACGTCACACTAGAGCTGCATAATGGGCTATTGGCGACGGTCTGGGAAACATCCAAGAGGATGATCCGAAGACGCCATCACAATTTTGATCCTCTTGCAGAGGAGTAATCCCCACTTTGGTAGCTCGATGACCTGCACGCTAAGTCGATGACTTTAAGGTAGAACAGTTTAACGAGGAATAATACCGCACACCCTCAGTCCCAAAGCAGACTGATCCAAGTAGTCACCCACCCGCACACTGACCGCAGCTACTGATGCTTGACTTCAGTGATCTACTGGTACTAAAATCAAAGCTCCTAATTGAACATTCACATTTATAATCGCGTCATTAAACATTTGTGTTTGGAAGCTGAAAAAATCTAAAAGCAAATAAATGATCAAGAAGCATTTTTCAGATGATCGGATTCCTAACAAAGGAGGAAATCAAACTGTATTTGTAACTTTATTATTGAAATACGGAAGAAAGTATTCCCTGACCTTCTCCTTTGTTATATACTTCATACATCACCGCGCATGATTAAGATTCTACTCATCAACGGCCGATTCATCAGAGGAGGAGAATTTATCAATTTGTTACACGAACCGCTTAATTAGTGTGTATAATTCTTGACAAGGAAACATTAAATATCTATGCTTTATTTAAAATTTATATAATTACCGAAGTAATTATCCTATCGCAGTAAAATATTGACAATAAAATGATGGACAGGATATTGATATATGGACAACAAATGACATTTAGTAAATGACCCTATATACCAGAAGATCTTATAACTTCATAATTTATATAACTTTTTCATGTGCAATCCATGTGCAAAATAGTGAAACAATGGTGGTGGTTTTGAGTAATAAAATTCAGCCCATAAAATAACGCAAATTAAGAAAATTATTAATTACCTTTGTAAAAATCAAAAATAATTAATTTGATGTATGCCTGGGCGCAGCGAGATGGGGGGGGGGCACATTTTATTTTCAGAAAGTTGTCAGCCTATTTTAAGTTTTATATAAACATTTATCTATAAATATACAAACATATATTTTATTTTATAACCATCGTTGAACACCCGACCCAGTTTTGGCTTTACGACTGCTAATGTTCAACTCCGTAGCCTTGTAATTTTGAACCCATTCCAGAAGACAAGGGAACTTCTGGATCAAGTATTGGGAGAAATCTGCCTTCATGAAGGTCTTTTTTCATGAAACTAACCCACGTTTGCGTTACATGGAGAAGAACACCACGAAAACCTCCCACGGGTTAGCGTGACGGCAAGGGGACTCTAGCCCATGATTCGTTTATCACTGAGGATAATTTACGCCAGCACTGTGGTCGATGCGATTTGGGTGCGTAATTCGCCATCGTTGGGATTCAAACCCGGTTCATTCCATTGGAAGGCGAACGCTCTATCCCCTGAGCCACCATGGTTTATACAAACATAGATTTTATTTTATAACCGGTCGTTGATCAGCCGACCCAATTTTGGGTTTACGACTTCTAGGTTCAACTCCGTAGCCTTGTAAATTTGAATCCAATGTAGAAAACAAGGGAACTTCTGAATCGGGTATTGGGAGAAATTTGCATTCGTGGACATTTTAATCGAACTAATCCGCATTTGCGTTAGATGGAGAGGAAGACCACGAGAAGCTCTCACTGTTAGACTGACGGCAATGAGATTCTAACCAATGATCCATCTAACACTGAGGATATTTCACGTCAGCACTGTGGTCGGTGTAAGCCGGGAGCGGAATTCGTATCGACCAGCTATCGCTGGGATAACCTGGTTCACCTCATTGGAACAGTTGAATAAAAACAGAAAAGGTGCCCCCCTCACGCTAATGCCTATAGATGCATGTGTGCTGTTTAAATGATCTTATTATAACGTAATAGTTATACTCACCATATAAATGTTTTGAAGTCGTTGGAAAAAAAATGTCAATCATTCTACTTGATAGAGAATAGAGCAAAGGCCCAATTTATTCTGCTATGGAACTCTAAATGAATACTTCTTTTCGCGCTAACTCTAGCATTATGAAAGAAAGTCCATTAGCAGCTGTGGATATACTGACAAAAAACAACACAAATTAAATAAACATAATTAATAATATTTAATAAACAACTGATAAACTGTGTTTATAAAACAAATTATTTAAACATTAGGATCACTTTGGGGGAACCACTGTGTTAGATTATGCTTTAATTCAGAGTCTCGGCGTCAGAATGGACTCTCGAGTCCTTCCTATAATTTTACAGAGAGGAATCAGACTCTCAATATATAACAATAATTTACTAAACCTGTTTAGAATCAAGAAAAGACTGCCAAACAACAAATTACGGTATTAGATTTATTTCAAGAATGTTCTAATGCAATCAATAATAGTGAATTGTTCAATTTTCTACACGAAAATTGGCAAGTCCTGATTTTTGAAGGAAAATTAAAATTGAAGTTTTTCACCAAGGATGACGAAAAATTTGTTGAATGCTTCTCCAAGTGTATCGGTATTATCGTAAGAGGTCAGCACGCATCTAGCTTTTTTACCTGTTAAGCTCAATGTCATTCAATGCCAGCGTTAACTTTTTTTTCTTTCATTCTTTATATTTATATATATATATATATATATATATATATATATATATATATATATATATATATATATATATATATATATATATATATATATATATATATATATATATATATATATATATATATATATATATAAAAGCTAAAAAATTGAGAAAAAATGGAGGGGGAAAAAATTAAAAATCCGGAAAACAAAATAAAGAAAGGATATAATCTCTTCATCAGCTCACACGATTATATCCGCAAAAAGGAGTGCTTTCTAATATTGTATCAATATAGCCAAAGCAAA
Organism: Parasteatoda lunata; assembly: GCA_949128135.1. Lineage (NCBI taxonomy): Eukaryota > Metazoa > Arthropoda > Arachnida > Araneae > Theridiidae > Parasteatoda > Parasteatoda lunata. Next base: position 60,886,631 of record OX421972.1, on the reverse strand, counting down.
ATATATCAATACAATAGTGTGAGGAGCACTCAAAAAAATTGAAACGAAATTAGAACACATTAAGTAAAAAATAAACAAATATATCAAGCAAAAAACAGAAAATAAAATGTAAAGAGATTATAGAACAGTACACGAGAGGAAATCTGCATAGTGAGGAGCGAATTTAAATGAACTTACTCGTACCGGCATCTTTCAAGAATGATTTAAAATATTTACGTAATAAGATTGCCAGATTACAAACTATGAAAACAGAAGCATAAATAAAGTGATATCTTATGGCACGTTCTTACTGCAATACTGAAGCGCGTCAAATTTGTTAGTTACCTTGGATGGGCCCGAAAAATTGGATGTGCGCAAGGTAATTTAAAGTTTGTAATTAATAAGTTTGATAATTAATTATACATTTAAAGTAATTTAAGAAAATTAATTATAATTTCAAAAAAAAATAATAATAATAATAATAAAAGAAACAGGATTGCTCATTTTGCATAGGCGCCAAATTATTACTACTGCTGAAATCCAAAAATTAGGCTCAAAGAGCAATGCCCTAAACACACGAAATTAGAAAACCGAAGAATTTTTTTTTTGAGTGCTCCTCACACTATTGTATTGATATATTTTGCTTTGGCTATATTGATACAATATTAGAAAGCACTCCTTTTTGCGGATATAATCGTGTGAGCTGATGAAGAGATTATATCCTTTCTTTATTTTGTTTTCCGGATTTTTAATTTTTTTCCCTCCATTTTTTCTCAATTTTTTAGCTTATTTTATGAGTTCTATATACTTGCAGCTTATGCGCAGTTAATATAACTTATTAATTTTCCTCGTTTTTCTCTCTCTCTCTCTTTTTTTTTTTTTCTTACTCTTTGTTTTTTTGTGCTATATATATATATATATACAAATTCGCATCTTCTACATTTTTACATACAACAGCGAAGAGGTTCTTCAACAACCAAAATAAATATGTAAATAAATTAATAAAATCAATAAAGAGCAAAAATGTGTCGAAAAAAAGTATATTTATTCAGAGAAAAGGCGTTGTTGCGTCTTATTTTATTGCTTAAAATATCATCAACACTAATCAATTAAAACATTTGAGTTCTCTCTTATGAACCATTAAGATTTGAATCATAGAACGAGAAGATCTGATTAATAAATCAAAAGTTATTCAGGGTGGTCCTTTTTTTATTTTGCGCGCTATGTAAAGAATACAATTTTAAATAAACAGATCAATCGGTGTAGATTTGCCCGAGGTTTTTTAAGCTCACTTTAGAAAAAGAAAAGGTGTAACCTAACTTTCGTAAAACAAAACTGTTTGAATCTTAAAAATCACTCCTCGAAACAATTCTGGTTGTTATTATTATTTTAAAAACAAAACTAAGAGGAAATTTAACTGTTGTTGAAATGATAATTTTGGAAAAATATTATGACAAATTTCCTTTTAATCCTAGATTTATTTCTAGGAAATGTAATGATTAATGGTTTAAGTAGAATTTTTTTAATTTTAAATATGCTATAGAATATGGAAGAAAAACGAATGGTATCATTAATTTTTTAAAGTAAAATAAGATAATAAAAAAATATAGGATTAGATTGCCAAAAGCTCGCTCTCTAATACGTATAACCCAACACTTACCACAAAATTATTATAATTTTAAAAGGCTTTTAATTTCAGTTATATAGAATCGGTTGAAAAGAGCGCAGACAAAACCTACTAAGGAAATGAAAACCTTGACAAAACTCTTTATTACCCTTTCTTTCCCTTATAATTTTTTCTTCTTTTTTTACTGTCGGATGTAAAGTAACTAGTAAATATACACATACACACTTTGTGACCTTAATGGCTTCCTTTTTCTTTCTCAGAAATCTTCTCTTGCCTTCAATCAGCTCAGTGAAGGAGGTGAAAAAGAAGAAAAGAACAAAGCAAAAAAAATTTCCCGCCAAAAAGGAATTGCGTCATAATGAAGCATTTCTCCATCTGTTGGATAGAAGAATACAGCTGAGTGCTAGTTTCTTTTTTCTTCTCATCTAATTTTCTTTTTTATTTTCCTTCTCTGTCTGTGAGGGAAATGACTTAGCATCGAATATATTTTAATGAATTTGTCACTTCGTGTGTCGTAAGAGCGACTAAGCGTGCGACAGTAATAATAATTTCGGTTCCAGAATCTGATCGCGTATTTTGTCAACGATCAACAAATGTATCATCGTGATGTTTTATTAAGTGTATCGTTTCAATCAAGAAAGGGATTATTAGAGTTTGACAGATGTAGATCGGCGTGTGTCTAAAGGTCAAATTCTCGCTCTAACTTTTAATGGATGTGGATGTGTCACTGTTAAAAACAAACAATGTATCATGTATCATTTGATGAAATGAAATAGTTCGAAATTATGTTGAAAAGCTTTCAATGAAAAGAAAGAAAATTTGTATTCCGCACGAGTTTCCAATCCCTGTCGAAGTCAACGTTACTCGCTCTAAGATTGAAGATGTTAGAAGTAAACAATGTCACGTTTGAAGAAATGAAAATACATTTCACACTTTATGTGTATCTAATATACATATCTAAATGAATTTGTTGCTTCGTAGGGCATAGGAGTGACTGAGCGTGCGATAGTAACATTAATTTCGGTTCCAGAATCTGATCGCGTATTTTGTCAACGATCAACGAATGTATCATTTTGATATTTAGTAAAAGTGTATCGTTTCAATCAAGAAAAGGATTATTAGAGTTCAACAGATGCAGATTATTTCGCTAATGACGCATGTCTAAAAGTCAAAATCAATGATATTTACTTTGAGTTCAATTTATATTCCATAGTTAGATATAAATGTTACATTTTATAAAATGAAATCACAATAATATACCATACATTCATTTTAAGCCACCCCCCCCCCCGCAAAAAAAAATAAATCCACGAGCCAAGAGAGATACATCTAAATGGGAAGGAAAACGGTAAATATGATCTGGGGAAAAAATAGTTGAATGTTTTATTTTAAGAGATATAGTTAAACATAAATATTTTTGAAAAAAATCAGCCGTACTGGTACAGACTTATACAAATTATTGAGAGGACATGACTTCTTACTTTAATAGAAGTGTGACTATAATATATGACTACAATATGTGACTACTTCTGTGAAGCAGATACTTGTAACTTAACATCGAAATATAAGTTTTTATGTGTTTTTCTTCGCATTATGAAAAATTTAAATACGTGAAATTAAATATGTGTAACAAATATTTTTTTTTAATATGTAGAAGAGGGTAGGCGAGATCCTTCAAAAAAATTTTTTTTTTACCGTCGCAAATAGCCCATTGTGCAGCTCTATTGCGACGTAAATAAAATACCTTAAAAAATTGTTTTGAGAAATTAATTTTTATTTATTTTCTCTTGCTGTATGCCGAAGGGACTGTATGGTGGTCAGGAAGCTGACCTCACCTCAAAAAGGTCCCGGGCAAAACATGGATCTGTCCTTCTTGCTAGGGGAGCGACGATTGCCCAGCTAATATGGTGCCCCTGAAGTGATGATCAACAAATCTGCGATGCCCACCCGGATGACGAATGTCGATATCCGGATGAGCACTTCAAAACAATAAATAAATAAAAATGAAATCAATAGTTTTGACGTATATATTGCCGTTGTTTTTGTTTAATGCTTTTAAGCGAATTTTTTTAATAATTAAGTATTATTTAGATGTTATTGAAATGAGAACTAATTTTTCCAAATATTAAAGTAAGATTTTTTATTATTCATATTATTTTCTTAAGATACAGTTTTGTAGAACAATACTTCATTTAGGAGCCGTGGGCACTCGCTTCTCAATAAGGTGACACGGGTTCGAATCCCAGCGATGGCTAATTGATCTGCTTCTGGCTCGCACTGACCACAGTGCAGACGAAAAATATCCTCAGTGGCAGAAAGTTCATGGGTAAGAATCCCTTGCGATCAGGCTAATCATTTGAGGTTTTCGTGGTTTTGCTCTCCATGTCACTCAAATGCTGGTTAGTTCCATCAAAAAATCCTCCACTAAGACAGATTTTTCCCAATACTTGATTTAGGAAGTTCTCTTGTCTTCTAGATTTGGCTCAAAATTACAAGGCTAGGGATTTAAGCATTAGTAGTCGTAAACTCAAAATTGGATCGTCTGTTCAACGACGGTTTGAAAATAAAAGTAAAAGAAAAAAAATAATAATAATAATTCGTCTTCAAGAACAAAAAATGGGAAAACAAAAACGTAAAAATACAAGTTTAATCTAAAAGTATTATTCAAATATCATCTGCTCCTTTTTTTTCCCCCAGTGAGTCAGTGTTTTACAAAAAGTGTGGGGAAAAAAAAAAAAAAAACGATAAGAACGAAGATGCAAAGGAGTAACTTTTTGTAACAAACATCGACGAAATAAACTGTAAAAATTGTGTCCAGTAATTTAGTTATCTTTTAAACTGACACATAAAAGAATTAATTCGTCACGACGAGAACAGGAAGACTAAGCTGATATTATGCCCACACCTGTTGCTTCAGCAAACAATGTTTTCGTGTGAGACGAACATCTCCTCGTAGATAAATGTCGCGAAGGATTTTTATAGGCCAAGGTCGCCAATTCTGCCATGTACAGGACGAATGCGAAAAATTCAAATTGGACTCACATTTTGAATAATTCACACGGTTGTAACACATGGAAATACGTTCTTATGATTACAGCTTTGAATGTTTAAATACTACGCTATTCAACAGACAGCCTACTTAATTGTGTAAAAAATAACTGAAATGTCTCATGGTCGTATGAATAAAATGCAAGAAAGATGAAATTCTTCATAATTTTTAGATAAAGAATCTATTAAAATGCAGTATTTTTTTAAAAAACATTTTCAGAAAAATCGTTTTACAGTTATAATAACTTCTGAATATAAATAAGCATACTACGACGTAATTCTGTAAATCGTAATGTAGTCAACTAAAGAACAAAATTTGGGAACTTTATAAGTAAACATAAAAAGATCATAACTGAAACAAAATGAAATATGCGCTTTCTTCATATTTAGTTAGAAATTTTGTTATGCGCTGAATTATTACGTCATTCAACTTCGGTGCAATCTCATTATGGTACCAAGTTGGACCGTGTTAATCATTCTTAAGCTTTGTTACTCGATACCATGGTTTAATTTGAATGAAAACGTGGTTCAATTTTGCGCCAAATTCCTACCGTATTATGGTTTCAGGTATCAATATCAATCGCGAACTGTGTTTATCTTTTTTCTTTCGAAAATGCTTCTAAATGACGATATGTGGTATACTTTGCTTTGCTAAGTATGAACCAAGTACAATGATGGAGCCGCGATGGCTCAGTGAGTAAGATACTGAACTGTCGTTGTGAAGAACCCCTTAATAAAATTTAAGGTATTTTTGAGGTGTTAGGTTATTCTGAGATGTATTTGAGGTTGTTAAAAAAGCAACCATACCTCGTAAAGGTTGTAACTGAGTGTTTTACATACACTTCAGCTCATTTTGAGTTTGTTTAAAATTCATTTCAAATCAACCAGGCTGATGAGGTGATTTCTGAGAAATACCGGTTGTTTTTCTGTCACTTGTAACAAAAGAGGTTTTTATGAGGTATGAAAAAAATTACCTTATTTCAACTAAAGAGTGTGATGTATTTATTGAGGTGTATGAAGTCATTTTATTTATACCTAAGTTTTAAATTCACTTTATACCAACCAGACTGATAAAGTGATTTCTAAAGTGTACCAGGTTGTTTTTTCTGAAACTTGTAACAAAAGAGGGAAAATATATCTATATGTATATCTTTTACTTTTCTTCTCCCCTCTTCTCTCCTTTTTTTTACATAGTGCAACTTATTACGTTATTATTAAAACAAAATTGTGTTTAGAGAACTACAAGAATTTTCACTGTTACCCTTTCCTTCAATAAGTAATGAAACCCTCTTATCACAATTATTTTTCACCATGCTCTTAACTGATTAAGATTGATTCTAAAGAATCCCTTGGCTTTCAACAACACCCAGGAAGAGTCATTTGATACTTCAAAAATAACCGTCTCAGTTTACGTTATGGGAAATTGTCCTTTGCATTTTGAAATAATCTTTACCGTATTTCTGGGATCCTGTGTCATCTCTTAAAAATATCGGATATCGACAGAACCATCTCTTTGTTAGCTATCAATTCATAAATTGTCTCTAACAGGCAATTATCTAGAATTTCTAGGAAAAAAATAGGTATTAACCTTTTAGGGAATTAAGTAGGGGGAGACTCTTGTTGATAATTTCTATAATTTGGTGATTTCGCCAAGAGGCTTTCTCTGACATCATAAATATTCTCTTACAAAGCGCTCACATTTCTATTCCATCATCATTTAAACTAGCTATTTCCAACTATTTGATAAAAATTATCTTTTGATTGCAAGAACTCATTAAATAAGTCCTTCTTTTTGGGAGGTAACCAAATGTTTGTGTTAAATTACGTAATACATTTATAATTGTCTGTTTATGTACTGTCAGAATTGTTTTATAGTTTATATACCAAATTTATTTATATAGTACATTAGTTCATGATTTTACCGTTCATTGTTTGCGCATATTTTTTAACGCATGGAGTTTGTTCTTATTTTATATTTATCTAATTAATGCAGCGTTTAAATTTTTAAAACTATAAATCAAAACTCTCAATAACTTGATTTTTCAATAACTTTATTTTCATTCATAAATTAAATGTCACGTTTAATTAAAAAAATGCATATTTAATAAACAATTTTGTATAAATATTGATAATTTATATCCTAATACAGAAAATTAACACCAACTTACAGTTCAATTAATTAAAAAAACGAAGAAATATTTCAAATGCAAAAGTTTCATTAAAAAAACCATATGATTTTATTATGCTCATTAATAGAAACTGTAAAAAAATATTTTTAAGAATTTAATAATTTGTTAAATTTAATTTATTGTATGAGTGTTTTAATCCTACTTTATGCAGTTTTATTTATTTTGTTTTTATCAAAATAATATAGAACTTTTAAAGAAATTATTTTGTGCTAATTAACACTTTTAGAATTTGGTATTTTTCAGAAATAATTTTTTTAGAATTTAAAGTATTAATTTTTTAATATTTTATTACTGAAACTGTAAATACTGCAGAACGTAGAAGAAAATTAGAGTTCTATATCTTGTCTTTTTTATTTCTTTGTGTAAATTTATATAAACTGTTTATGGTTACCAAAATGGACCATTTGATCCAAGGAAACCGAAATATCTCATCTCGCCTATTTCTTTTCTTTAAATAATAAAAAAGGTAAATATAATAAATTAAATATACATTAAAATTATTCCGACCACCATTGATATAGTTAATGATTTCTTCAAAATATGAATACTAGTTCTGTCAATCAATTGAATAATTTTATTTTCCTCTTTAACCACAACAATTTCGATTTTTAAGACCATATAAGTTAAACCGGAACAAGATGAGAAAAAAGCTAAATTGATTACCGTTTTTATAATCTTGAATTTTCCACTTTTCTTTTTAATAATTTAGAGTTTTGTATAAATAGATATATTTTTAATCATGATAATCTTTACTGTAACTAATGCTTAAGATAGTTGCTCTAATATTTTTTTTAATATTGTGTCATCTTAGAAATCCAGATCGATTCAGAGTCTTTGTAAAAAAAAAAAAAAAAAAAAAAAAAAAAAAAAAAAAATTCTTAAAAAAAGTGTTTTTTTTTTATTTAGCGAAACGTCTTATGACCTTTTCTTATATTTCTTTAAAAGTTCGACTGCAATTTAAAATGTTAAAAAAGTGTCTCAAAAAATTGGTCTCATTCGTGATTGTTTTGTCACATAGGAATACATGACATAATATTATACATTTATAAATTTCATGCCATTCGGATCAAAATTTTTAACAGACATAATATATTTAAAACATTGTTTTCATAATAAAACTATATTTTTAAGACACTGTACATATTGGATTTCAGCAATCTTACTTTCACAACGATGTACCAAATTCTGCCAATTTTTCAATTAAGACTTATGAAAAAGAGGACATATATGATACATAAAAGTGAAATGTGATGTATGGTACTTCATATATTTTTAATACTTCATAGGTTTTAATTTTCATATATTTTCAATAATATAATATACAATATTGTTATCAATTAACTGTTTCTCATGGGCTAAATCTTTTAATGAGTTCAAAATATCAAAAAAATTTAAAGCATTTAAATTAAACAGAATCTTTAAAAGAATAACTAGTCAAAAAGCATTGTTTGCACATCGTAATACTATAAGTGTGTTTTATAGGAATTAAGAACAATTTGAGAACTACTTAATCCTTCATTGCAAATTTTGCATGTCCACAAAGCTACAAAAGCAGGCTACGTATCAAAAACTGCTGATTGCAGATTTGCACAGGCTTTATTTTGTCAGAAAAAATTGATGGAGAATCTAAAATACAGCAAGCTTTCTATGTCAAATTGTGATTGAGTGGCGACCTTGTATTAACTTATAACGAAAGATACAGCCGGATACTTATCATCAGTTTATTTGTGAAAATTAAATAAAGTAAATTAAAAGCATAAAATTAGAAATTTCCCCCTCTATCTCTATACTTTCTATTATTATAGGAAATTTTTAAACCTTTTATCTGATATATTATAAATGAAGGATATTAAAACTGAATTTATTATTTTTGTGCGTTCTTACGATTTTCGCAATTTTATTGTATAGCTATAGCCCATCTATTTCAATTCCTCTATCCTGTCTTCTATATGAATAGTATTATTTTAATATCATCAGTAGTTGCTTTTTATTGTCAAAAGAGAATTTAAACTCATAGTAAATTCCGCAAAGGCATTCAATTGTTCTATGATTAATGCGATTTTTCCTCTAATTTTCACACATATTGTTAGAAGTAATTTTTGTCTATGTATGTGTGTTTTCGCCGCAAGCTAACTGAGTTTAAAAGAAAAGTTATTCGCAGGATTGAATGATCTCTTATCTCGCATTTGGTTTGATTCGCCATTTATTAAAAGAAAACAGTTCTTAATTTTTCGGGAGTTAAAGATACTCGACTAACTGTATATATATATATATAATATTTAAATGCTGCAATTATCAACTAATAATAGTTGCAAGAAAATGAAATACACTCGAAATTAAGAGAATATTCAGATTTAGTCAATTATCTCAAGAATAGATTTTAATAAAATTTGGCGTGAATATAAATTGTTATAATACAAATAAAATCATTTTTCAACAGGTATAAAACACACACATCATCTTAAATAGTACTCATCAAGGACAGAATATATAAAACAGTGGTGAAAAATAGACTATTGGGAGCTGTAGTACCCACTCACAGATATACAGAACTTTCAGAACATACTCTCGAATACAGAAGTGATTTCAAATTGGAAACAAGGCAGTTTGCTGTTTTCTAACCCTACTTATTTTAAAAAGAGATCGTGAATTTCAAATACCCTCCCTAACATGACTCAGACGTGATCCATGAAGTCTGGAGACATAATATGCCAATCCAATCGAACGAATTGTTTCATTTCCCAAAAATTCGTCGACTCCAAAAATAGTATTAAATGTCGTCCATTAAAATGAAATAAGGGTTACCTATACCCTTGAGTAGTGAACATAGATTTATACGACTTGATCCCTATATCTAAACGTGCATTTTGAGCTGCGTCTATTTTCGTAAACACGTATTTCGAACTATGTCCGTGTCCATTAACATGCATTTTGAGCTGCGTCTATTTTCGTAAACACGTATTTCGAACTATGTCCGTGTCCATTAACTTGCATTTTGAGCTGCGTCTATTTTCGTAAGCACATATTTCGAGCTATATACATGTCTATTAACATGAATTTTGAGCTGTGTCTATTTCCATAAACCATAACGTAACTTTCGTTTTCTAAGAATCCATAAAATAATCCAAAATCTCTCACGTTGGTTCAAATTCTTGGTTGTCGTGACTGTTGGTTAAAATTTTTAACCGGTTGTCGTTGTTAAATGAATAGTGTGGCCATTCAACAAGACACGTGCCTAGACCATCCATCCTCTGGTGTCATGAGGATCGGTTTCTCGGATATTTGGAGGGCGGTTGGATCGCTTGTTCATTCCTTTTTCAAAGTATAAACTATTTGAGTCAAAGTTTTCAAAGTATAAACTATTTGAGTGAAAGTTTTCAAAGTATAAACTATTTGAGGTTTGATGATCTCAGAAAATTTAATGTTGAATGGACGCGTTCATATCGCATAGACTTTTTAACTGGTTCAAATCTTGAAGCCCTATGATCCAGGTCGAGCCTGCGGTGCATCAATCTTGATTTCTTTTTAAACTAAGACAACGTGGCCTGCGATGCGTGGTCACATATTAGAATGCATTTGATTGTTGATTATATGAAAAATGACAATATTCACCAGATGAACCGCGATGTCTCAGAGAATAGAGAGATTGCCTCCCGATGAAATGACCCAGGTTCGAATACGAATACCAGCGGTGGCTAGTTGATACGAATTCTGCTCCCCTATCACAGTGGTGACGTGAAATATCCGCAGTATTAGATGGATCATTGGTTAGAATCCCCTTGTTGACAGTCTAACAGTGAGAGCTTCGCGTGGTTTTCCTCTCCATGTAACGCAAATGCGGGTTAGTTCCATTAAAATGTCCACGAAGGCAAATTTCTCCCAATACTCGATTCAGCAGGACGTAATATATCCTGTGTATTAGACGGATCATGGGTTCAAATCCCCTTGCCGTCGGGCTAATGAGAGGTTTTCAAGGTTTTCCTCTCCATTTGAGGTAAATGCGGGTTATTTCCATCAAAAAGTCCTTCACGAAGGTTCGTTTCTCCCAATGCTTGATTGAAAGTTCCCCTGTCTTCTGGGTTAAGTTTGAAATTTCAAGGCTAAAGAGTTGAACATTGATAGTCATAATCTCAAAATTGGGTTGTCAGTTGTTCAACGTCAGTTATAAAATAAAATTTAAAATATTCACAGGATGGATTTTCTCCAGATTCGCAGATCTCCAGAATCAATCTTATGTTCCAATATCTAAGATATTCTCTGGAGGATAATTGGAATTCGCCGTTCCCCTTCGAAAACCATCCATCTAAGGCCAGAAAGCAGCGTATCTGAGCGTGTAAGAAATTTGTATTTAATAGCTGAAGACTGTATTGAACAGCTTTAGCTGAATAATCGATCCCTGTAGCGGATGTACGGCTCTTAATGTTCAAATTTGTAGGCTTGTAATTTGAACTCAACCAATAAGACAAGATGCTTGTTGAAAATTTTAACATCGATTGTCAAAAACTTTAAAAGTTAGTTTCGAAAAAAAGCGGATTGGGGGAGTTAAAAAGTTCTTAAAAAACTGGAAATTGATCCTCAATTTAGAACACAAGACTATTATATATGTAAATATATATGTATCTAAAAAACATAAGAATACATATATATTTAAAGCGGCTAAAATATCAGTTACAATTGACTACCAATTAAGTTTGTTCACTCCCCTAAATTGAATATCGCGTGCCCTTGCGCTTCCGATGCGAGAAAATACTTTCATATTTTTCAAGATAGAAGTAACTTGTTCAATGAAATCAACTCTAAAAAAATAAAAAAATCAATTGCTCTATATTTCCATTAAGATTTAACGTTGTTTGAGGAAACTACTTTTGTCTCTGTAAATGTGTTTTCACTGCATGGTCACTTAATTTGGAAGAAAAGTAACTTACAGGGTTAGATATCGATTTCTCCCCCAAGTGATTATATTCGGAAGTAAGTTGGGTAGATTCAAATAAGAACAGTGGAATTTACTTAAAGTAATTCAAAAGATGGCTAAGATTTCCTTAATAATCACATAACTCTTATATTATAAATGTACTGAATTGCATTTAATTTTTGAAATTACTCTCTCTTTCTTATTTTTCATTAATACAAAAACATAAAATGAGTTACAGAAAAGTTTCTTTTTCTAATATGCATGATGCTTGAAAAATCACGATATTTTACTTAAATATTTAATACAAACTAAACATATTTTCAGGTAAACGCTTAATGCGATTTTAGGCCACTTTAGAAAAGGAGATTAAATTTCAGACAAAATGCAAATTTCAAGTTTAACTGCTTGCTCTTTATGCTATTTAAGAGAACAGCCATACAAAGAATACACTTATTTCCAAACCATTTAGAAAATGAGCTCAAAACATTGTAAAAAAGGACAATACATAGTAGCCAGGGTAAATACTTTAATGCACTTGTAAGTGATTTTAAATGACACAAAATTGTCCTATCCGACTTGCTTGAGGACTTCTACTCGGATCAGAAGTCAAGAGATAACATCTCATGCGCTATTGTAAGCTATAATTGAGTCCCAATACGTGATCTTAATTGTTTACAAAATGAATTTTACTTGTATAAACTTTTCTAATTATGTCCTACCATTTGAAGAAATCAATTTATATTCGTTTTTACTCAAATTAGTTCTAAATTGAATTCTTGTTTTAAAAAACTGAAATTTTGTAGCAAATGAAAAATTTTAAAATATCGATATGACGTGGAACTTAATTCTAAACAATAATTAAGTCACTAATGCAAGTATACACTAAATTTGCCATTGTCAGTCAACTAAGCAGAGTTTGATAAAATATTTAGATTTTTTCTTACTGATAACATAATTGTTACAAAACAAAAAAGCTTGTCTGAGAAAAAACATACCCTAAACATCGTAGAGTGTTCCCTTGTTAGTTGTGACATATTTAAAAACCTCAAACATTGAACAAGAATTGTATTTTCCGAGTTCCACTCACCAATTCGTAACAATGATTTTTTTTTTAAAAAATACAAATAAAAAAATAATAATATATCTATAAGACAATGATGGTGTGCGAATTTTTTTTCTACTCCGACTACATTATAGAATTAATTGATACATGTTTTTAGACTATAATATTCAGTTTTTTTCTGATGCTGTGAAAAAATGCCTTTGTTGACTTTGACAATGATTATGAAAAAAAAATAATAATAATAATAATAATAAATAAATAAATAAAAAAATATTTGAGAAAATTTGTTTTAAAACATCGCACACTCATACTAAATCTAACACCAAAGAATTTGCCCCTAAGTTAGAGAGATTAAGGGAAATGAAGTTAAATATTTAAAATAAATAATTATTAACATATCTAGTTCCGAGATTATATATTTCCATAACCAAAATAAAACAGAAATCTTTTCTACTATAAATAATTTAATATATATACAAAACATTTTCGTGTTCAACTAATGATATTTTGGGTACTTATTCCTAATAAGTGAGTGAAAATCCAACAATTGGTTCAGAAGTTATCCGGAGAGTACAAATGTACACGTTTTAAACTGTTTAGATCCCGCAGTGGACTGATCGTCAAGACATGGCTCCCAGTAGAGCACCGAAGTCAAGCATGATTGGCTGTGGTCAGTAAGCGGGTGGGTGACCACTTTGATCAGTCTGCGTAGGAACCGAGGGTGCGCGGTATTTGTCCTCTTTAAACTGTTCTACCGTAAAGTGCTCGACTTAATGCGCAGGTCATCGAGCTACCAAAGCGGGAACCATACCTTCTGCTGAGGATCGAAACTGCGAAGGCATGGATCATCCCCAGGAATGTTTCCCAGTCCGTCGCCAATATCCCATTGCGCAGGTCTAGTGTGACGTAAATAAAGTACAGAAAAGAAAACTCTTTAGCGAAAAGGAATAATCAATTATAAATGAATAATTTTGAATGGATTATTTTAAACTTATTAATTAATACTACGGATAAGTGAGCCGGGACTGCCTGTAAGGTAAGACGTTGGGCCTGTGTCCAAGAGGTCGTGCGTTCGATACTCGCCAACCGAAAACTCCCCGTGTTGTAAATGGTAACTGGTGTACGTTAAATCTGTGGATCCACAAAATCCTCCAAGTTCCAATAACAAATCAATACCTCTGGGAGCACTGAATTGAAAATTGACCGCTCTCTGGTTCAAGTTAAAGTTATGATCTGTGGATGTATGAATGGGTAGTACCTCGAAACCGGGCTGTGACGTGTATGCTTGGCCAAAAATGGCACCATTGAAAAATAAGAAACGACCCTCTGTCTTAAATTCGCTTGGCTTCACCACGCAGGCCTGCTGGTATTGATAAGTGTGGTATTAGAATCAACAATAGCAACGGATAAGTGAATGATCATGGTTGAAGAATCTGCTTTTTTTATTCATTTCATTTGACATCAAATTTCTTTTTCGCTTGTTTAATCCTGGTTATTGAAAATGGTCATCGGATATTCTTTCATTTTGTTCTAATCATTAAACTCGAGAATTTTTTTTTTTTTTTAAATTCCCATCAAGTTATTTTTTGTAATCCTTATCGTTTATTTCACGCTCTCCTTTTTACACACCTGTCCATTAAATTCAAAGTGTTTAAAAAATTTCAAAAATAATATAATTAAAATTTTTTTTTTAAATTTCAGTTAGTAATTGCTTCTCGCTTATTGTGACATTTTATTTGCTGTATCGATTATTTCAATAAATAAAAAGTAGAACTATCATACAAAAAAAAACTAATTTTTAAATGTAATGACACATGACTATAAATTTCTTTAACTTTTTATCTTCTCCCTCTTTCTTTGCTGAATTGCATTTAAGGAATCGATAAAAATCAAAATATAAAAATTTGATAAGATGAATTTTTTTTTTTTTTTAATTTTTACGAATTTTTTCATTTTTGTTTTTCAAAACTTTAAGAAACCACTCATTATTTAAACCTCAATAAACCGCAACATTTAAGCTTTATCATTATTATGCAAATTAATCATTATAATATCATTATAATTTGTGATATTATTCCTGATGAACTTTTACTCTTTCTATATTTTAAGTTCTGGTTGTTGCAACATTATACGGTTAATAATTAAGAACTTTGTAAATACTAATAATTATTGCTAGTTTCTTTAACGTATGTATATTTAAGTCAGACCAGAAAAAATAAAATCTTTTATTTTAATAGGAAAGATAAAATTTTACGTATCTCTAAATGATTCTTTTATGTTGCAATTCATCGATAGAAACATCTAAACAAATATTTGCACATGCCAACGACTAAATTTCGCACTTTAATACGATTCGCAGCTGCGCAAAATTTATCTTCTCGCCAATTTCTACTTCCGTATTCCACATATGAGTCTTTGTTCTTGATGCTCAATCATGACCCAGAAGTTAAAATTTTTCCCGTTTTTTTTCTACACGTAAAATTTATTCAAGCTAAATAACCTCAAAATGCTCCACGCAAAAAACTAATACATCCGGTCACTGAATAGATTCGATTTCAATAAAGGTTCGAATATAACATATAGAAAAAAATATAACCTCTTCTAGTTCAAAAAATACATTTTAATTTATTTCCTCTTCCTTTGTGTTTTCTAAACTAGTGTTACTCATTCTCTTCCAATCGCGTTGGCGTGCGCATCTTTCTCTGTCTTTACACCGGAAGTTGAGGATGGTCCCACCAAAATAAAAACGAAAGAACATGAAACAAAAAAAAAGCAAAGTATCATTTTTGTATGAAATAAGCGCTCTGATAAGCGATTACGATGATGAGACGGAAAAAGCGACACCCTGGAGGCAAAAATGAAGTAAAGAAAGATCATTTAAAAATAAAATAAAAGGTGCGCAGGTGATTACGCTCTCTCTTAAGTCTCGTGACGTTTTGGGCGCTGCTGGATGCGAAAAACGATTCCTGTACTCTCTGTCCTTGTGTTTTTACAAGCTTTTTAAACTTGTCAGTCCTTGTGTCGTGCGAATGAACTATTGCGTAACAAACGGTTCGCAATGCGTAAGTGTACCTCTGAGAATTTAGTGGGGGAAAGGTTTGTATTAAACGCTAGTGTATTTGTCAAAGATGTAAATAGAAGAACGGATTAAAAGTTTTCTTTCGATGAAGGATCTATTTTAAGCGCAATAATTTAAAATATTTCTAAATATTATTATTCTGAAAATAATTCGCTTGGTACTTCAGACTCTGTTATTCAACAAAGAGAATTGGTATTTAGGGTTGAGGAGGCCAGTTGAATTCCCATATTTTGAAATCGGTTAATCTAGGTATTAAAGCTTAAGGTGGCATTCGCAGCCGAAAAATGTTCAGTAATAGAGAGGTTTTGCATCGAGTTTTAACTTACGTTTTCCGAACCTTATTTTCTGCCCCTTAGCGACCGACGTAGGCGAAATTTTCGCGCATGCGTTGTGAAGTTCAAGTAGCGTTAACGTTAGATTTGGAAGGGATAACAGTAACGCTTCGCAAAATCTCTCTATTCAAAGAGGCATATTGCATTTATCACTAAATCATCTATTTAATTACTATTATTTAGCATTGAAATCTACGTTGCTAAAAAACTGTCGCAAGTGATGTTATATTATCACTATGCACCTATGAAAATCGTTATTGTTCCAGAAGCATTGACCTCTACCAATAGAAAGTCACCAACTTTCATTGTGAACTCCGCTTTTCAAAAATGTTAGTGGGCTAGGGTTTGAATGTTACTCTCGTGTTATCCAGATCTAAACTTCCAAGTAAACGTATGACTTAAAAATAACGTTTTCACCATTAATGGTAGTTTGGAAAACTTTAATATTTACAAATAAGCGGCTGACTAATATACTTTCCAGTAATTTTCTGTGGGGGGCTAAAGTTTTTAGACCAATCTATTTCATTTAAAGGCCGTAATGATTCTCTCACGTCACAGGGTGGCGACCCTGTTACGAATAGAGTTTTGCAAAGTTACCTTAACCATATTCAGAATGCCTAGATCTTCGTGGCAATTTTATCCAAAAACTAAGAATGCTTGTACAAGTGTTGCCGAAATGAATGCACGCCTGTTAAGCGTCAGAAATTTAGAAACAATAGCTGCGTTTCTTTTTAGTGTTCTATATAAAATTTTTAAAAAAGTACGCCGCTGATTGCATATAACTGATTAAACAGTTCGCCGAATAGCATTTAAAATGAATGTTAAGTCGTGCTATGATGGATGTGTCTAAAGGTGTTAATGGTAGAAGGTGATCATAATCCAGACATTTAATGTTGAATGTTTTTTTATTATAGCGAACATCTCGGACAAACGGTTACTGTTGTTTCTGAGTTACCCAATTTTAAAATGTTGTATTGTTAACATTTTATTTCTCAAGAATATTCGACCTATATTGTTCAAATTTTTGAATTTTGTTATTTAAAATTTTATGCTTCAAAATGATGCAAAAACACTTTTTGTACTTTACACTTAGACTTTTTCGACTTTTATTCATTAAATTATAAGAAAATAATAAATAATTATTAAAAACTGCTTTTTACATAAAATTATATTTTCTTTAATAAATCTTTCAATCCTGAAATTATATTTTATTAAATCGTGTTCAAAGATTTTATTTTGATTCGCATTAAAAATTACGAAGATATAGCAGATTACACAAAAAGTTAACATTATAGGGCCCAAACTTTCGACTGCTCCCCTTCTAAACTATTAGAACTATATTTCCCTTTATATATTAGGGGTCAGAAGTCATAATCCGTCAGCAAAAAAAAGCTATATATATTGAGAGAAAGTACGTTTTTGTGTCTGATTTCGTAACTTAAAAGATTGTCTGCACTAACTAATTAGCACATTTGAGTTCAAACCATTAAAATTGAGTCCTAGTAAATGAAAATCCGATCATTAGATTTAAAGTTATACTGGATGCTCGATTGCAGAGTACATACTATGGCACCATGATATTGCTTTCAATCGATGAATTTTTCAGAAAACGAATTCACCTTGCAAAGAGGCAAAAATAAATAACGAGTCTTGTTTCGGGAACCATATGTTTAGAATTGAGTGGGCAAAAAGTTCTTTTGAAAGGATAAAATGATAAATTTATAATAAGGTCTGTTTAATAGAAGAAGAATGAGCTGCCAGTATCCTCAGAGTGTATATCAGTGTTCACACGGGTAATATTCTCCTAATATTTTAAATATTTCCTAATATTTTTATTAAATTTTCCCGTGTGCCACGAGTTTGAAGACATTTAACGTGTTTCAAAAGGCACTACCAAATAAAATAATCAATAATTATCAATTTATATCTGAAATTTTAATTACGATTATTAAAAGGATATTTAACTATTCCTCTTTCTTTACACCCTATTGACTGTTGAATTTAATCACAAAGAAAACTTCATCGTCAAGGAGATGGTAAGGAGAAATGTTAAACACGCATCTTAATTTAGTTTTCACATATAAATTAATAATTCTTACTTACTATACTTAGCATTTTCGAAACACGTAAAGTGCAAAACTATCAGCATTGGTTAAAAAATACAAAACTATGAGGGAGAAAAATAGCACGCAGTATTTTAAAATTTCATTGAAATTTTACAGTAAATTTATACCAATACAATTCAGCTATCGACCTTTCTTGAAAAGCAATTTCGTACATATTAAACATTTGCTACATAAAAATAATTCTTCAAATTCATCCAAGTCGGTTACGTCAATTCAAAAAACAATATAATTTTTTTTAAAAAATCAAATACCAAACAATTATACAGTACTGCGTTATCTATGCATAATTAATTACATCATAATTTTATTGCTTTAGCTGTTTCAGAAAAATCCCAGCATTTTGATGATTTCAAAGAAAGGGAACGTATTTTCGATGCAATTTATTTCTTAGAGGAAATAAAACAGCCAAATAATTTTTAAAAAAAAGCAAGTTTTTGATAATTTCGCCTTTCCTAAATTAAATATTCACTTTCGAAAAAGGTATAAAAATTGAAGGTTATATGAACAAATTCGAAAAAAAATTATTTTTTTGGAACAACAAACTGGCTCACGTAAAGATGAAAAAATATTTCTTAATTATTCCCTTATATTTAATGTAAACCAATTTTTTATTCAGAAACATTTTAAGTATAAGAGTAAATTAAGTTCTCCAGCAAAGTTCATCTCCTAAAGTAGTGAGAAGTGGTGTTACTGCAATTCCAAAGTAGTTTGTAGTTAGCTACATTTGTAACAAAGTAGTTGTGGCTAGCTA
Source organism: Parasteatoda lunata (assembly GCA_949128135.1). Classification (NCBI taxonomy): domain Eukaryota; kingdom Metazoa; phylum Arthropoda; class Arachnida; order Araneae; family Theridiidae; genus Parasteatoda; species Parasteatoda lunata. The sequence continues at coordinate 60,867,525 of OX421972.1, read as the reverse complement.
CATTTTCAATAAAGCCGTCGTAGTAAATTACAAAAATAATGTAGTTTTTCCGACTTTTGTTCAGGATGAAGCAGTTAAGAACAGGTAAACAGAATTTGTCAAGAAGGGGTTTTTAAAATTTCTATAAGGTTTGTTCTCTTTTCCATCAAAAATTCGATGCTTATAGATTTATTCCTCGAAAAAAAAAGGATAAGTGGGATAATTTCTACTTAGTAAAAAGTTCCGGATGAAATTACGATGTAAAATACAAGCACTTCGGGTGCGTCATCCTTAAAATCCATTTTATTATAAAATCCATTTTCACCGTAATATATTAAAACGGGAATTTTTACAGTAATATTTATTTAATTAAAGTGATCCAGTGAGTTTACCGTAATTTTTTACAGTGTACTTTTCTAACAATCCATGCTACCTGAAGATTTTATAGTAGAAAACATTATAGATATGCGTGCTACAAAAAAAAAAATATATATATATATAAAAAAACATATTTAAATCAGTGACGTTTTTATTTTATCCATCCTAATTCAATGCTCATTAAACTATGATTCAGTCAGTTTACTTTTCTCCCAAAATCTATAAATCTTCATTTATCAACCATTCTTTTCACCACAATTGACAAAAAAAGGGACCTCATTTTTTTCTTTCCTTTATTTGCAGGACAACAGGTGATTGCGACGTGTCATTCATCTATATTATACAGATGTCCCTAAAATAAAACTAATAATAATAGTATTTAATTATACAGGATATTAAAACAGTTTAATTTGCACAGTTGCCGATGGGTGGCGGTAAGTCATGCACGAGACTTGAAGTCTCGCCCACTTCTGACAGACTCATTTTGAAAGACGACAGGGTCTTTTTGAAGAATTGTTTGAATAGGTTTCATTCCATGAAACAAATGACTCTAAATTATCATTTTGTTTTTCATTTTATTTCATTCATTTTCAATTTAAGGTATTCTTATAGTTCAATTTAGGGCCATTGGACCCATTTAATTTTCACACGTAAAAACTTGTGACATACAATAATTTATTACATCCAATACTTTATAAGATGCATGAATTACACCGTGTAATAACTTGTTGTAGACTCTTTATCAGCAATAATATTAAATTTTTGTTTTCGCGTTGTTCAAGATTTTATTTATTTATTTAGTTTTGATAAGATATTAATTATATATTGTTTTAAAACACATTTATAGATTTGCAAAAGAACACAAATCATCCAAAATAATCAAAATTTAGTTTAATTTGTTGCAAATGTTTAAAATACAGTAAAATTATGACATTCATACTTTTAACGAAAAATTACATATTGAATATTTTTGTGTACTTAATATAATTTAATACAATTTAACTGATAAAAAAAAAATTCTTTTTGGAAAAAAGAAAGAATTTTGCTCATAGTAAACTTATGTAAGTTGTATTATGTAATAAACAAATTTAAAATGTATGATCATGATAATTCTGTATACACCTTGACTGTAATGATTATTTTTTAATGGTAAGGTTGAATACATTACAAGTCGGTAAATTAAACTTTAATCCAATTAATGTCTATTCAGATCTTTTTTAAACTTAAAAAATATTTAATTTTAAACAGTTACGTGTACTTTAAATTTATATATTTAAGAAATCGTTTTTATTTTCATTTATATATTTATTTATTTTATTTTAACTATTGGGGTATAATCTACGTGTATTGAGAAGCACAATTATTAAAAGATTTTGTAACAAATCGCTTTGTATCTACAAATAACAAAATAAATTTTAAAATGTGGAAATAAATAGTAGGTTAAGTTTTATAATTGCATATATGTTCCTGCGTTCGGATATTTTAAGGTAATGCCTATAATAAATACCTGGCATACATCACTTATAAAATATGCATAACTTTACGTTTCAAAGTTCTTATCGGTATTGAACTAAATAAAAAAAAATTGGTAGTTCAAAGTTTTTTAATATAATTCTGTTTGAGTAAATAAATTGTATTCAAAATTTATGCCTTAAAGAAGCACACATTTTAATTGATCAGATTGTCACTTACGTCATGGAAATTCGATCACGAGATCATTATGCAACCTTTTCCTTCCCACCCTGTGCGTAAAACTTGGATAAAAAAAAGTGTATGGGGCCGTTTAAAAACTACGTACATCCCGAAGTGGGGGGGAAGGGGATTTGCTATTTTGTACGGTTTTTTTACAATGGGGAGGGCGGGAGGTATTATACAAAGTACGTACATTATAAGCATACAGCAAATTTAAATTATTATGTTGATCAGATAAGATTGTTTTATTTATTGATTCCAAGATAAAGTTGGGTGTTATTGTTTAAATAATTTAAATGAAAATAAATTTTTTTAAATAAATATTTAATTTTATTTAAGACATAATTATTTTAATTTTTATAAAAAAGTGGGGTAGACTAATAAAATGTACGTACTCTAAGGGGGGGGGGAGTAAGACCTTATGTACGAAGGGGGAAGGAGGTTAAAAATTTCCATTTTTGTGTACGTACTTTTTGAACGGCCCCTATTACAAAAGTCACAAGAATACTTTTCCGCTATTTTTAAAAAGAAAGATGTAAAGAATGGGAAAAATTTAATTCTGAAAATTTTATCAGGATAAATTGTTACAAATTAAACACATAAGTAGAAAATACTATGATTATCAGTTGAATGAAGTTGTAAACATGGGAAGGGAGAAATTTTCATGAACACAGCGAACAAAAATGCTTCATTTACAAGTTTCTTTATCACCGTTATCACTGCTCTAATCAAACGGCGTATCTCACTCACTAAATGTTATCGCAAAATGTATATCCTTCTTCGACTCTATGTACATAAAATGTAAAAGTTTGAGTAAAGCAAATGTATATCTCAATGATTCATTAATTTTCAAACCGCGGGAAGATAAATAGATTTTATCCCCCCTCGGTCTACTTCTGATAAAAGTTATCAAAATGTTTATTATAAATTCGTAGAAAGCAATAATGAGCCAAATGTTTTGGTCAACTATGAATCAGAAATAAGAGGTTCTTTTTCCAGTCTACACTATCTTGAAAAAGGCAGTCTGCTTAAATATGTACACGGAGAAAAAAAATAATTCTGATATTGTATTGTAATAACCGTACTTTATGGTAATATCTCTGAAAGAAAATTGTTCTGGTAATAAAAACCAAAATATACGGTATTTAAACCACTTATTTCGTAATTTTTCCGTTTATATGGTAAAGGTTTACAGGAAATTCTGGTTTTCAAAATTATAGTTCTTATTACTACACATTTAGTAAAAAATATAAAATTGAAAAATGAATTTAACTGAATAAATAATTTTTGTATCATGGTTTAAGGTATAATGACAAAATTACCAAATTTTATCACATATTACGAAACCATATTTTATTGTTAATTTTACCAAAGTCATTAACAAAGCACTTCGGTAAAAATTACTAATTTTGGTGTTTCCATCGCGCCATAAACGCGGTAAATTTTAACATATTCTGGTAGTCTTAACCATATTTTTTTTCTCAGTGTAGAAAAGAATAGGGTCAAATCAAAAAATATGGTCATGTCGATATTTCTTTTTTTTTTTACTACAATAAATCTTTGAGAAATTTGTTAAAATTATTTTCCAAGCTTCGTATAACATACAAAAGCTATTAAAAATAATTAATTTGTTTATTTTGCTGTTACAATGTCAAAAGTTAAATTACTTTAAAGTTCTAAAAAAAAAATTATCCTTGCGTACACAAACTTATAGAAAATTAAGGAATTTCGAAGATCCTTTTCTCCCAAGAAATCTTTAAGAAATTTATTATATATCTACCAAGGTTCGAATAATTAACGAAAAAAAATTTTTAACAAATATTTAGTTGCATTAAAATTATAAAGTAAAACAAAAAAAAAAACTTATGATCTATATATGAACGCCTATATGAACACAATGCTTTTATTAAATTTTTTTTTTAAAAAAAATTGTAGAAAAAGCTAATGAGCCGATAATGTTTTGATTAACTACGAAACAAAGAAACAAAATCTTATCCGAGTTTACTAATTCTGGTTGCTAGTTGAATGAATTTCAAACCTTCTTTTTTCTTTTCTTTTTCCTTACAAGAAATCTTAAGGAAATTCGTCAAAATTGTCTATTCAGAAAATGATAAGTTAAAAAAGGTTTTTCAATTGAACAATTTGTTTCCCAAATAAAATTTTAATTTGTCTTATTTTATTTTTCAGCAAAAAATAAAAAAAAATAAAAAAGATTTCAAATACAACCAAATGTTCAATAAATGTAGTTTTTTACTCGACTTAATAGCTTTATTCTTTAAATACTTGGATAGCATAGACATGTCAAATGTTTTGATCAACTATACATCAGAAATAAGAGAATCTTATTCTTGGAAGGGCTAAATAAAAATATTGCTACCCTAAGAAGCAATTTTCGTGGTTCAAGGAGTCAATCTAAGATATTCTCCTTAATTAGTGCAGACAACATTTTAAGTTGTGAAATTCTGATACAAAAAAATGCCTTCTTGGATTAAACATACCATTTTCAAGTGGATTAGAATAGTGAGCTTCAAATTATTCGGGGTAGCAACAATCCAAATAAGATTGAAACTACTAACTAATGATTTTTTTAAAAATCTATTTAATTTATCACACGTTAAATAATGAAAAAAAAGGAAACAAAATATTAATTGAAGAAATAAAAAATTTGCCAAATTACACGAAGAGAAAAAATTTTGGTTCTGTATGGTGAAGGCATTTTTGATAACAAAAACAATAACAACATAATTCTGGTAATTAAACCAAACTACGCGGTCTTTAAACCATCTCATATGGCAACCGGTTTCTGTTCATATAGTAACGGTTTATTTTTGTTTTCAAAACTATAATTCTTAATACCACACTTTCAGAAAAAATACAAAACTGAAAAGTAAATCTAACCGATTAAATATTTTTCATGAATTAAGGTATCATGATAAAATTACCAAATTTTAACACATATTATAAAACAAAATTTTTTTGTAAAATTTTTTACCAAAGTCCTTACCAAAGCACTTTGATATAAAGTAACGTGATTTTTGATTTAGTTAATTTTATCATATTCTGGTAGTTATGACCATAATTTTATTCTCAATGGATAACACCAATAAACATCATACGTTAGATAAAGTTTCAATGTAAAAGGAAAAAAAATTAAAACTTTTTTTCGTTCTACTTTTTTTTTCTCGATTTCTAATGTTTATTTATCTAACGGTCATTCTTATAAGTTCAGTCATTCTTGTAAACGGTCACTCATGAATTCGAAGTAAATGTATCCGTAAATACACTACCATAATTCACTTAATGGAGGATTTGTTTCTGTCATCATACTTATCTTGTGTCCAACCTTTATTTAAAAATAATAAAAAAATAAATTAAAACCATTTCAGTTAATACTAGAAATGCATTAAGTGAAGTTTAAGGAAAATTTATTCGATTTTCTGTAAATTTAAAGGGGAAAAAAACATTCGTAAATATGAATGACCTGATTGCGTGCTTTTGTTAAAAACTCTTTATTATTATTTTCCGATTACAGTCTTAAAAAAAAAGGAAATTTTTTTGTAATTGTATCCTTTTGTCAGATAAAGCTATCAAAACCTAATTTTTCTACTGTTTACATTTAAAGCGATTTACATGAAGAAAAAAAAAGTTATAAATTAGGTCAAGGAATCTATACACCAAAAGACAAACTCTACACAATAACTACAACTACCAACAATACTTTAAAATTGGGTTTATTTATTTAGTTTATTTTTTTATTAAACTACGTTATTTGCACCAAAAAGTGTTAAGATTTTAATGTGCATCTGTTATTATATCCGTGCTTTAAACAAAGCTTTTTTTCTTAAGAAAATAAATTTATTAACTTAATTTTCAGAAAGACAGTTTGAATTATTACTTTTATTTTTTTTTAAAAAAAATATTAATTTACTAATTAAGTTAAAAGCTGTAGTTCAAAAAAATAAATAAATAAAATTTTTTTTAAAAAAAAAGGGAAAGAAGTAGAAGAGGATATAGGTTTTCAATATTAGCCTCAATTTATTATTTTTTACTACAAATATTCTTTAAAAACTATAAATATTTTTACATCCGAATTACTATAAATATTTTTACATCCGAAGTCCTGTGCAGTGGAAGATAGCTATCAACTTACAAACGCTATAAGGCTGCTGTTTAGTTAAGGTTGCTATAATTAGAGATTGCTATTTGGTAAGGCAAATAATGAACATATTTTTAATAGAAAATATTATTTTAATGGTTTTTTATTAATTATCTGTACAATTTTAAATATTCTTGTGTGATTTCATAATTATTTTAACTACATAATATTATTCTCATTATTTTAATTGCATAATATTTATTAATTATTTTATTTGAAAGAAAAATGCGAAGGTAGTGAAAAATCTTTACAGATTTACTAAAAAGTTACCAGTTAAAATTTTTTTTAATTACTCAGATGAAGTGAAATATTTTCCAAACCATGATAGACTTTTTGGGCACGATTTTTTGTAACTGTTTTATTTATAAAGAATATTTTTTGACTGTTTAAATGATAGCTAATGAATTTTTTTTTCCCAACCAGTCCAAAACAAATACAAATTATACACATTTCTAAAAAAATTTATAAATATTTTTCGATGATAGATGAAACAGATGAAACTGAATTTCTATTCCATTAATTTCATTTCAAAATGTCTTCATAAGATGATGTAAGAGTTCAGTGACTGTCTAACAAGACGGTGACTGATAGATAAATAAAAAAATGGAATGTTTGATTATCGTAGGAGGTTTGATAGTTCACCAAATATTATCGACATCAATAAAATCCAAAGAATTGATCATGATGTTTCGGTGAGAAAAATCATCAGCGATAACTTAACTTTTTATATTTGATTATGCTTAAGCATTTAAGTTCTTTATGATAGAAGGCTATAACTGTTTGATTTATTAATATTGTTTGACTAGGAAGATCCTCACCCTGCACGCTCCGCGCACCATCCCCTTCTGTTGTTTTACAATAATTTTTGTTTTTGGAGGATAAACGTTTCCTATTCGATTTCTATAAAATTTAAACCTGGTCATTTTGTTTCGAGTAGCATTTTTTATAACCGTCGATGAACAGCCGACCCAGTTTTGAGGTTTACGATTACTGATATTGAACTCCGTAATATTGCAATTTTGAAACCGGATATTTTGATGGAATTAACCAAATTTAAGTTACCCATTAAGTTGAAATTAAGTAAGTTAGCATTTAAGTTATAAGAAAAATCATGAAAAATCTCCCACGGTTAGTAATGCTCCATGGGGACTCTAACCCATGATCCGTCTATCATTGAGGATATTTCACTTCAGCACTGTGGTCAGTGTAAGTCGGATGCGGAATTCCTATCCTAGCCATCGTTGGGATTCGAACTAGGTTCACCTCATTAGAAGGCGAACGCTCTATCCCCTGAGCCACCATGGTTCATACAAAGATATATTTTATTTTATAACCGTCGTTGAACAGTCGATCCAATTTTTGGTTTACAACTACTAATGTTCAACTCTTGCCTTGTAATTTTGAACCCAATCCAGAACACAAGGGAACCCCTGGATCAAGTATTGGGACAATTTTGCCAATCGTCGTGGAGGCCTTTTTGATGGAACCCACCCGCATTTGCGTTAAATGGAAAGGAAGACCACGAGAACCTTCCAGGGTTAGCCTGACGGCAAGGGGACTCTAACCAGTGATCCGTCTACCACTGAGGGTATTTCACGTCGGCACTGTGGTCGGTGCAAGCCGGATGCGGAATTCGTTTCGACCAGCCATCGCCGAGATCGAACCCCGGTTCACCTCATTGGAAGGCGAACGCTTTATTCCCTGAGCCATCGCGGCTCAAAATAATAACTATGGCAGTGGTGGGATTCGAACCCACGCCTCCGAGGAGACTGATGTATATGGAGACTGGGTAGCATTTGTTACTTCATGTAAAAAAAAAATTTCTTTTATAGAAAAATGTTGTTCAATTTTTGGTAGCTGTAAAAAAACTTACTAAATATTTTTCGCGAAAAAGATTATTTAGCAATAGTACGAAAAGTTAATTCTTAATATTTGCATAAATATTAAGCTTTTAATTTTTTTTTAACTGCATACGTTAACTGAACAAAAAATTATAAAATTAATTATAACTTATAAATTAATGAATATAACTTATTCACCTTTTAAAAAAATTGTAAAACGGTAACTAAATATCTTTGGTGCCAAATGATCAATCACAAGACACTAATATCATGCGATTACTTAATAATATAATAAACGAAGGACACTTTCATTTTTAAGCCTTTAATTTTGAGGTTTAGCAATGTTATAATTCTTAAAAATTTTATGTTGAGGACAGCCAAAGATATCTGTATCTTCTTTGCTTATTAATGATCATATCATGTGGTTTTTCTATCCAATGAGAAAGCAGGAAAAGGTAAGAGGGCAATCGTCTTTTTATGGCAAATAAAATTGTTTCATTTTCACTTTCAAGCACTATCAGAAAATTATGGAAAACGAAATGTAGCCTCAATGATTGTTTTATTAATTTACATAGGAATATTTTTTAGGAAGATGTTAATTAGTTAAGTATTGCAGAAGTACATTTTGCATTCTAGACAATTTTATCCATAGCACAGCTATAAACCACATCTATACGCTACTTCTTTGGTATAATCTTTTTGTTGGTCCTGATTTTATTGTTTTCATGTTTTAATTAAATCTTAAATAACGCGAATGTAACGGTTTTTTTTATTTTTCAGGTGAAATTGGCAAATGTTCATAGTTTTTCATATAGAAATTGGCACAACAAAGATATAGTGAAATTATTAGTCTCGTTTTAATGTAAATCCAACTTAATTGCTTTCCAAAACTATTTGTGAAAGCATAAAAGCGTTTGTGAAAGCATGAAGATCATTATTGATTTTCAAATGTTAAATATGTTACATTTTTAATTTTTCAACACTAAATAATTATATTTTTTTAAATACACAATTAACTATTTGTTCCATAATAGTGTGGAATTTATAATACATAATGTAGTGAATATTAAAAGCTCAATTAAGATTCGAAATTAGAATAATCAAAGCTTTTGTCAAATAAATGATGGAAATACTTGGAGTATCCTTATCTCTAAACTTTTGATGTAGGAAAATGGTTAAACATGTTTTTTAATGATGCAGACAAAGTTTATATTCGAAACTGCAATGCAATTTAAAATTTTGCATCTTCAACACAAATCCATACGCAGAATTGTGTTCAATAAATACAAATACCCAATGCTTTCCCACAAATAATGAAAATAACCCTTTTTTTAAAATTAATTTTTTAATATTTGAAAAGTAACTCCAACACTGCATTTTCCTGGCTCATAAATATAGAAAAAAAAATTAAGAATTACTTTTTTATTTTATTAATTTTCAGCTGGATGGAAAAAATATACCGAATTGGCAGTTTTTAAAATAGTTTAATAATGGTTTCATAACATTCGAGCTATTTGTATGCTCTAAAGCCTATAGGATCCATAAAGATATATAAACTGTTTAACAATTATAGTTAGGCTTCGAGTTTAAAGATTTTTTTTCTTTGATTTATACACAGCGAAAAAGTCTGGTAAAATTACAGCACTATATAACAAGGATCTTTGCAGTTTTTTTTAAATTTATTTATTTATTTATTTTTTAATAACATAATTTTGGTTGATAAAACCGAAATATACTAGAAAAAATTACGGAAAAAATGGCGCTCAAAGTGCTGACACTTTTTACTGTAAAATCCATTTTTACGGGAACATGTTAGGGGAGATAAAATCTGATATACCTTTACTTTTATATTAATTATTACTATAAAATCACTTAATCACTCTAATGAAATAAATATTGTTGTAAGGCTTAATGGCTTAATAAAGGCTTAATATTTAGCGGTAAAAATGGATTTAATAGTAAAATGGATTTTACGGATAGTGCACCAAAAGTGCCGGTCTTTTATACCGTAATTTGATCGGAATTTTTTACAGTGTGTACAGAATTTAAACAATTCATTTGGTGATTTCACCGTTCATTATGCTAACTGTTTTATCGGAAGTTCTAATTATTTAAAATTATTGTACTTATTACCACACATTTTGCAAAACATACAAAACTGAAAAGCAAAATTTAACCGAATAGATGTTTTTTTTATGCCATGCTCTAAGATATCATGATAAAATTACCAAATTTTATCGCATTTAGTAATTTTAACACTCATTATAAAACCCTATTTTATTGTTAATTTGACGAAAATCATTCCCCAAAGCGCTTCGGTAAAAATTAACAAGCTTTTTGGCGTTCCCATAGTTCAGCCTATTCTGGTAGTTGTGGCCATAATTTTTCTTCTTAGTGTGACAATCATTTAGTACACCCATGTAAATTGCACTGAGATGCCAAATAATACGGTTTTAGACTTCTACATATTTATAACAAAATTACATAATATGTAAATGAGATTCATTTTTTCTCTCCTTCAGAACACGTTACCGAAAGCCTGAAAAATTACGTAATTCTTATATCTACAACTTGAAATTGTTTGAAGAGATTGCAGCTGCCTCTAACTTCAGTAAACAATTTCTTTTCTCCCTTTTTACGTGTCCATAACCTTTCAGGTACTTCGTTTTTTTTTTTTTAAGATTCATTAAATCATAAAATGATTCAAATAGCAAAGAAAACTGACCTAAATTTCGTTACAAAGTGGCATTTGATAGTTTCGTATTTGTCTCTTTATGTTCCATAGCCATTTTATTTCATGTTATATTACATAATAGGCAAAGTCAAAGTTATGCTCATTTTACTGAAATAGAAGACTATTTTAGTATTTTATTTGTTACAAACAAGTATATTGTGTGGGCTTAAAATACGATCGTATTAATTTTATTTTTCTGTTTCATAATTCGATTTATTACGAAATATCGAATGTCTAGAAATCTATTCTGAAAAGGTAGACATTAAATTTATATATTTATTTATTCTTATTAGATATTTGGAAGTGCTGTTATTTTGACTGCAGATTTCAACAACGTATAGCAAACTTTTGAGAAGAAGAAAAAAATTCTTTTAATATCACAGTGCAAAAATGTTTTCGACGTCACTCACTATACAAAAGATTAAGAATGTTTTTAAAATCACCCGACAAATAGTTATGAAAATAAAATGTCTGTATTTAATAATCAAGATTTATTAAACATATCTGATCCTTCGCCAATAAGTTATTTTCAAAAATTAATTTGTTTAGGTATATTTGGTATGAGTTTATTATTATAAGGATTTTTTTTATTCCAGCAACTAGTGATAAGATAATCAAAATTAATATCACTATATAATCACTATCGATAGCAAGAAATTAACAAAACCGGGACATCCTCAAAAAATGTTCGATCCAGCGTCAAACGGTTAAATAACCTTCTCATAGTAGGTGGTAAAAAGTTTCATGACCTCTTGAAATTTTTTGGGGGGAAAGAAGATTGAAAGGAGTGGGAAAAGAAAGGAGAAATTTACGTAATGCTGTTTAGACAAGTGGGGCATTGTGTTGATGTAAGGCTACTCTATGATTTTTTTGTGCTTTCTTCTTCTACTTCTACACAAGACAAATGCTGACTATTATTTTTATTCAAGGATCCACTCAACTGGCGAATTTATCTTTTCCTTTTCTGTTGTAAAAAAATTATATGTGAAAAAAAAAAACTTTCTCGTACTATATTGAATTTACTTTGTTTAATTTTAAACTATTTTTGTAGTACCGTAAAAAGTTTCTCGAAAAAAATTGATATATAACTATTTATATAATTGTTATTTTACCATATTAAAAAAAAGTCTTAAAACAATAAAAAAACGATGTGTTAGAAAGTCAGTTTATTGGCTGGTTTCACCTAACACGGTTAAAGAACCTGAATTTTATTCGCGCCAACTTTGTTCACAGGCAATGAGATCCGAAACACGTTTTTCGTAACCTGGAATCTGAGCCATGTGATAAAGGATTAAAAATTCTTATTTTTATTTTCACTTTTCGGATGCCTAACACAACAACGTATGCTTAATAAGTTCATAGTTATATGTGTGTCATAAACACCTTTTGAATCCACTTAGCGCTATAAAGCTGGGTACATACTTTAGAGTTTCTATTGCCTCGCACTTCTTCATTGCTGACACTAGGCTATATTGAAATACTACAAAATTCTCATTCACGAATAGATGCAGCATCACAGAATTGCTTAACACAAAAAGTCTAGTTTAAGCCGCATTGCATGGTTCATTTGACAAAACACAATTCAACAACAACCTGATTCCAATGCCCATTACCTATTGAAAAGCCTACTCCAATGTCCAGTTTAATTTCTTTTTTAAAGTTTTGAAACTATGCTAGTTGTAAATAGTTACAAACTACATAATTTTGTATTCATCGTGTTATAACCACATCAGTTGTAAACGGTTTCAAACCTGTAAAGGTTAAGAAATTTTTCAAACCGCAAACTTAACGATTAAGGCTATTTTTCGTAGGCTCAGTTGACGCAGGAAATTAAGACATGCTTTTTTAAGGATAATATGCTATTTTCGTGAAATCGCAACAGTTACTCACAACTGTTTTGTCAAGGTTAGCCTATCTTTGGAGAGCGCCCTCTATGTTAAATCTGAAAAAGGTTAAAAATTCACGGTTCCCCGTAGAACACCGAAGTCAAGCATCACTTGCTGCAGTCAGTTAGCGGGTGGGTGACCACTTTGATTTTATTTTACTTTATAACCGTCGTTGAACAGCCGACCCAATTGTCATGGGTTTACGACTACTAATGCTCAACTCCGTAGCCTTGTAATTTTGAACTAATCCAGAAGACAAGGAAACTCCTGGATCAGTACCCCCAGAGGTTTTGATTTGTTATGAGAACATGGAGGACTTTGAGACTCGACAGATTTAACGTGCATCAGTCACCATTTACTACACGGGGAGTCTTCGGCTGGCGAGGATCGAACCCACGACCTCTTGTACATGGGCCCTGACTACTTTGATTTTATTTGATTTTATAACCGTCGTTGAACAACCAACCCAATTTCATGGGTTTGCGACTACAAATGTTCAACTCCGTAGCCTTGTAATTTTGAACCAATCCAGAAGACAAGGAAAACTCCTGGATCAGTACCCTCAGAGATATTGATTTGTTATGGGAACATGGAGGACTTTGACCACTTAGATTTTATTTTATTTTATAACCGTCGTTGAACAGCCGACCCAATTTCATGGGTTTACGACTACTAATGTTCAACTCCGTAGCCTTGTAATTTTGAACCAATCCAGAAGACAAAGAAACTCCTGGATCAGTACCCCCAGAGGTATTGATTTGTTATGGGAACATGGAGGACTTTGAGACTCGACAGATTTAACGTGCATCAGTCACCATTTACTACACGGGGAGTCTTCGGCCGGCGAGGATCGAACCCACGACCTCTTGGACACGGGCCCAGCGCCCTACCGACCAGGCTATCCCGGCCCTGACCACTTAGATTTTATTTTATTTTATAACCGTCGTTGAACAGCCGACCCAACTTAATGGGTTTACGGCTACTAATGTTCAACTCCGTAGCCTTGTAATTTTGAACCCAATCCAGAAGACAAGGGAACTCCTGGATCGAGTATTGGGAGAAATTTGCCTTCGTGGAGGACTTTTCGATGGAGCTAACCCGCATTTGCGTTACATGGAGAGGAAGACCACGAGAACCTCCCACGGTTAGCCTGACGGCAAGGGGACTCTGACCCATGATCCGTCTACCACTGAGGATATTTCACGTCAGCACTGTGGTCAGTGCAAGCCGGATGCGGAATTCGTATCGACTGGGATTCGAACCCGGTTCGCCTCATTGGAAGGCGAACGCTCTATCCCCTGAGCCATCGCGGCTCGACCACTTAGATTAGCTCGCGTAAGGACCGAGGGTGCGCCGTATCGGTTCTCGATGGCACGTCTTAAAATCATCCTCAGGGATGTTTCCCAAACCATCGCCCATAGCCCATTGTGCAGTTCTAGTGTGACGTAAGTATCTACCTAACTGGGCTCATAAAAATTTGCCATAAATGAGAGAAAGGCATTGACGACAATTTTCCTTTAAATGGGAAAAATGTCGCTAAATTGGTAACTATTAACAACTTTTAAAATAGTTAAATTATTTGTCCGTTCTAAAGCCCAGATAATTCTTCGCGGCAAGATTACACACATAGTTTAAAATAATAGCTGTGCTTCAAGCGTAAGACGCTTCTTAAACTGTGGCTTTTTTTATTTCTTTGGTGAAAGAGAAAAATCACGTTAATTTGATGAACCGACTACTTAACCATAATTTTGGAATGAAAATATTAACAGTGTAATATTTATTGGTAAACAACTGTATTAGTCATTTTTGTTCTGTTCTGCTTCGTCTAATTTCTTCCAATATTTTCCATTGTCTACCCATCCCGTGTCATGAAAGAAATAAAATTTCCGATCCTGTTAAAATTACTTTAAATAATTTACAATTTGTACTAATATATTTCCTGCATAGTGTAACAAAATATTAATTGACAAATACATGAATTAATTTCTTGAACAAAATCGGAGAATACATATTTTATTATAATTGTTTTTATTCAATTCATTTTTCATGAAATATAAAACATAGTTTATTTCAAAACAAATAATTCATGAAATTTCGATGTAAAATAACCACGAAACAAGCGTTACCTCTATTCAAAATGCTTTTAAAAGGTATAATTCGTAGACATTTAAAGTTATTTATAGTTAATACATTTTACTGATGGACACACCCTGTGTTTTCGACACACATTTTCCTGTTTTGCTATTTATTTCTGATGTTCGATAGTATTTTTATCTTCTCAATTGTTGACATGAATAAAGGAGGGATATTCGATTAGAATTTAGTTCAATGGAAGTTTTAAAATAGCTGTTGGGTTTTAGGCAGCTATAGATTCCAAAGCTATCGCTGTTAACTTCTTTGCGTTTAGCTGGCATATTTTTTATTTTTTTTTTCAAAAAAGATTTATCAAGTCTCACCATATTAAGCATTTATAATATCCTAAGTTAACTTTTGAAATGAAATAAATAAATAATTTCAGTTTTTACATCAGAAAATATCCAATCTTTAAGCTCTGGTTGTCTTTTGGAATTATGAAAAATGATGTTAAAATTTGCTATAAAGGCAGGGTGAGTAGCGTTTTTAAAAAGTGCTTAAAGGTGCTTATTTTCGACTTTTAAAAGCCCTTGAAGGTGCTTTTTTCCATAGGTGTTTTTAAAAAGTGCTTAATTTTCCCTTTTCCGAAATGTGATATTTTTCTTAACAATGTTGATTTTCGCCACAAATTATGCAAAAAGACATTGTCCTATTCAACATTTTCACAATTAATTCAACCCCAATCTATTTCGGCGTACCACCGGTCTGTAGTGTCTGAAAACACCATTTGTTTTACATGTTTGATGAAATACTTACGTGTTTGTACTTGCGTATACTGAGCTGGATTCAGTGGTAAGGATTTTTGACTCTCATGTGCAACCCTGCTGCATTTGGCAAGAGATTCTCAATTTTAGACTTCATTTTCCGCCCTCTGTGATAGAATCGAAAAATCTCTCGAATTTTTGCTGATTACGGGGAGCAACTAAACATTGTCAAATTTTTTTTTCTCTATTAGTGATAGAAAATTTCATTTCTCTTGTTAATTTCATCGTTTGTGACGCGCCATCGTCTTTGTCACTGTAAATAAAACCATCAATTGTCAAAAGCTTACCAACCCTGTCTAATTATGATATTTTTCAAAGTGCTTAAAAATATTTTTTGAGTGCTTGAAAAGTGCTTAAAAGGTGCCTATTTTCTGTTGAAAAATTTGGCTCCGCACCCTGAAAGAAAGAAAATTTGTTTAGACTGAACATCATAATAATTTGAGTTATATTATATATATATATATATATTGGTATATTTGGGACAAAGTAAAAGCATATACTTTTTATGATTCGATCGTAATTTTTGGTATGATTCTAGAATCATAGAATAAAATTTTTATATTAACATTTAAATTTTCATATTTCATTCTCATATTTCTGCAAGGACTGTAACGATTTTTTTTTTATCAGAAGGAATATTTCAGCTCAAGATATAAAACAATGCTATTCCGATAAGAAAACCACCCTAATTTAATTCTGAGAAGATCAAAATCTTTTGAGATAAAAATTGCTTTTCTCAAATGAAATAGATATGCGATAAAACGGAAAAGTTTTTCTTACATCTATCTTATTCTCAACTTTATTTCCACTTTCAAAAAGAATATTTCTCTCCGATGAACAATCTGAATTATTGTTATCTCTATTTAAAAGGGCTTTATTTGTTTAATTTTAAAGCATATGTGTGAGATGAAAGTAAAGAATAC
This sequence comes from Parasteatoda lunata, assembly GCA_949128135.1. NCBI lineage: Eukaryota > Metazoa > Arthropoda > Arachnida > Araneae > Theridiidae > Parasteatoda > Parasteatoda lunata. The sequence continues at coordinate 60,851,039 of OX421972.1, read as the reverse complement.
ACTTACTTTAAAGTGAACACTTGATTCTGCAATGTTTTCGTTTTACTATTCTAATAGTCTTAGATCACCGATTGAAGAGTGTGGGATACTAGAAATTTTTCATGTATTGAAGGATATGAAGAAATATTGTGGAGTCAATGCTGAGATACGAACCCTCGTTCATGAGATTGACCGATTGTACGTACCCAGCTACACGGAACAAAATGATTTCATAAGGTGCGGATAGAATTCTGGTTGTTCAACCTTATTCGGTAAAAACAATATAAAATCAGTATCATATATCAGTTGAATATCACCTTTTTTATGGTTACTTCACTGTTTTGTTTGAATATGGTAAAATAAATTGCTATTTAACCACTTTTACTCAGAAATTTCTAACAGTGTAGGGATTCAGACATACGTAGTCTTTGCTTTAAGAATCGTTTTTTTTTTAAACTGCATTAGTTGATATAGCTTTATATGATCCTTAAAGTTGACATAATTTTAAGAGAATATTGAATGTTTTTAAAATGGTTATTTACTAACTGTAAGTTCTTTCTGAAGTTGAAAATTAATTTTTTTCAAATATTTTTTTCTCTCCAAATATTCCCGCCCCTAAAAATACACGTATAAACAAATATTTGTAAAATGTGTGTATTTTTTACATTAAGGTCCATATCATATGTATAGAAATATGTATAGCATGGAATTTTGTAAGAACGTTTAAGCTTCCATGTGCGAGACATTTTTAGTGATAAAAAAAATTAAACTTAATGAAATAAATCTGTTTCTGAATTTAAAAATCATCAGTTTCTTCATATACAAAAAGAATAAATAATTTTAAGAGTGTTGTTTATTGTTTAAGATATGAAATATAAATTGAAATATTAAAAGTAAACATTTTGGAGAAGAATATTTTACGAAAATATTGATATTTTAAAGTCGAATAAAATAATTTCATTAATCTTTTGAAATGCTTTTAAGGGAAATTTGAATTCTCTAAACATTTTATGAGAAATAAGTAATGAAATTAATGCAAAAGAAATATTATTACAGCTTGAAAACATTCATTGCAAGCTATCGCAGTTATTAAATATTCAGAATTCCGAAAATCAAGTTTATTTTTTCAATTAAGTTTAACTACCTATTTGTATTTCAAAATTATCTTTACACGTTTCAAAATTCTCTTTAAGTCAAAACATGTTATTTGAAAGGTATTCTTTATTTTTCTCTTTACTACGAGTTTTAAGATAATTAACTTCAAAACTACGGTTGAGCTATTTCAGAAATATTATATAAGGATTCCAAAAAAAATTATTTAATTGTTTAACTTATTTTATTCCGAATTTATGCCTTACAGTGATACGTAAAATACTCTAATGCAAAAAAAAGTGTTAAGTTTGAATTGACACGGATATTTTATTCTGTTACATACAACGATATTTTAAGTAGGTTACAGCGATGTAAAGGTAACGTATGCCATTTTAGTTCTAGAAAAATGGAAACACTGATGAAGCAGTTTTAAGATTATAAACATGTAATATATAATGATGAGTATTAATGTTGTGCTTCCCTTAGATGAATAATATTTATTAAATGCTTGTGCTATCACTTTTTAAACAGATTTTATGTGTAAATTTAAATAGCTTATAATCAAACTAAACTTGATCATTTTTTAATGAATTTAACTCAATTGTTAATGCATTTACTTATATGATCACACATTCGAGTTATTTCAATCCGATTTTATGAATCACAATATATCAAATATATTCATGAGAATATTTTTGTATCTTTGATAAACTTTTTGATTATAGACTGAGAGTGATTTGTTTGATTCTTTTAATAATAACTGTCTTATTTACATTTTCTTATGATTTTATCCCCATTTATTAACAGCGGCGTACAGTCAGATAAAGATTTAAACTATCATTTTTCAAGTTCGATTCATAAACTTCTAACTTGTTGTTAACTAATTTTTTTGTTATTGTTGCTGTTGTCGTCGGCCATTAAGGCAGGAAGGTGCGATTGTTCTTGTTTCCCAGTGGCGCCATCTATGGCCAAGAATTCGACTTCTGCCACACCCATACGTCACACCCGTTTATAGGGTGGACCCGTTCATACATCCATTCATTCGTCCACAGATCGTAATTTTGACCTGATCCAGAGAACTATCAATCTCCCATTACCCAGAGGTATTTTATTTTATTTTATAACCGTCGTTGAACTGCCGTCCCAATTTTATGGGTTTACGACTATTAATGTTCAACTCCGTAGCCTTGAAATTTTGAACACAATCCAGAAGACAAGGGAATTCCTTGATCGAGTATTGGGAGAAAATTGCCTTCGTGGAGGACTTTTTAAAGGAGCTAACCCGCATTTGCGTTACTTGGAGAGGAAGACCACGAGAACCTCCCTCGGTAAGCCTGACGGCAAGAGGACTCTACCCCATGATCCGTCTACCACTGAGGATATTTCACGTCAGCACTGTGGGCGGTGCAAGCCGGATTCGTATAGACTGGGATTCGAACCCGGTTCGCCTCATTGGAAAGCGAACGCTCCATCCCCTGAACCATCTCGGCTCTAAATTGGGTGATTATCACAGCTTCAGTCAGGCCGCATTACAACTTCTAAGCTTTGAGGTTTTGATTCGTTTATTAACTATTTTTTGATAACTATATCCGCTAAAATTATCGAAAGAAATCATGAAATAAAATTTTAAAAAGATTCCGAAAGTTTTATAAAAACATAATCGTAACCGTCAATAAGTATTTTATCTGCATTTATTTCTAATATTCAGATGACAGAAGAAAGAAAAGAGTGCTAAAATTTTTGCATACACTTTTCTACTGCTGAAAACAATGGTAAAAGATAAGTAAGAGTTTGATAACTGCAAAAAAGAACGAGTTGGCAAAAGACAAGTTTCAACAATTCGCACCAAAAACTTAATATTTTTTCCCTAAGTGAACATTTATACTTAATTTAAAAAATAGTAGTCTTGATATCTTTAAATTATTTATATTTTTATTTCAATAGCCAAAGTTTGAACCTCGTAACTTTCATTATACTTTTTGTGTATTTCGCCAACATTTCGAGAACTTTTGACGCCAATTGAAATCTTTTTGCACACAGTTATAAAATTCGCTTATTCAAAGATAATACACTAATAGTAAATATTAGATATTTTTTATTATTTTGTTTAATAAAAGTCGAAAAATTTTGAATTATAAAATAAGCAATTTTTTACATCGCTTTTAAAAATGCATTTTTACACGCAAAATACAAAATTTGAGCGAAATTGGTTTAATAGTTCCAGAGAAACCAAATTTAAAGTATATGACTCTTTTTTAAAACCTAAGCTACCTCCTTAAAATTCGGGGGCCAAAAATCGGAATCCATCGATAAAAAAGATATGTTTATTCAGAGTCTTGTTTCATCACTTAAAGTATCGTCTACACTAATTAATTAGTGTACTTGAGTTCACCCCCTTTAGCCATTAATATTGAGTCCTAGAACGTGAGTAATCATTTTTTTTTCTTCCAGAGTAATCATTTTTTTTAATCATCAGAGTAATCATTTTTTTTTTCCTCCGCACTGTACAAACCCAAGAGATAAAAGTAAAATTAGTAAAGATCATTTTTTACTATGAAATATATATTAAAAAAAAAAATATATCACAATGGACATTCTTTATCATTCCAAAGTGTTAAAACTAAATTTCAGTAATGGTTTAGCCTTATCGTCTGGGCAGTTCTTCTTTGTTTTGATTAAAGGGGTTTTTTGTCTACCCAATTGTGAAGGTTCAGCCACAGTGAATCTGACAAACAAAGGAAACGACGATGTTCGCAGGCGCGCGCCAATATCTTAAATCATTCTAAATGGCGTTGCGAAATCGCTTGAACAAAGCAGATTCAATTATTTCACTCCGAGTTAGATCGCACGACATTCGAATAAAAACAGAACCACCAATATATCTACCCAGGGGCGACGTTCTTACAGCTTTATTGTGTCATTGGTCCAGTAGAACTGCATTTTATCTCGTAGGTAGTGGCCGCAGACTGACCAATAAATCGGGATCCAGGTAGTGGGTGCCAATTTTTTTTCATTCTTTTTTTTGCGGTGAAAACGAAAGGAAGATGAAGAAAAGAACAGAAAAAAAAAATAAATAAAAATAGGTAGATAAGCGCAAAAACGTGATTATCAAGGTTATCCTTTGTCGCAATCATTCTAGCGTGATGGAAAAGTTCTTTGTCGTTTGCTATCCGCAGAAATGATTTTGGAAAAAGTTCAGTTCTGACAGCGTTTAACATCTGCCGTTCCTTCCTCACGAAGTTTTCGTTTCTGTCTGGCCGATAGAACTCTTTCTCTATTTCTTTTTTAGAACAAAAATCGCTTGCGGTTTTCCTCAGTTCGTTGCTTTCGCATAATTTTTTGATGCCTAACTCGCAGTTATTTAGCTACTCGAGACGAGACAAACTGGATGGATTAACCTGTGTCCTCACGCGTTTCTCGATGGAGAGCTCGCTTATGAACTTCAAGAGCGTGAGAGAAAGAAAAAAAAAAAAAAAAGATTTAATCTCATTTTAATGCTGGGAAAATCCAACATTCAGATCATAGATGGCGTTAAAAGTATTGCTATTTTAAATTTTGCTTCTTAACACTTTCATGTCCGGTGACACCAACGTGTTGTCACGTGAAAACCAAACGTTAGCTGCTGGTGACAACACGTTGGTGCCATACGCAAGCCATACACTAACAGCCGGTGACAACACGTTGGTGCCATGTCCAAGCCAAACGTTAGTGGCCGGTGACAACACATAGATGTCGCGCGTTGCAACCTGATATTCATGTGACATTTTCTCAAGGGACAATAGAGTACAGGGGTGCCAACTGCTCCGCTTTCTGGAATAGTTTTAATAAAATGGTAGCGAGCCGCGATGGCTCAGGGGATAGAGCGTTCGCCTTCCAATGAGGCGAACCGGGTTCGAATCCCAGTCGATACGAATTCCGCATCCGGCTTGCACTGACCACAGTGCTGACGTGAAATATCCTCAGTGGTAGACGGATCATGGGTTAGAGTCCCCTTGCCGTCAGGCTAACCGTGGGAGGTTCTCGTGGTCTTCCTCTCCATGTAACGCAAATGCGGGTTAGCTCCATCAAAAAGTCCTCCACGAAGGCAAATTTCTCCCAATACTCGATCTAGGAGTTCCCTTGTCTTCTGGATTGGGTTCAAAATTACAAGGCTACGGAGTTGAACATTAGTAGCCGTAAACCCATTAAGTTGGGTCGGCTGTTCAACGACGGTTATAAAATAAAATAAAATAAAATAAAATGGTAGCAAGGCTGGGATAGCCTGGTCGGTAGGGCGCTGGGCCCATGTCCAAGAGGTCGTGGGTTCGATCCTCGCCGGCCGAAGACTCCCCGTGTAGTAAATGGTGACTGATGCACGTTAAAGCTGTCGAGTATCAAAGTCCTCCATGTTCCCATAACAAATCAATAGCTCTGGGGGTACTGATCCAGGAGTTTCCTTGTCTTCTGGATTGGTTCAAAATTACAAGGCTACGGAGTTGAACATTAGCAGTCGTAAACCCATGAAATTGGGTCGGCTATTCAACGACGGTTATAAAGTAAAATAAAATAAAATGGTAGCAAATTATATAGTAAAATTCATTAAAGAAAGATAGTTACGCCTACTTTTTAATAAAGTAACCAGTAGTTTGATGCTTTCTTTATTTGCAAAAACTGGGCACCTGGGCCGCGCAGCGGCCCCTATCCCATTCATCATGAAAATATACAACAATGAGTTAAACATTTTGAATTTAAGCAGTCGTTGTGGTAGTTTTGTTTGATGCTTTAACGTTGCATTTTATATCGTACTTATAATTTTTGATATTTAGTGGTGAAAAAATTACTTATAATGAAAAATACTAAACTAAAAGTAACTTAAATTTCGCTACCACTAGGTACCACACGCTGAGGTACCACACGCTTAACAAAAATAAACACCGGTTACATGGTAAACTTATCACTAAATATATGCGGACCGCATAGTGTTAATTTGTAAAATCGTTTTAATAAAACCTTAAAAGAAATGTTCTAGTTTGAATTCCAGAGGGAAAAAAAACTTAATAAATTGTTTTAAATGTTTATAAATCAGAAGAAAAAAAAATCTATTTATTTAAAGTTTTTTCTACAATGTTTCAGCTGAATAAAAGAATATAGTCTCAGATTGAAGAAAGTACTTAACCCATATTACGGTTCAAGTTAAATAATGTTATCGAGCAATTTCAAGAATGATAATTCTTCGCGATAATATGTGTTCAGCTTAACACTATATTGAGGTTCCAGAAAATTAGAATGAATGCGATATTATGGTTCCAATTTTATAACAGTGCAGGGAATTTAATTCCTTATTTATAACCACTTGAGATCCAGCGTTTAGTATATTAGACAACATTTGGTGCCCTTTTATCACTTAAAAAAATAATACTTTAAGTTTTTTTCTGTTTGTATATCTTAATGAAGCGATAGACTATAGTCCGATAAAAATTCCGAGTCAAATTACGATAAACAGTACTGGAACTCAGGGTGCCGATATTTTTTACCGTAATTTAGCACACATTTAGTAAAAAATATTAAACTGAAAAGCAAATTTCACCGAATAAATGTTTCTTATGCCACGCTCTAAGGCATCATGATAAAATTAACAAATTTTTATGACACATTATTGCTAACTTTATCATAATCGTTACTAATTGATTTCGGTAAAAAATACCGAGCTTTTCAGTGTCCCAGAAACACGATAAATTTCAGGTAGTTTTGACCAGAATATGGTAATATATTACAATATTCTGGTAGTTTTGACCATACTTTTTTTCAGTGTACATAAATCTAAAAAAAAAACGTATTTTCTGCCATTTTTTAAACCTCCGGTCCATGAGGATAAAAGAAAGGGGTGGACATTTAAATAAAACATTTATCAAGTTTATTACTATTTATTTATTTTCAAGATATTTTTCATTTAACTTTGCCTTTTTTAAACGTGACACCCAAATTCGTAGCCTGGTATGATTTTTAAAAAATAAAAAAAAATCAGATATTTTTACGTAGAATTAAAAACAAAAAATAGACAAAATAATTAATAAAAAATATAGATAACTGTTATTTTCATTGTATCAGAAATTTAAAAGTGTTTTAAATGAACGTGAGTGTTAACAGTGCGAGTGTTAACAGAGTGTTAAATGAACGACAAAAATTAATAAAAACGGCATACGAGGTGCGCTGGGAAAACTGCCAGACAGTCTAATCAGTCCATTCATCAATTTCGAAGTTATCTTAAGTTTTCATAACACGCCGCTTTATGCTATAAGCGACTGCATCCTCAAATAAAGTTTATATCAAAATTCATTTCACAATCACGTATGAAAAAAAAAAAAAACCCTCTTCCTCTGTCTTCCGACGAGCATTAATTCGTTCACTTTCGGGTCTTTTCTTTTCCACAGTTACGCATCGTTGATTGGTGTGTGAATTCTGTATAATACATTAAATAAAAAAAAGATGATGAAACGATATCGAGTATATACAGGAGTTATCTTTCAAAGGGAAGCGATCTCATGAGAAATATTTAACATTTAACTATTTTCTAGGGAAAAGAAGAAGTCTGATATACTACTTTCACTTTTTTGTTTACTTTTTTGGTAAAAAGAAAAAGTAGATAATGTCTCAAATTTTGAAAGTTTTAGAAACTCGTTCGAAAATAATTATCCTTATTAAAAAAAGAATCCCTACACGGTTGAAAATTAATTCTATGGTGCTATTCGTAGAAAAATTCAGTGCAAAATAAATCTGCGTAATCCATGATCCTCCTACCTGTGAGGTTATTTTACGTTAACATTGTGGTCAAAGGGACACTACTGCCTATTATAATAGATGACCCTGTATAGTCTATCCATGGAAAGAACTCCCCTCATCATTCTTCTCAAACATTAGTGGTGACCATTGTTACCAGTTTAAACTATTTCAAGTAGGTGTGTATTTTATTTTCATTTCATAACCGTCGTTGAACAGCCGTTCAAGCTTACGACTACAACGTAGCCTTGTAATTTTGAATCTATTCCAGAAGCCAAGAGAACTCCCATATCAAGTAATCGATGAAATTTTGCCTTCTTGGAGGACTTTTGGTGGAACTAACCCGCTTTTGCGTTACATGGAGAGGAAAACCAATAAAACCTACCATGGTTAGCTTGACGACAAGGGTATCTCTTGCGAAAATGATTTCGTCCTTTTTTAAATTGTAAAACAATTCTTTCAAAGGGTTGATTTTTCTTAGTAGTTTCCAAGGTATTGATCAAGCAAAAGCGTTGGGAAAAAAATTTTGTTGAGTGGTGGGGAATCAGTCCATGTTTATTAAGTTTTTACATTGTTCTTATAATCCTCCTTCAAAATTGACGAATCCGAATTAGTTTTCTTCTTTAAGGTGTGCTGAACTTTGTGTCCTCCGTAAGCGTCAGAAAAAATTAAACCTTTCTGTTTCTCATTTTTAAGTCATGACCCAAATCTTTAAAATCATTCTTTAATCTCCATGTTCAGCGTGGAAATAAATTAAAATAATACTTGACTTTCATTTTATTTCACTGAGTATTTTATACTTTTCAGTCTGTAAAATGCTTTTACCGGTAAAATACATTACGCTTGAAGTAAAACTAATTTAGAGGGTGCAGCAACCTGTCAGTAAAAGCACTTATCAGTTTGTAAAACGTTTTTACCGCAAGCTGATTATGCTTGCAATAAAACTGATATACAGGTGCTGTAACCTATCAGTACCAATACTTTTCACACTGCAAAATGTTTTTACCGCAAGCTGATTGTGCTCGCAGTAAAACTGATTTACAGGGTGCAGTAACCTATCAGTACCAATACTTCTCACACTGCAAAATGTTTTTACCGCAAGCTGATTGTGCTCGCAGTAAAACTGATTTACAGGGTGCAGTAACGTATCAGTACCAATACTTTTCACACTGCAAAATGTTTTTACCGCAAGCTGATTGTGCTCGCAGTAAAACTGATTTACAGGGTGCAGTAACCTATCAGTACCAATACTTTTCACACTGCAAAATGTTTTTACCGCAAGCTGATTGTGTTCGCAGTAAAACTGATTTACAGGGTGCAATAACGTATCAGTACCAATACTTTTCACACTGCAAAATGTTTTTACCGCAAGCTGATTGTGCTCGCAGTAAAACTGATTTACAGGGTGCAGTAACCTATCAGTACCAATACTTTTCACACTGCAAAATGTTTTTACCGCAAGCTGATTGTGTTCGCAGTAAAACTGATTTACAGGGTGCAGTAACCTATCAGTACCAATACTTTTCACACTGCAAAATGTTTTTACCGCAAGCTGATTGTGCTCGCAGTAAAACTGATTTACAGGGTGCAGTAACCTGTCAGTCCAAGCACTTTTCAGTCTCTAAAATGCTTGCCGCAGGCTGATATTTGTTACAGAAAAACTGATTTACAGGGCCAAGTAAACTGTCAGTAAAAGCACTTTCAAACTGGAAATTGTTGTTTTTACAGCAGGCTGATAATGCTAACAAAAAAACTGATTTGCAAGATTCAGAAACTTGCAGGCCCGGACTGGCCAATAGGCAGACCGGGCAGCGCCAAATTTTTTTTTATACATTGCATGGATTTCAAATAATATTTCGCAAATAATAATAATATTAAATAACATATATATGATATATGTAGTAATAATATTGTTTTAATATACAGGATGATTCAGACCACGCGTGCCACCCATTTTTTTTTCCGAGAATGGAGCAAATAATCGATTTGAAATAATAAAAAAAAATCTAATAACTAAATCGACCCCAAGAAGACACGCAGTGCGTGCAAAAATTGTGTTTTTTGTTGCTACAAGATATTACAGAGATTCAATTTATTGACCAATTCTTACAATTTAATTGGTCTAGCATTAAAATTTTTATTAACATTGCCAAGAATTAAGGTGGCTTGTGAAAGATCATTCTTAAAAGTAATTAAAAATCGAATGAGAAGTACTTTATCTTCGGATAATTTGAATGCTCTCATGGTAATGGCAATAGAAAAAGGTCTATTAATGAAATTAGATAGCAACGACATAATCGGTAAAGTGGCAGAAAATAGTGAGCTTCTTCAAAAGTCATTAAATTAAATTTCAATTTAATAACTTATGAAAAAGCATTAAATCTAATTTTTAAAAAATGTTTATATAAATTATTCATGCATGTGTAGCATAATAAATATTTTTATTTACTCTTCATCTTTCACCTTTTTGATTTTATCAACCTATGTTTCCTGATAAGAGCCATGTATTTTAAACTGAAATATATTCTATAAAGGATTATTAAGCAATTTTTATCTACTTTCTTACTTCGATAAATTAACTTACGTTCATGAAAATTTATCAATAAAAAATGCCTAAAAATGATAGATTAGGAGCCGCGTATATGGTGTTTATGTGAAGTAGAGGGCCGATATCTCTAAAATGCCCGGGCCGATTTTAGATCGCAGTCCGGGCCTGGTAACTTGTCAATAAAAGCATTTTCAGTATGCAAAAGTGCTTTTGCCACAAGCTGATTATGCTTTCAAGAAAACTATTTTACATGAACTATTGCCGACCGGCCTGTGTAGGGGGCAGGGAACTGTTCTTGCATCAGAAAGGTTCTGGGTTCGAATCCCGGGCAAGGCATGTATTTTTCTTTCTCTCTATGTGTTTAATGTCCTTTCTCCTTTGCGTGATTGCCTTAATGTGGCCCACCCTATGAACGGGTTAGTGGCAGTGTGGTGTGGCAGAAGTCGAATTCTTGGCTATAGATGGCGCCACTGAAAAACTAGAACAATCGCACCCCTTTTGCCTAGAAACAGGCACACGACAAAAAAAAAAAAAAAAAAAAAAAAAAAAACAATTTTCTCTTCATTAAAATCTATCGAAAAACTACCGATATAAAAATATTTACGCTTATACGTAATAATATATAATACGTAAAAAAAACTTATATACTAAGTCTGATCACGTTCTCTGAATAATATTTATTCCGTATGATACTATCGCGATATAGAACGTCGTGAAAAAACAAAATGGCTCATAACATCCTTTTCCGTAGAAAAAAATAATCCTTCGAAAAATTTTAAATAAATAAATTTAAAAAGAGAGAGAGAGAGACACGCAGAGAGAGGGGGGGGGGAATGAAATCTGAAAGTGAATGCATAATTATTACAGTTAGTTCATTGTTATGAGTATCCCATCAATCTTAATGTATCTGAATATTTACTACGTATGATATTATCGTGATCTAGAACGTCGTCAAGCAAAATAGCTCAATTTATTCAAAAAAAAATTATACCTAACAAAAATTTTAAATAAATACATTTTAAAAAGAGAGAGAAGACACAGAGAGATAGGGGGGGGGGGATAGATTGAACAATTTTGTGGATTCAAATAATTTATTGCCAAAAATGAATGAAATCTGATAGCGAATGAATAATTATTACAGTGAGTTCATTGTTATGAGTATCCCATCAATCTTAATGTATCTGAATATTTATTCCGTATGATATTATCGTGATCTAGAACGTCGTCAAGCAAAACAGCTCAGTTTATTCAACAAAAAAATTATACCTAACAAAAATTTTAAATACATTTATTTAGAAAAAAAAAAAAAAAACAGGAGAGGAAAAAAAGGAAAGATTCAAAGAGACTAAACAATTTCTGGAATCAAATGATTAAAACCTGAAAATGCATACACAATCATCATAATGAGTTCATTGTTATGATGAGTATTCTATCAATGTTAATGCATCTGAATATTTAGTCCATAGATATTATCACGATCTCCATAACATCGTGAAATGAAATATCTCATTAATCCTTTCCATACTTCCTATTCCCTAGAGAAAATAAACCCCTCAAAAACTTTAAATAAATATTTTTTTTACATAAAATAAAATTAGAAGACCTTAATATCCTTTGTTTCCTTTTAAAGGAAGTGCACTTTTTCTACCAACAAACACTTCCATAAAAAATAATTTTCACATGGCAAGCATCATTAGACAAAATTTCTTCTCCTACCTTAGTTACCTCTTTACCTTTAGGCAGGTGTTTTTTGTGTAATGAAAGGGTATGAGATCTCTAGTAGATGGTTTCCTTTCTCTGAAGATAATCATTATTCCGTTATTGTCCTGAAGATATATCAATATGATAACTGCTGGAAGCACGCGACTGATTTAATTGAGCTTTTTTTTTTTTTTTATCTTCCTTCATGAACAAAATTATACTATTTTGTAGAATTATACTATTTTTTTCAGAGTTGTTAAAAGGGAGTTAAATAATATTATACGACCCTGTAATGATAACGTAACGTACATGTTTAGAAGCATATAACTAAATACAACAAGGAGTTTTTCTATACTATTAAAAACGATTGAAATGATGCCATCTTTTCTAAAATGATACGTAATTGATGATATAACGTATAATTTTTAGAAGTAGATGATAACTTTATAAAAACAAAAAGTTACGCTGTTTGGGGAGTATTTCTAATGCTGTTAAAGATGAGTAAAATAACAATACGTGATTAATGATTATGTAACGTTTTGTAATAAGTAATGTAACATATATTCTTTAAAGTAAATAACTAAACGTAACAGGATGTTTATTATAAGGTGTCTATTTCATTGAATTGTACTATTTTGTCAGAGCTGTACAAAGAGATCAAAATAACGGGATGTACATATACATATGTTTAGAAGTATGTAACTAAATACATCAAAGAATTTTTCAATTCAGAAACTGTTTCTCCAAAACTATTAAAAACGATTCAAATGATGGCATCTATACTATAATGATACTGAATTGATAATAAAGTATATAATTTTTAGAGGTAGATAATTAAATAAAGCAAAGAGTTATGCTCTTTTGAGAGTATTTCTAATGCATAAATGAGTTGAGTAGCAATAAATGATCAATGATCATGCAACGTTTCTTAATAAGTAATGTAACGTACATATTTCTAAAAGTAAATAACTGAACGTAACAAAATGTTATACTATTTAGAAAATGTTTCTAATGCTCTTAAAATGAAATAAAATAATGATGGGTGAACATGTAGTAGTACACAAATGAAAATGTAGCACACAATCTTAAGAAGTATGTAACTAAATATTACGAAGAATTTTTCAATTTAGAGATAATTTTTTCAAAGCTATTAAAAGGGAATGAAATGTTGGTATGCACATGATAATGTAACTTATAATTTTTAGACGTAGATAACTACATTGAACAAAGAGTTTTGGAAAATATTTCTAATGCTGTCAAAAGTGAATAAAATAATAATTTATGATCAATGTTCATGCAACATGATAATGTAATGTATAATTTCTTAAAGGTAGATAACTAAACGTAACAAAGTATTATATTATTATTATGCTACTTAGGCAGTATTTTCAATACTGTTAAAAGAAAGTAAAATATTGGTACATGAACGTAATGATAATGTAACACAAATTTTTTTAGAAGTAGGTAACTTCATATAACTAAGATTTGTGCGATTTCGAGAATGTTTCCAATGCTAATAGGAAATCAATAATAAATGATCAAGTAACAAATAATTTTTTTTAGTAAATAATTGTTTAAATAATATAGAATTTTGTAAAACATTTCCAGCGCGGTTAGAGAAAAATAAATTATTTGTAAATGTTCTTGCAATAATATGTAAATTATCATGTAAAATATATTTTTCTAAAGCAAATAACTAAATGATACGAAGAATTACAGCGGATCTAAAAGACGGACGAAGTATTTTCACTAAAAACTGATTTGAAGAAACATGAAAACAAAAGTATTACCACGCTCTTTTTAAGTTATCAAAACTCAGGTTACATCAAGAAAATAAAAAAATACGACTAGAGTTAATTAAAATTAAAGATTTTCATTAGTATAATTTTTTGATAAACGTTGATGACCAAAAACCCTCATTAAGGTTTCTTCATTCTTTTATTTGGGGGGGGGGTAGGGGTTAATTTACAGTCTTTAATTTTCAATTTTACTAAAGTGCTCCACCACGAATTTTAAAAACCATGTTAAAAAAGTCATGACTGTTACATTATAGAAACTGTGCATTACAGAAGTTCTACCATTTGCGTCAAACATTTGACCGCTCTCATGGTCAAATTATTTGAACTATATTTTCCAGGTTGAAACATAGTCTTCCCCCATAATGGTTCAATTCTGTAAATATGTAATTATCAAAATGTAATTATCAAATGTAATTATCAAAAAATGTAATTATAAAAAGTACGTTAACACAACTTCATTAATGATTAGAACCAATTAATAAGCATATTTAAGGATAATTTTCAAACCATTCATTAAGATTGGCATTTAGCAAGTGAAAAACCCAGCCATTAGAACAAAACTCATCCAGTGTATGCATTTTCATTTTATTTTATTGTACATATTTATATTTTCCAAATAAAAAAATTTTTGAGGAAAAAAAATATATGACGGTAACCAACTGCAGAACTACAACGGAATTTGTTTGGGAAAACGGTCAGGATAAAAAAAAAAGTTAATACGCAACATATATTTAAAGTAATATAATTATTTAAAGTATATAATGTTTTTACTAAATTGTCTTATATGGAACTATATTAATGTTTAATGTTAACTCAGTAATATTTCCCAAAGTAAATTCCATTGCCCAAACAATATAAAGAGATGGTTTGCACAGCATTTTAAAGCTTTTTTTTTTTAGATGTTTTGACCTTACAAAATTATAACAACACAACTGCACAATCAGCAATCTCAGATGAAAATTTAAATATTATAAATCTTTCAAATTTTTGAGGAATAATTTTTGTTTCAGTAAAGTTGAAAGGAAAACAAATTTACCTTTTAACAAAAATAAAAAAGATTTAAAAAAAGAAAAAGAATTTAAAACAAAGGCACTTATGTTATTTAATTACCTATCCAAAATTCAAAAGTTTCAGTTAAATGATTTTATTGTTTTGAACATCTAACAAAAATGTATAAATATTTCTTAAAATAGTATATTCTCTTTATCTAATAAAGCGAAGTATTTACTATTCTTATAATTATTGCTAATTATCATCCTCTTAATATATTGTATTTCTGTGTGGAATAGTTAGAGATCTTTAATGCAGCTGTTCCCAACTTTTTTTTGGACATAGTACCTTAAATGATCGAGCTTTTCTTGGTCGAACTTCAGCATTGTAAACCTTTAAAAAAAATAGCAGCTGTGAATATACCAACCAAAGAAAATAGCACTGATTTTTTTTTGTGGAAATAATTTATCGTAAAAAAAAAATTTAAATATTTAATATAATGAGTTTGTACTTGATGTATGCATTTGCTGAAACTGAAAAAAAAAAAAAAAAGCTTAATTATGGTTTTCAAAAAAGAACTGCTAGAAACATTAACAATAGTTATCAGACAAATGTAATTCTACATTATTTATTCCATGTAGTTCTACATAATTAATTCTACATTATCTCATTTATTTTCACATTAAAGGTTTTATATCCCAGTATGTAATCTGTAGAAAAAAGTATCGTTCAAATTCGGAGTCCTCAGCGCTTGTTCATTGTACAATTTACATGAAAATGCAGCATGACTCACAGAAGTTTGAAATCGAAGTAGCTTCTTGAAACAAGTTATAAACGCATTTCATTTTTTTTTTTTCCTACCTTTAATTGTGAAGAGCAAAGAACGATGACATTAATATAAGTACAAATACAGGCAAAGAGGGAAGTAAATGTCACGTTCGGATGTATTGGAAACAGCTGCGGTTGTCATAGTTTTTCCTTTACAAAGGTGTAAGTCTCATTGTAGAAGCTGTAGTTTTAACTTTCAGGCTTCCCTTTACTGCAGTTAAGATATGGAAGGAAAGAAGTCCTTCTGTTTCAAGTTCTTTTTATTTGACATTTAAGAGGAGGAGGAGAGTACTTTTGAGTAGAAAATGAGTATCTGAGATTCATGTTATTTGCAAACATGGAAGACAATTTTTTTTTTTTTCTTTTTGTGATAAAAGTAGATGACGGTGTTAACTTTTGTATGCTCACTGGTCGGAAAAACTGTTTTTTTTTCCTTTCTTTTTTTTTTTTAGTTAACTGTAACTACAACTATTTTATTACAAATGTACACTGTAAAAAATGACGGTATAAATTACCCGCACTTTGGGTGCATCAGGGTGTGCAAAACGAATTTCACAGTTATTTTTTATAGTAATTTTAATCGTAATTTCTTAGAGTGTGTTTAACTATATCTGCAATATTTATTTATTTATTTTTAAATTTAGTGATTAAAAACTATTTTCGAAATGTAGCATGAATTCAATGTTACAATGCTTCAAATCGAGTGCTATATTTCGAAGTGTAGCATTCAATTTACACTCAATTCAAAAGTTGATTGTTGAAAGAAAAAATTCGTATAAGAGAATGATTTGGAATATTAAATTAACCAATTTATTTTTGAAATTTTTTTCTTCCAACATTTAATAGTTTATACTTTTCCTTACAATGAATAATTATGTCAAAAAAAAAAAAAATAAATAAAAAAATAGAAAACTAAAATAAGTTACTTTAACATAACGAAGAAATAAATAAAATCCATTGAAGACATTCTCATTGCATCCTATAATAGCACTAATTAAAAACGAAAAAATTTTTGCGTTTGAATCTTTCCTAAACTAACATTCAAAGTAGCTGCAGGGAACTGCTACAAACTACTGTTTTTTTGTGTTGCACTACTCACTACACTACTTTTTGTTTTTTCAAAAAGTAGCATATCAGATTACAAACAACAAAAAAAATGTAGTGACTACAGTAGTTTCATTACCGACTATTGGTTATGGTGCCATAAAAGACTCTCTCAAAAACGGATACTCTATAAAGAGAAATTTTATTAAAACCCGATAAACCAAGTAGTAAATAACATTAATTTGTATTAAGTTAGTATATACCTAACGCGGAAACATTTTAAAAATAAATAAATCAATACAGCAGAATTTCCAAAAAATTTATTTGAGGTGTTTTACTTTCTTGAGTATTTATTATATAAATTCTTCATTTTATTTTTTCACTAATCTTCAGTTATTAAACCCACTTCCTAGTTCTCGCACCACTTCGTAGTGATGTAAAAAGTGGTAGGCAATTAACGAAGCTCATAATTTTTATTGCGACTTACTATAGTTTTAAAACAATATTACTAATGCATAATTACAGATCCAATAAAAACTATTACATTATTATTTACATATTCCTCGGAATGTGAGTGTCTTTGCTTCACCTAAATGAAATTGTTGAGTTGCATATTTTATCGTTTTGAAAAAAGTAAACAAAAAAGAATTTTTGGGGATAATTACTAAGTTGGAACATTAATGACGAAAGGTTTATTTTAATTTTAATTTATTTTATAACCGGCGTTGAGCTGCCGACCCAATTCTGAGTTTATGACTATCAATGTTGTATCTACAACGTAGCCTTGTAGTCAGTGTTGCCAGGTGTCGATAACCATTCACCTCCAGATGGCGTTGTAAAATCCCCTAAAAATTTTTAAAAAACCCCAAAATTTTTAACTTAAAGTATAAATATTAAAAAATAGTACAAAAGTTAAATAATATATAGAAAACGTTGCTTTAATACTTTTTAATATTTTATAATCAACAAATTAATTTTTTTTACATTTCAATCGTTACATTATCTTTAATTTCTACTAAAATATTTAAGATAATTTTTCAATGCTTTTTTAATTGCACATTTTTTTCATAAATATTTTATTATCAACGATATAGTCTTTTTAATATTTTAATTCTAACATTATACTTAAATTTCTGATAAAATATCCAACATATTTTCGTCAATACTTTCTGATTTGTATATGTTTTCGCTGTTAAACCTTTTTAACATAGAAGAAGTAGGTACAAAATTTTGATAATCATTAGAAAGTTCATATGGAACGCATAAAATACCATCAGCTGTAGTTATAGACATTTTATTTCTCAATTTGTCTTTAATAATATTTAATATGGAGAAACATCTCTCCACAGCTGCATTTGAAAACGGAATACTTAATAAAGCTAAAACAAGAGTCGAGCTAAGAAAACTTAAGTCGATCACTAAGTAAACTTATGTCTAGAATCGAGCTAAATAATAACTTACTACATTTTCATTCAAACAAAGGGTTAAGTTCTAAAATTAAATCTTAATGTTTTTGTTTAACATATTGATTTTCATATTACCATCTCATACATTCAGTAATAAAATTTGATATTAGAACGTAACCAAAATGAAACTAGTAAAATTCACAAATAACCCTAAAACAAACCCCTAAAAACAAATCCCCCTAAAACACCCACTGAAGATAAAAAATCCCCCTAAATTTAGGGGGAAAACCCCTAATCTCGCAACACTGCTTGTAGTTTTGAATCCATCCCAGAAGACAAGTTAACTCATAGATCAAACATTGGGACAAATAAAAGAAGACGTTTTGATAGAACTAAACTGCATTTCCGTTACATGGGAAAGAAAACTACGAAAAACTCCCAAGGTTAGTCCGCCGGAATTGGGATTCTAATCCATCCACTGAGGATATTTTACGTTAGCACTGTGGTCGGTGCGAGCCAGGAGCAGAATTCGTAACAATCAGCCATAGCTGGGATTCGAAACTGGGCCAGCTCTTTGGGAGGCGAACGCTCTATCCCCTGAACCACCGTGGCTCATGCTGTTTAACTAAATATTTGTATTTATCTTTGTATATTCAAAATAAAGCGAATTGCTTTATCTTTAATTTTTCAAAATAAAAAGAGATTGATTAAAACCCGCGTTGTTTAAAAGATAAAAGCTTTCACAATTTCTGCGGTATGTATTATTGTCAAAAATAAATGGGACAGTTTTTCTCACACCAACCTCAAAGGCTTGGAGGAAAAACACAAGTGTCGTATATTAAGTTACTAAGACGCTTTAAAAGGTATTAAATGACTTGAAGAAAATATTTTTTTTATTTCAAAATGAAACGAAGCGCTATTGTTCATTACCTCGCACTTGCAATGTGCAACAGAAAAAAAAAAAAGTGCGAATAAAAAATTAAAAGCATTGGTTAAGGACTTCTAAATAAAAAATACTATTCTCCACAAAACAAACAACACAACAGATAAGTGTATTTCACGTAGTATAAATTGTAATTTAGAACGAAGAAAAAATTACAATTTTCTTTAATTGGCGTTTTTTTTTCAAGTTACAAAATATTTAATTACTTTAATGAGGAATAATCGAAATCGTTATGTTTTAATAAAATTGGAAATTCGACGCAAGGGGAAAAACTGCCTAAAATAAGTATAAAAAAAATAGTTTTCAGGAAGAAAAAAAATTAAGGAAATAGTAACTGAATAATAAAAAACTGAAAAATGATTCATTCAATTACTAAGTCTCCTAAATTATTAATGTTGGCGTTTCTTCCCTTTATATAGATATAGAACATAATAAAGATTACTTGTTAATTATAAAGAAATTAATAGAAAATAATATTCTAATATAATAGTTTGTACTTGTTATCTCAAACACGCAGATGAAGAGGTATTACTAATGTTTTGCGACCAGAGAGAGATGGAAAACACCGCTAAAACTTTGTTTTAATACATAAATTTTAGCAATTTGTACATTTAATTTATGTAACTTTTTATTTATGCACATGTTAATTGCTACAAAATATGCGCTTGTCTAATTCAGATTGACATCATTCTTAAGTTTGTACTATTGATGCTGTTATTAAAATTGATTAAATTCTTATACTACAATTCATTCTTATGCTTATATACCATAACAAGCTCCAAAGCGTGGGATCACCCCTAAAATGCCTTAAACTTCGTGACTTCCTCTTCGGGGGTGCAGCATTCCCTTACCAGAGGAAGTACTTTGCAGACGATTTATATGTGGGAAGTAAGGTAACAGGTGTAGAGGATACTTGTACAAACACTTGAAACTCAATGAAAGTGATAAAAAAAATGCACACGATAATCACTATTATTCACGTTTCCTGCATTATTAAAAATAAAATTTAATAACATAATTTTTTATAACAAAAATTAAATACAGTTATCCCTCCATAATATATACAACTTCTATAACAATACTTCCATATTATAATACAAATATGATTCCATATTGCAAAGAATAAACAAAACATTTAATGGATTTTAATTATATTAAAATCCATTCTGTATCGAAAATTAAACTTCATATATATTACAATATTTAATAATAACTCGATATAATTTTATTAAGTACTGCTTCTTCATAATTATAGAATACACATAATTGACTGGCTAAGCGTGAAAAAATGAATATTTCAGACATTGGGCTAGACATTCTATAAAAACATAGGCGCTGCAGGCATCTAATTTTTGAGGAAGATGAAGATAAACAACGAATTACAATAATTCTTTAGATTTTACACTGAAAAAAGGAATCGAAATTTTCTTCCCATTCTCTTTATAATCGCAATCTTTTATCTCTTAACTTAATTTATATTTATTTAAATTTTTTCAATATATATATATATAAAAGATGAAAAGAAGCACGATTTGTAAGATGAAATGGCATAATTTAGAAAGCAAATAAAATTCAATTATTGAAAGATTCAATCAATAAAAGTAATTTTCAACGAGAAATAAAATTAAAAAATTTAAAACGTTTTTGTTAAATACAAGATGTAATTTATTCAAATATCGATATTAACTCTAGAAAGATCTAACTTTTCAATTATACATTTTTCACGATTTCAAAAACAATAAATATCCATTATTGCTTTCATTACTTGCTTATGGCAATCGACTTTTGTGATTTATGGAAAAGATTTTTCAGAGCGGTCAGTGGTAATTGAAAAGCAAAGTAAAAACATTAAATGAATTAGCAACTTTTTAAATTTAGTCAGGTTTTTACATTTATAGGGCATACATTATATACAGGGTTCTAATATTTTTTTTTTTTTTTTTTTTTTTTTTTTTTTTTTTTTACTTTTTTATGCTGTGGTAGTTAAAATAATTTTAAACTAACCTTTTCAAACCCAGAGAAACATATTAAAGCATAAAATTAGCTACCGGAAAAAAATTGCATTCGTAAAATTTGGCAGGTTTTGGTAGAAAGTTACTGAGATTTTTTCGGCATTTTGTGCACTGTAAAAAATTCCGGTAAAATGTAAAAGCACCCAAAGTGCCGGTGCTTTTTACCGTAAAATCCATTTTTACTATAAAATTTTACTGAACAAAAAATCTGACATACAGAATCACTGTAAATAATAACTAGCACTGTTAAATATACGGTGTAAAATTGTACGTCCAAAATGGATTTTACAGTAAAATTAACTGTACAAATGATGCCCCCACGGTTGCCGGCACTTGATCCGATATATTTTACAGTGAGGGAGGTCAAAATTAAGAATGTAAAAGAGTAAGGAAAACAAACAGAAAATACGCCTTCAATCTAATTTTCTCGATTCGGAAACTTTTCGCTACAAAATACTTTATTTTTTTACCGGACTTTCTTTTTTTAAAAAAAAAAAATTATATATATATTTAGACACTTTGTTTTGTTGGAGGACTACTTAAAATTGTCTGTATAGTACTTATCAAGTTATTGCACTATAAATAAATAGCTTTAATATTTTGTTACAGAATCCTATTCCGGATATTGTTTGAGTATTCAAATCTTCCTAGGTTCGAATTTAATGTAAAATAAATGAATTAAAATGATAAGGCTACTGTGAGAGACATAATGAATGTAGTATGAAGATACTATGTGTGGGAGATAATTATGTCATAGTTAATATGAATGATTGCATCCGCCTGTCATATATAGGGGTGTCTATTTTCTGACCTTCACATCTTGTGGGGCCTGAACATATAACACCTGTGGAGTGTGGAATTCCTTAGATAGGACTTAAATGATTATGTTCTTCTTGGAATGAATAGAAAAGGAGCTTTGAACATGAAAGGATTACTTTGCTCTATGGCAATACTTGCTTGATGAGATCCTTCTGTCCAAATAGGGGTGGGTTAAGAAAAATTACTTTGCTTGAAATTCAAGGTGACATGCACTGAAGAGAAAGAGTATATTTTCAATAAAACCAAAATATATTTGGAGTTTAAATTGTTTCTTGGCGTACTATTGTTAATTCTTAAATTATATGATTAAAAATCGTTTTTTATTAAATTCCAATTTTATTAAAAGACTCTTTCAGAGAATGAAAGTATAATTACTTCATTTTTATTAACTATAATTTATTTATTCCCCGATATAATAAGATGGCTATAATTTTCAACCTATCTTATAAATTAAAAATATGATACACAAATCTATCTATCATAGTTATGGGATGAGTATTAGCGAAATATCAAAGTAAATTGCTTTTATAAGTTTTTTTTTAAAATGAAATTAGATTATAGCATATTTAATTTGAATCAATAGAATTAAAAAATGAAAATAAATAATTTCATATTTAATTTTTTTAATATCGTGTCTATTATTTTTTACAATGTGGGTGTTTCATACAGTGTTGAATACAGTATAAAATTATTACAGCACTTTTGTTACATAAATTCTGAAACTGACAGATTATTTTTCGACCAGAAGATGAAGAAGGTTCGACATAAACTATTTGAAAGCCAGTAGCTGTACAACAAGCGGTAAAAAAGATATATATAAAATCCTGGTAGAAAAGGCCATTGGAAAAAAAGGTACACTTGTAGGAAAAAAAGGCCAGAAAAAATTATTGAAGCGTATGTGATGTTTAATTTTAAATCCAGCTTTTATTTTAATACCAACTCAGGTGCAATTAAATTTCTTTTTAAGGCTTATACTTATTACATTATTTCTTGCATTAATTATAAAAATTTAATTCAAAACACAATTAAATTGACTTGTAAATATATCCAAAATTGTTAGTTTTAGTAGGACAGTGGTTTTGACCTTATACAGGTGGCAACTAGAAAGGGATTATTAAGTTGTTTTTTTCCTATAGCTCGGCACTTCTATTTGTTTGTCTTTTATTCTTTCACTTTAACTCAAACTATAAACCTAAATCCTTCAGTGTTTAAATAACAGTGTTACATCAAATGAGCAGAACACCAATTTTCTCAGTGGACATCATTATTAATAATAATAGGTTATTATTAATAATAACCAAGCAAATCGATTAAAGCAATTAATCTTTTGGACATTATCACATTTACCGTTATTATTACTGAAGTTTATTTATGCAATTATTTTCAACTCATTTTACTAGTGATTTTCAATACACTTGCATAATGGTAATTTACAGCGAACACAGCTAGTTGATTATTTACTTTGGATGTAGACGCCCGTAATTTGTGAGTGTTGTTCATTTGTTGAACGAATATTTTGTGCTGGACCGATATTTTGTGCTGGACCATTAAGGGGTAGGGTACACCGGGCATTGGCAGGAAACCTTAAAAACCATCAGTATAGGGTAAACTGGACACTTACTGCGATTAATCTGAAAACCAAACATGATAAACAGCGATTATCAATAATAACTGCATTCAATTGACTAAAATTTTCATTAATATTTTGTAACTCAAATTTAACTTTTCAGGCTATTATTTTAAATTAAGAAGTAAGTAAAAATGCGTATTTCACAAAGTCCTTTAATAATTTTTTTTTTTTTTTTTTTGAAATCTAAAAACTTCTAGTTCGAAAAGCTCATAATCAAAGCACATAGACATAAGAATTGCATTAGCGTTGAACATTTAAATAAATTAGGCCTAATTAATCACACTGACCAAAATTTATTAGCAATTATTAATAGCAGCAAATAAATGTGCATAATTTATCACATTTACCAAAAAACGTGATTCGTGTTAATAATCGCATATTATTAATTATAACCAGATTTGTTATTTTAACCGTAACATGTACACTAATATAAAAAGTAACATTCGTTCATTTTTATATAACGCGCTTTAATAACTAATTTAATTAATTATTGATCGGATCCTATTCGGTCAAAGAGTATGCAATTAATGTTCAATAATGCGAACGATTCTTCATTTTTTTTAAATTTTTATAATGGACAGTTTGTCCCCTAACTTTCTTTGAAGACTGTTTTATTTATTTTGTTTGAAATGTATACACAATGTTTGATTGAGGTAAATGTATCTTTAAAACATTTAATAATGCTTACAATACTGGTATTTGTTTTTTTTTTTTTTTACCCTGTCTCTTTTATACTACATATAAAGCTCGTCCCTCAAATACAAAAGTTATTTTGTAACTTCCGAGTGTTAAAGGATACAGATGAAAAATGCAGTTGATAAAAAAAATGTCATTGCAAAAAAGAAGAAAGAAAAGAACGGAAAAAGAGAGAGAGAAAGAGAGAGCGGTTTCAAAAAATGTGGCATAAGGAAAATTTGCATGAGATACTTCCTTGGACAGCAAATGTTTTTACATTTATAACTCAAATTCTTAATATTTTTAAATTTTTTAATAAAAAATACTCTTTATTTACTTACAATTCATATCGTTAAATGCCAAATTTGAGTTGACTGGTATAAACATAAAATATTCTTCGGTATAGATATTGTCGATATAAAACTAAGCAATAACAGACAATATTTGCCTTATCTAAAAATAGTTTTAAAAAAATTATTTAGTTGTAACTTTTTTCTACATATTTTATTTAACTACGATTTAACAATAAAT
This sequence comes from Parasteatoda lunata, assembly GCA_949128135.1. NCBI lineage: Eukaryota > Metazoa > Arthropoda > Arachnida > Araneae > Theridiidae > Parasteatoda > Parasteatoda lunata. The sequence goes on along the minus strand of OX421972.1, from coordinate 60,826,286 downwards.
AAAACAAAACATGTTTAATAACTTTATACACGTAAAAATTTTTTTATATTTATTTAATACACATTGTTATATAACATTGTTAAATTTATATATTACCCAAGCGAAGTTAAATAATTTATCAGATTAATTTTAAAATATATAATTATCAATATTATTTATATTTGACAGACAAGAAGAAAACTTCTTGAAACATAAAATTACTGAATTTCGAATTTATTTAAGTTATAAAGAATGCATCCCAACCGTTTCCACCGAATGAACAGATGTTGAGCAATATTTACTTATTAAATTCCAAAATTCGAAGTTCGTTAGTATTAATTGCTGTGGATCTGCAGTGTCGGCGTTGAAATGAAAACTGCCGTCGTTCTCTATCATAAAATATTTTACGACTAGAATATTGGCAACAGTGCGAAGGAATTAGTTCCCTCAAAATTACTATGTCGGGTTCCATACAACTGCTGCATTATTAATTCTCGTTCGGTCAATTAACGAAAACGTATACTCAGACGCCGATATAAATCATAAATCGCATATTTTCAGGGAAGGAAAATCGTTCCAATCGAACAAACGAGCGATGTTCCATTTTTGGAGCATTCGAGACTTTCGCCACTCATTATGCAACCAGATGGAACATAAATTCGTATTAACAAGATCGGACAAAAGAAGTGATGCTTGGAAAAACAAAGCAGCTGTCCGTCTTAAAACAATTCTAGTCCGGGTCGTACAGCAACCCCTATAGTAGCCGGAGGGAAGAGAATTACGGGTGCACGCAGGTGTGTCCGGAACCGGACAGCTGGGATCATACAGAGGCGGGGCAGAGAGCCACGCGACGGGCACCTGCCGTCATGCAGCGCATCAGGTAGTTTTATAAGCTACTCGTTGCTTCATGGTCCGAACGCGGGAATTTTTTTTTTCTCTTTTGTTTTTTTAAGCTTCCTTTTTTTTTTTGCCTTCCCCCCCTATCTCCTTTCCTACATCCGCGAGGAGGACTACAGATAGCGGAAAGTAATGATTAGATGAATTCGTGGAAACTAGTTTCGGTTTTATATGCGGCTATTTCTGCGTAAAACAGACATTTCGTCTGATAGAAAGCTCTTTTCGACTGTGGAAACTCAGCTGGGGGAGTTTTCCGTGAAAAATGTCTGGTTGCTCAAGTATCCGGAATGATGAGGATAATCATAATATTTGGAGAAAAAATTATGCTTAAATTTTGCTATTAATGTTTCGGAAATAAAATAATAGTGAAGCATTACTGTACATTATTAAAATAAGCATTATTACAATAAATTAGCATTATTACAATAAATTCCCAGACAAAAATATATCCCTATATTTTTCTCTAGGAATTTATTGCTCAAAATTATTTCAATATTAGCATTCATTTTGTTGTTTAGTTTCATTGTCACCTATTTCTTTTATTTTTCTTATTCTTTTTCCTCCAAATAAAAATAACACTGAAAAAAAAAATTGGTACCCATTTTCACAGGTAATCCAGGAAATAAAGAACAAATTATCAGAAAAGGGAGTTATTGTTATACCTTTTTATTGTAAAACCAATATATTATCTTTAAAGTTAGTTAAAAATTTTGGGAGATGGCTTTTAAGAGAATTATTATCAATTTCTTATTATTTCGGTTTTAATTATTTTCTGAATAATCATAATTTAATCTAAGATTATGAAAAAATACTGTTTTGAGATTTTTTCCATTAAAACATCAATGAAATTTAAATTTTTTATGAAAAATAACTTTTTATATATGTATTTGGATATGTATCAATTACATTTAAAGTATTTTTGTTAAAAAGAAAAATTCAGTTTTCAATATTTCTTTTTGCGCTCAAATCTCAATTTTATTTCATTTTTTCAGACAATATTTCACGTTATTAAAAACATTTTACCTAATTTTTATTATCAATTTATGAACAAATCATTATTAAAAGTAAAAGAAGTTTTTTTTTTTCATTTTTAAAAAAAGGAAGGGAAAAAAAGCAATTACGAATTCAGAAAACATCGTCAGGTCACGGCTCTTGTATATGTTCAGCTTTCTTGACTTAATCCCATAATACGACGCAATTAGTTCTGGTATCCATCTAATCCTATAATCAAAATTTACTAACGTTCCATAAATATAACGTAAAGATGTTTTATATCCAAATAATCGTCTTTAATTATCTATGAAAAAAAAAACTTAATCTGGATAAAGCTAACAATTTAATTCGAAAAAAAAAAAAAAAAGAATTAAGATTCTGAATGGAAAAAAAAAATTTAAATCAAATACATATTGAAATTGAAAATCACCTTATCAAAATTATGTTTCATGTAAATTTATTCTTTGAAAAAAAAATTTTTTTGTTCATTTTTTTAGCAAAGAAAACTTTATAACAATCGGAATTAAAAATTGCCTAATTTAAAATAATATAAAAAGTCATTATTAAAGTAAATGATTTCAGAAAAATAATATTTTGTATGAAAATATCTTTGGATAAAAGTATTTCAGATTTAATGCGATTCTTTTTTTATTCGCTGAAATGAAACCCCGTAAATGCAGTGAAATGAAGTAACATTAACATCAAGTGGTCATTCTTTCTATCGCTCCCCTTCACTAAACTATTGGGACCAATGCGACTGACCTCTTCATTGTGAGGGTCAAGAATCTGAATTAATCGGGAAATTAGGATGCGCTTATTCAGAAAAAAAAATTTTTAGTCTGATTTCGTAACTTAGAATTAAACTATCTAATTAATTAACTATCTAAAATTAATAACTAATTAAACTATCAAACACTATTTCTTCAAACCATTTAAAATTGCTAGCATATGATAATCCGATTTATAGTCAAACAATGTCAATTTTTTTTCTTTGTAATGTTTAACAAAAAAATTTTTTTATGTAATTACAAATCAAATTTTTTGAAAGAATTCCTTCAATAGCTATTTCATTTTTTAAAATGTGAGAATATCATTGGTTAATTAAAATTATATAATAAGTTTTATCGGTAAAACCTAAGATTTACAAAACTTGTATATTGTATAACCAATCGATATTACAGTAAAATATATACATAAGTTGTAAGCAAGCAGTTCCTAAAATTCAATAAGCTAGCTGTACGACTATTTTTTCTTTAATTTTATATCATTTAACCTTCTTATCCTTTACCTTAATTTGGCCCCCTGAATTGGTTTAATCTTGGTTGCCGTAGGAGCACGCTTATCGCTTTTTAGAAGACACCTGCTCTTTTAAAAACGAAACCACTAAAAGACTTTTGCGACATAAGTACAATCTTTGATCCCTTATGACCCTTCGCGCGCCAATAATTGCCAGCTATTATCTTGTATCCATGGCTATCATATCAGTCATTCTTATTAATGGACCTTACACCTTTTTCATGCCCCTGAACCTTCTACTTCACGTTGAATCTTGAATTCGATAGTTTTAGATTATTGCAATTCGAAGAGCAAAACGTAATTAGGAATTCGTGTGGCTGCTGTCAGAAGCTTCTGTCCAGAGAGGGAAAAATCTTAAATGCCTGGGGTAATTAGTTACTGAATATGTATAAAGAAAATTACTTCTTTATGTGTTGAACATGATGAGAATTCCATTCATCAGGATTGAGTGAAAATGCAACACAGTCTTTTATTAATTCATTTTTACACTAAGAATAATTTTTAAAAAAAAAAAACTAATGAGAATATTCCAGGTTAGGAACAAATGCATGAATTATATCAATAAAAAATACACTGACCTTGTAAAATAGATACAAAAATTCCAATTAGTATGTTGAAGAAAGTGAGGAGCGTTTTAAAAGACAATAAAAAATCGTTATTTTTAGTGTATTAAGTGACTGAACATGCAAATGGAAAATAACTTTTTTTGTGTGTCAAACGTAATGATATTTCTATGAATCGTGAATGAATAAAAATGCAATAAGTCTTAATAGTTCAATTTTGCACGACGGAAAACTTATAAACACTATAGAGAATTTTCTCTATTATGCATAAATGCTACGGTAAAAATCACTGTGCTTTGGTTATGATTTTAGCAAAATTAACAATAAAATACAGTTTTATAATATGTGATAAAATTTGGTAAATGTAGAAAAATTTGGTAATTTATATCATGATACTGTGGAACATTGGACAAAAGCCAATTTTTCTTTTGGTCTTTATCACCAATTTTTTTATTTTATTTATTTATTTTTTTTTTAAAAAACCAGAAATGTTATTACTATACAGTTCGGTGATTTCATAAGCATCACGTTATCATTTTTTTTTCTTCTTTAAATTTGTCTTTTTTTCCCATTTGAAGTGTTTCAATTACTAATAGCAGTACAATTATTTTTTTAAAAAAACCGAGTGCAAAAAGTCGATAATAAGGTATCAGAATCATGTTTAGCTTTTGCTAATTCATACCACCAAACATGGACCACACAAGATTTGAATGTTTGTGATAAGGAAATATGACAGGGTATGCATATGTTCCATCGCTTTTGTAAAGTGATGAATGAGGTGTTGAGATTATTCATGGTGGTCGTTGCAATGCCTGGAATGAAAAGCTACTTGAAGAAAACATTATTGAAGAGGGGGGGGGGGGATATTATTGAAAATAGGGACTTATATGCTGAAGTATTAAGTGAATTATGATACGTCATGAACACTGCATTATCTGGTCCCAAAAATTATTTCATTTCTCAAATTGGCTGAGTAATCTCTAAATTATCTAGATATTCAGAACATTGCATACTAGGCACTCATTAAAATAGGAATAAAAAATTTTATTTAGCAACAGCAATGTTTCTGTGTGCTTAAATTAACACGATGTTATTTGTTTATCCATCACTATCTAGAAAATCAAGTCACTGCACTGAAACAATCAACACATTAGTTTATAAAATCAATCACAAATAATATAATACAAAGAATTAAACCGTTTTAAACATTATTACTAATAAGGAAATTAACATGATGACATTTATCGTTTTCGGTATCTAAAGAGTAAGTCAATACAAATCAAACAAACAGCAAATTAGCTAATATAAGAAAAGAAATAAGCTTATGAACTTTAACAAGACGGAGACCGTTAACGCGTACATTACATAGGAAAACAATTGATTTCGCACATTAATGGATGATCACCCTAACATTTTTAAATTCAAACATTTTTAAATATTTCTTAAAAAAGTATTGTTTAATTTTTTTTTTTTTCTCCTTTAAAAACCTTAATATCTTTTCCCTTGTTTTCTCTATATTTCAAACTTATTTTATGAGTTCTATACACTTGCATCGTACGCGCAGTAAATGAAACTTATTATTATTTTTCTTAATTTTCTTTGTTAATCTCCCTCTTCTTTTATTCTTTTTGTAATTTTTTTTTAAAAGCAAAATATAAAAGGACTAAAAATATTTAATTTTTTGTGCCGCTCCTTGAAAATTGTAGTTGCAAGATTTTAAGAAACAGCATGTGTGCATTTATAGCAATCAATGTGTCCAGTGCGCAGCTGTTTCTCAAATCTTGAAAGAATTGTCCAGGGTGGTCTTGCGAAATGCCGCTGACAATTACATTTTAGCGGGAATTAAATCGAAAAGTAAGCGGGAACCTTCTACTGGAAGAAGAAAAAAAAGCCAAAATAAAGAAAGAGAAACGAGCAGGTGATGCGAAAAAGGCGACTTGTACCTATTCTTCCGATACGCGCGCCAAAATGATTTTTACGACTCTTCCCGAATGTAGGGCATTACCTTTTTTCTAACCTTGTCAGAGAAAAACGAAACTGAACAGGTGCTACTGCGTTTCGAGACAGAGTAGATTGAAACAAAGGTCAAGATAAAGAGCCGGCTTAATCCGGAATCTCCAAGTTCAATATTACAGTGTCCGCTACAATGTTAATCTCTTAATGATTGTTTTTATTAAATGTATTTGTGTAAGAAGAGGAACAGTATAATGTAAGAAAATCATTAGAAATCATGTAAGATAATGATTACTATGTAAATCCCATGAATTTAGAGATTCTTAATTTTCTTGAATCACAACCAAAATCTTTATACATTAAAGAAACTTTCTAGTTTATTTATTTATTTTTTAAATCTGCAAGTCACGAATAATATAATTACGGATTTAATATTTAAATGTCCTAATTTAAAATAAGAAAGGTTTATGATGTAGTTAAATAAATTAATTAAATTCCTTTTTTTTTTCAATTCCTACTAATCAAGAATGTTATAAATTTAATATGCAACAATAAAAATTTGCAAAAACAATAAAATTTTTACTTTTATGCATCTTTCAAAATAACTTATTGGGGAATTTCACAGTGACAATCAGTAATTTTTTAAGGGAACGTACGTATAATATATGGGAATATATCTTTCCGTGATTTTTAATTTTCTTCAGTCCAAATTGGTATCTTTAAGGATCTTTTAAGGTATTTTAAGATCGTTTGTGCTTATTATAAATAAATAAAAATTTCGGCTGTGACTATTTAAAAAAAAAAAAAAAAAAAAAATTACTAATAATTTTATTTATGTTCAACATTTTTTTTACCAAGTCTTTTCAAATCTATAACCTTTAAACCCATATATATTTTCTTATCCAAAATTAAGAAATTTGATTTCTTAATAGTATCAGTCCTTTAGTTCTTAAAGATTTTCAGTAAATTGTAAATCGTTGTTAAAAAAAATTGTAAGTGTTCATTGACTTTAACATTTATTTTGTGTACATTAATTCATTTTGAAAAATTTTTTTATGTACTTAACTAATACAACTAAACAAAATCAATTTACTGAAAAAATATAAGTTTGCTGACAAATATCCTGGAACTGGAATAATAAATTTAAACTAAGTTAAAGTTAAATAAAAATTTTGACTTAGGTACGAATATTGGAGGAAAGGTTTAAAATATTCCTAAGTTTGCTGAAATAATAATAACTTTTGAATTGGCAATTCAAGAAATTTCTGAGATCAAAAAAATTAGTTACATATTGAGGAACTTCATTTCATAAAGAAATGTAAAAGGTAGAATTACAATTCAGAAAACTTAAACAGAAGTATTAAAAAATTCATATTTGGGTCATTTTCAAATTTATAGTATCGCTTGATAATTGAGGAAGGAAATATGATGAGGTTGTATAGGAATAATTTTTGAAAATTATTTCCTACATAATTTTTCTACACTCTTCGAATGTTTTTTTATCTTAAATATATTTTTAAGTGATGCATTTTTGGCCCAGTACAACGAAAATTGTCACATATGCTACTAGACTTCAATTTAATCACATAAAATTTAAGACAAAAAATATGAGCTGAGATTTAATCTAATTATAAAGACTCTCTCTATATATACAAGTATATATAACCTTATTAAAAAAATTTTAATTTAAAAATATTTTTTTTAAATTTTTTAATTATCTGTTTGCTCTCAGAGTAACAAAATGACATTTTGAAGCAAAACAAGAAGTTAAATAATTTTTATAAAAAAAACATTAAAATTGGACATCCGGTAAACTAAAACCTTCAACAAAAGAAACAATCAAATAAGTAATTTTAATACATCTAATTATGGTAAAAAACACGAAAGAGTAAAAAAGTCATTTTCACTAAAAATTATGTTTGCATAAAGCAAGGGTGGAACATTCCAAATAGATGTTTATCATGTCTTCTAAGCAATCTTTACTCTTAGAAAATGTTGCTTTTCATAAATTTTTCAATTATTAAAAAAGTAACAAACACAGCATTAATTTTCGAGCTTATTCTTATTCTTTCTTAATTTTATTTTCCGTTTAGAATATAATTTAAAGTATTAAACAAATTTTTAAACTAGAAAAACAGGAATTGTTTCATGTCTGAAAAAGTTTCTGTTTTGCACCGCTATGCATTTTCAATTTCATTTAAATTGGTTTCGTTAAAATAAAAAATAAAAATTTCTTTAATAACGTTTCAAAACTGTTATTATTGTACTTGAAAATTTCAACTATGGCTTTTGTGTTACAAAAAAAAAAAAAAAAAAAAAAAAAAAAAAAAAAAAAGCATGTACATTTTCTAACGATTTCAAGGGAAAAAATTTCAAACGGGCAACAAATGGCAATAAAAACGTTTCCTTTATCGTTTATTTAGATAAATTTTCCTCATTAATCTCTATCCTTTTCTTACTTTTATTTCTGATACAGTTTAGAAATTGAAATTATAAGTGCATACATATCTTAATGTAGGCTAAATCCTTTTCTCTTGTTTTTATCTTTCAGTGCTTTTACTTTCAAGTATGGAGAAAAATCTATGTGAGGTCTATAGCAGAAGACCTTGGATTTTTAAACTTGTCTTAGTTATTTTTTTTAAACTATAGATAAGATACTTTTTTTAGTGTTAATGAAACATTGTTCTTTGGCACTCCCCCAATGACAAAGTTGTTTTCCCTTAATGATAAATGTGCACTGAAAAAGGCCATATAAAAAAAAAAACATCACTCTGTTTGTGAAGATCAACTCTCAAGGTTGTTAACTTAATAAAAAATTTTGAGAAATAAAAGCTGTGTTAAAAATATTTAAATTTTTAACTTGAGGCTGTTTTACAAGGGCGTTTTTAACACAAGAAATAAAGCTTTTGATATTTTCATAAATGCTGTGAGTTTACAAAACTGAGTTATTACTGTTAAGTCAAGTTAAGCCTATTTTTAAACAGCGCCCTCTATGCTAATTAGATACTTGTAACTCGAAAAGAAGTGAAGTGATTATGCCTAACCAAGTGTTTTAAATCAGACTTAATTGGATATCTGTAAGCAACATGATGCGCGTGTGTCGAACCTGATTGGCTTCTGAATCAACAAATGCCTCGATTTGACGATGACGTCACTTGCAGGCAGATATCCAATTCTTAAAATGGCTAAAAACATCAATTGAAGATAAAGCACAGTTTGGTAAAATAAAAAAAGCGTTTGAGATCTAATTTTTTAATGTTTAAACATTTATTCCAGATCTACATTACCTGGGTCCATAAAAAATTTTAAAAATCGAGTAGTAGGGTACTTAAACTTTTTTTTTTCTTCTTTTTTTTGTGAAGAACTTTGAATGTTTTCAGATTTTAATTCATCAAAATATGAATAGATATTTTCACCTTTTTTTAATCTAGTTTTTTAGATTACGGTTTGTTGAAAATAAGAATCGGTGAAATGCGTTAAGCATTTAAATTTACCAACGTTTTTTCTGTTATAATTAATAATTTGAAAGAAATGGGTAATTAGTATGCGCTTACACAAGGCTCTATGTAACAATTCTTCTGCCAAGCCTACAGAAGGAGTGTCGAAGACAATCGTTAAAGACGTTTCAATTTAATGGAACATTAAACCAAAATGACTATTTTATTCAAATTTGACCCAATTTTAATGACTAATATGAGTTGAAACCTTTATTAAGTTCTATTTTAATCAAATTGAAATTTTGTTGACGTTTAAAACTTCTCTTATTTTAACTATTGTTTAAAATAGGGTTAAATTTAAATAATGTTAATAATGGAGAATCAATTTTCTATCGTGAAACCTACGGCTTTTAAGCTTTCTGATTATTGTAACTTAGTGGTCAGTATTTTTTTAATTAAGCTATTTAATTATACAGTTATTGCACGCCGAATGATGGTGGTTTGACGAAATTAAATGAGAAAAACAACTTTTCTTTTGAGAATTGTCTTGATTTTGAATTAAGAATATGAGGGTTTCTTCCGTAACTAAAGATTTTTTGATGATAATCATTTTCCGCTTCGTTTGAGGAGCTTGGTGCAAGGTTAAGTCCCAAACTTTTTCTTTTGGGTTTTATTGCTTTTTTGACTATCGGCAGTAATATTGTTTCATTTAATAAAAGAAAAGTGTACAAATGTACTACAAATTCTTTCTTCAATAGTAAAGAGCGTTGGGGTAAACTCGATAAATTTATTGACTTGAAATTGTGAATCTGGATTTCCCTCGCTAAAGCACCAATCCCATCAATTGCCCATTCTAGATTAATATGAAGGACATTCTCATTTTAGTTTTTTGTTTCGTTTTGTTAAATCTATACTCTTCTGTTCAGACGATTTGCAAAATCTTGGCAGTTAGGGGAGGGAGGAATATTATCTATATTTATTGGTAATATTTCATCTATGGGATTCCGTAGATTAATAATATTGACTTACACTTCCATGCATAATGAGATTGTGAATAATTTAGTAGAATTTTCTCTAAAAGAAGGATTTTAAGGATTTCAATTTTTTTCTTTATTCTTTTATTAACATATTTTATTTTCAAAATTTCAACAAAAAGTTATTTGTTATAAATTTTACGTTTTTTAAAATATCTATTTTAATATTAACTTATGCTCTGGGGGTGCTTTCTACCCAGCAAACGTAAAGCATAAAACACGTATATTCGTGGGTCTAGTCCAGGGATGGGCAAACTGTTTTGGCCGTGGGCCAAAAATCGAAAAAAAAAATGTTTGGTGGGCCAAATAAGAATTTCTCAAATAATAATAATAATAAAAAAAAAACAATATGCAAGTTTTAATTAAAATATTTAATGAGATAAATGAAATTGCGATTTCATTTTTAAAAGTTCCTTATATTGAGGTTCGAAGGGAGATGTACTTATTTTAAGGAAGGAGGATAAATGTTTGTCAGTTAGTCTACTTCTGAAATGATTTTTTCTAAGGTTCATAGTTGAAAACACTTGTTTACATATATAAGATGAAGCAAACATAGCACTGATTTTCTGGGCATGAGATATTAAATTTGGGAAACTAGCTTTTGGTAATAATTTGTAAAACTCACACTTCGGCATATTTAGAAAGAACTGCTTCAGATTATTGTTAGATTGCAACTCAAGCTGCAGATCCAACTTCACTGTTTCACAATTCACGTTGAAAGGCATGGTAAAAATATCTAATTCTGTTTGAATGGCACTGAAATCTTGAAATCTGCGTTCAAACTCAAAACGGAGTTTTTTCAATCAATCTTCGTAACTCTTAAGCTTTTCCTTACTTACTGAGGGTATTGAATTTAACCTCGAGAAATGAGAAAATTCGTTCTTGGCTAGCTGCCCGGCAAACAGATTAAGCTTCAGTTTAAAAGCTTTGAGATGGGTCCAGATATCATCAATGAATTGATTTTTCCCTTGCATTTTAACATTTCAGTTGTTCATATGACAAAGAAGATCTGTGAAAAATGTAAAGTCTGAAAGCCATTCTGTATCTTCCAATATTTCGCACTCTGCTAAACATTGTTTCCCACGGAAGAACGACACAATGTCGTCTTTCAGCTGCCAAACTCGCTCGAATACACATCCTGCACTAAGCCACCTTACTTTCGTGTAATACAGTACATCAGAGTATTCAGATTGCATAGACTGAAGAAAATCTCGGAATTGCCTGCGAGTAAGCCCACGAGATCGAATAGTATTAACAAGCTTTACTATTGCATCAAGCACGAGTTTCATATTCAATGCAGATTTACACAGAGCATCTTGATGTATAACACAATGTAGAAAAATAACGTTATTCCCGGGATAGTTCTGATTAAAGAGTCCAAGGAATCCAGATTTTTTTCCTGTCATATTTGGTGCACCATCAGTCGTAATATTACATATTTTTGTTATGAGCACTTTCAAAGGTAAAAGCCCTTCCTGAAACTCACGAAAAATATCACATCCCGTTGTAGTTCCCTTTAAAGAACGCATCCTCGCCAGTTCCTCGGTAATTTCAAAGTTCTCATCAACACCTCTTATAAATAAAACAAATTGAGCGGTATCATTTATATCAGTGCTTTCATCCATAGCTATTGAGCAAAATTTGAATTGTGCAATTTTTGACTCCAATTGTACTGCCAAATTTTTATCGATTGCTTCGATTCCAGAAGTCACTGTTTTTCGCGATAAGCTTACAGCCTCAAAATTATTTTTCATGTTTGGACATAAAACATCACAAACTTGGAGCATACATTGTTTAACAAACTCCCCATCACCGAGAGATTTATTATTTTTAGCTATATTGAATGCTACAATGTAACTTGCATGCGTAGCTGCTTCTTGAACACTGTTTATATTCTTGAACAAATTTTGACGGCCAGATAATTTTTTAAGAAGACTTTCTGCATTTTGTCTTCTTTCACATTCAGACATTGCGTCGTAGTTCGCATTCTCGTTCTTGGCTGTAAAATGTCAGTTAATGTTGTATTCTTTAAAAACTGCTACAGCGTCGTTGCAGATAAGACATACTGGTTTATCTTTAACAACTGTAAAAAAGGGTAGACGGAAAAAAAAGGTCCCGGAAAAAAAGGTCCCGGAAAAAAAGGTACCCGGAAAAAAAGGTACGGAAAAAAGGATCCCTGGAAAAAAAGGTCCTGGTAAAAAAGGTACCTCCATAGGGAAAATCTGTAGGGATATTTCCCCTCTCGCTTTCTGGGCAGCATGAATGCTTCTCGCTGTTTCAATGAATATTCTTTTTATCTGTAATAATTCAGATTAGATCATTGAGGTAAGGAGAAGGGTAAATGACTTATGGGCTGGTTGTATTACTTTTTTTTTTTTTTAAATTTTATTTCATTTATTTATTCTTCTTTGATTATTTTTTAAAGCGGGAAGATACTATTTAAATTTTTCAATAATGTTTTTTTTTTTTTTTTTTTTGTAATTTTTTTAAGTGAAAAATATGTTATTTTCTATTTTAAATTATATTTTGTGAAGAAGTTGCTAATGTGAGGCTTAAAGTAGCCAATCGGGGAAGTTGGGAGGATTTATGTGTTGGATGTTTATTCGTGATTAGAGGTGAAAGTATTGGTCCTTTTTAATTAGAGGTATTTCTTTTCTTATGAGCTGGGTGTATTTAATTTCTTTATTGCTTTTATTTTTCTAAGGGGAAGATTTAATATAAAATATGCTATCTTTTATTTTAAATGTAATCTTTTATTTTTTTTTATTTAATCTTTTATTTTATTTTATTTTTTCAATCTAATCTTCTCATTTCAAATATTTTCCCTTACAGAATTTTCCCTACACAGGTACCTGTTTTACCGGGATCTTTTTTTTCCGGGGACCTTTTTTTCCGGGACCTTTTTTTCCAGGTACCTTTTTTTCCGGGACCTTTTTTTCCGTACCTTTTTTCCGGGACCTTTTTTTCCAGGTACCTTTTTTTCCGGTACCTTTTTTTCCGTACCTTTTTTTCCGGTACCTTTTTTTCTGGAATCGTAAAAAAGTATTTCCAAGTCCATTCATTCATCATTGAACGCACGGCACTCTGAATCAACTTTGCATTTTTTAGTCGCCATTTATGGGGTAAAATTTTTTACAAATAACTAAACAAGCACTAGCTATTTTATACATATAATAATTTCACCATCATTTACAATAACGTTATATGTGAGAAATCTTTCCATATGCAATAAATAATTCACGCCAGCAGAAAAATGAAAAATCCGCTCGTTGGAGCTTAAAATGCGCAATCTGCCACATGTGAAGCACAATTCACCTACATTAGATTCCGTATTGTCTGCTCCCCGAGAAAGACAAACGCTTCTTGGCGCCATTCTACTGCTATTCTATGAAGAACTTCTGCTTTCAAAATTTTACCAATTGAAAAGCTGTCTGAAGCTATTTCCATCAATTTATGTTTTGTAGAACAAAAATAGAAAAAGTAAAAAGGTCACCAATACTTTATTAAAAAAGAAAAAAAACGAAAAATCCGTCGCAAATATTGTTTATATTTGCGACGGATCGGCAAGTTAAAATTCTATCCGCAGGCCGGATAAAACCTTCCGGTGGGCCACAGTTGGCCCGCGGGCCGTAGTTTGCCCATGTCTGGTCTAGTCTATAGAAACAAGGGGCTGGAGTGGACGTATTCACTTCCCAATGAAGAAATATGAACTGGTTACAAATCTCACACATTTGATTTTATTTATTATATATGTTACCGGCAAAGTATGAAATCCGTCATTGTATAGAATGCCTAAAATTAGCCGGCAAAGTATGAAATGGTTTATATTTCACACATTGCCTAGGTATTCTATAGAATGCCAAATGTTATTTAGGCAAAGTATGAAAAAAACGTCCAGATGAGGTTATTACGTAAATGATGTGCATGTTACTGTGAATGACCGAAATCGGTGGTTGTTGACACCGGTGAATGTTGACAATCACATAGTCGCTTTGGTGAATGTCCGAAATATTTATTACATCCGATTTGATATTAATTTATTCGTGGATTTAATTACATTTGTTCGATATTTTAATACTTACTGACGATAGATTAGAAGAAACATCAGTGTTTTTAGTATCGGGCAAATATATACCGGGCAATGGCACTTGACTTTAAAAAAACATCAGTGTAGGGTAAATCAGGCAAATATATACCGGGCAGTGGCATTGAACCTTAAAAAAAACATCAGTGTAGGATATACCGGGCAAATGTATACCGGGCAGTGGCACTGAACCTTAAAAAACATCAGTGTAGGGTATACCGGGCAATGGCACTTAAGTAGACCTAGTATGACTAGACCTTTGGTAAATGTCCGGTCTAGTTAAGTGCCACTGCCCGGTATATCCTACACTGATGTTTTTTTAAGGTTCCGTGCCACTGCCCGGTATACATTTGCCCGGTATATCCTACACTGATGTTTTTTTAAGGTCAAGTGCCATTGCCCGGTATATATTTGCTCGATACTCCAAACACTGATGTTTCTTCTATCGTCAGTAAGTATTAAAATATCGAATAAATGTAATTATATCCACGAATAAATTAATATCAAATCGGATGTAATAAGTATTTCGGACATTCCACAAATCGACTATGTGATTGTCAACATTCACCTGTGAAAGTCAACAACCACCGATTTCGGTCATCACAGTAACATGCACATCATTTACATAATAACCTCATCAGGACGTTTATTTCATACTTTACCTAAATAGCATTTGGCATTCTATACAATGCCTAGGCAAAGTATGTAATAATTCTCACATTTCATACTTTGCCTAAAAACGTCAGGCATTCTATACAATGCCGGCGTTTCATACTTTGCCGGTAACATATAAATCAGAATGATTTTGTTGCATTATATAGGTTTTCAATGAGTGGTTTCTTAATTAAGTAATGCTTTATGCGAATACTTAATGTTAATTTACTTACCTTTACTTACTTACCTTTATTGTTTTACCTTTAGGGTTTAAGAAAAATATACGGGAGATGTTTTTATGAAGTTTGTTAAAAGAATGTAATTCAAAATTGAATTAAATTTGGCCATCATTAAACTAAAACAGAATATCAGCGAACGGTACCATCTTCTCTTTTGCGAATTCTTTTCATTGCTTCAGTGAGGTAAATATCGCTATGCGACGCGCTCTCTGTGTTGTTCCATTCAGACCTTTTTTATCATCGTGTTAAAAGTATGGTTATTAAAATTCATTCGACTTAAAATTGGTTCCATGCTATCAAACAAATCAAATTGAATAATGGTTTTTAAATCTATTCACGTGCGCTTAGTTTATCTTTCTTAGTATATATTCAAATGTTTTATTATACAAATTAGTATTTTAATTAATATATGCCAATATTTATCCTCCAAAAAGGTTTAGATTGAAATTGACTTTATTCCTGGATTTAGATATATCTTTCTGCGTGGAAAATAAATTACTACCTAATAAGTCCTCAAGTTTGACCACACTAGCCACATAGCTTGCCCATATTAGCCTATCCCCATAGCTTGTTCCATAGCAGTCTGGGTTAGTGTGAACAAAAACAGCATTTTTAAAATTATTTTTATGGTAAAACTAATCAGCTTTTTTATTCTAGATATAAACCAGAATGAAGATAATCATTTCAATTATTGTTTAAAAATTTTCATGCGTTAAAAAAAAATTCATAAATTAAAAATAATATCAAATGCTTTTTTTTTTTTTTTTTTTTTTTTTTTGACAAGTATGTAAAAACTGTCCACGCTAGCTCCCTCTCTCCTGTGTCGCTGTTAAATTTAAATATTTTATTATATATTGTTTTTTAATTAAAATTTAAAAAAAAAAAAAAGGATTTTACCCTGATCTCAAACATAAAAAAAGAAAACACTTTAAAAACATCGTATTTTTGTTCGATGGGCAGAAGTTTCATTAAGCATATGGGAGAACCATATGCTTAATGAAACTTTTGCTTCTTCTTCTTAGCACTACAGCCGGTTTCCGGCAAAGGCCGCCTCAGTCAGTTTACCCCATCTAGATCTATTCAATAGTATATTTCTCCATCTGTTAACTCCCAAGTCCTTTAACTACTTCTCTTCTCTAACCAGTTTGCTCTAAATCTTCCTCTTTTTCTTCTTCCCTCTGGCGTTTGGAAAGTCATTTTTTTAACAGGATTATCTCTGTATCGAAATCGAGTCCTACCTACCTTATTTGAGAATCCTTAATCACTTTTACTATGTTCTTTGTGTTTTGATTGTAATTTGCGGATGTAACGAATTCGAAAGATTCCGTTTTCTTTTACTGCACCAACAATTTTTCTTCATATTTTTTTCTCAAAAGTCATCAATTTTCTCTTCTTCAGCTTTGTTAATTCCCCAACATTCGCTGCCATATGAAACAATTGGTATCACTAGTGTCTTGTAATTGTATTTTTTTTTCACATCTTATGTATTTAGATGTGAAGTGTTATACTAACGGTATACTATACTGAGTATAATGACTGATATACTATGAACTAAATATTTAAACTGAGCTACTTGTTCAAATTAATACTCATTAACTTTTGTGATTTTGTAATTCTGTTTGTTTTTGCCATGAAATTAGTTTTTTCAACGTTGACTGACAATCCTATGTTTTTTTGCTGCTGTCTCGTGTGCCCAGATCGCCTCTACTGTAGCTACCCTAGTTATTCCTACAATATCGATATCGCCTGCAAATGTAAGAATTTAATAAAAATTGTGTTCTGCGTTTGTACACCAGAGTCTCTAACTGCCATCTCTAGTGTTATATTAAGCAAATGACGTGACAGAGGGTCTCCCTGTTTCAGTCCCCTTTCAGTATAGAAAGCATCTGATACTTCTGGTCCCAATTTTACTCTCTAAGCGCCATTCTTATGAGGTTAACCAATTTAAGGATTTCGCACTCTGACATTGCCTGATACAATTTCTCTACAATATTGATGCTATCGTAAGCTGTTCTAAAGACAAGAAAGAGATTAAATGTATCTGGGTTACATTCTCTGGTCTTCTCAAGTATTTGTCTAATACTGTGTTTTTGATCTGCCTCTTTGAAATCTACATTGATATTTCCCAAATACTCAGCAAGTATAAGTAACAAATCGTTCTTCCAGGATGTTTGTCAATATCTTGTATGATATGTTCAAGAGGGTAATTCCTCTATAGTTCTTACACTTCTTTAGTTACAGTTATCTTGTATGATGCGTTCAAGAGGGTAATTCTTCGATTGTTCTTACAGTTCTTCAGTTACAGTTATCTTGTATGATGTGTTCAAGAGGGTAATTCCTCTATAGTTCTTACAGTTCAGTCTGTCTTCTTTCTTGTATATTAGACAGATGGAACAATTTTTCCATTCATTGGGCATTTTTCCACTGTCCATACCCGAACTATAATAGCGTGTACTTCCTTGATGAGTTTAGGTTCCTTTATAGTTTGTCTAAAGTAAGAACTCCCCTAGCCATTCGTCTAGCTAGACAAGTGGCGGTGACTGCGGTAATGAGGTGTACTATTTTAAGTAGGGTTGTGGGGTCATTGTTTAGGACAGATTTTGGCTCGGGTCGGGGGGAGAAAGGGAATTTTTGAAGAGTGAAAAAAAGCTTCCCTCCCTGAAATGCGCTGTTCTTGTTTCCATAGCAGCAGACGGCCTCAGACTTTGTGGCGGGGGTAGTTCTTACCACAGACAAACTATATGTTCGGGAGCATGTCATTGAGACCCTCTGGTCCTACCGAACTGTTGTTATTCAGTTTATTTATTGCTCTTTCAACTTCTTCTAAGGAAGGTGGTTCTTCGTCCTGTGGGGTCCTGATTATATCTGTCTCTATTTCCTCTAAAGTATCTTTTCAAGACTCCTTTTAAAGTGTTCTCTCCATCTTCTTAGTATTTAAGTATTATCATTAATAAGTTCTCCGTATTCCTCACGAAATGTGTGAGTTCTGATTGAGAACTCTCATACGAGTCAGAAAGAAGCAAGAAAGTTCTACAAGGTAGTGAACAATGCTTAATGAAACTGGCTTTCCAAAATTCGTTCAAGAGACTTATAGTCAATAAAAACATATGTTTTTCATTCTTTTTACCTTCCTGTCTCTACTTCATCCTTAAAACTAAATTAGAAAAATAATGAAATTTATTATATGAAACTATAGAATTATAAGAAAACGTTCAACCAAGAACTTGTTTAAACTTTCACTAGGCTATTTTAAAATATTTGCCAGCCATGTAGCCGAGCGGTTAGCGTGTCTGACTACGGGTTCGAATCCCGCTCTGGGCATGGATGTTTCTCTCTAAGTGTTTTCCTCTGTTGTGCGTGATATGTGAATGTGGCCCACCCTATGAACGGGTATCTGAGGAAATGTGGCGTGGGTAATGTTGCTCGCCTCCGTGTCTTAGGTTCACAGGTGCCCACTGGGTAACGTTAAATGAGCAACACTTCCGGCAGCTTCCCAGCTTTCAGTACCTGCCATTACAATTTTTTTTTTTAAATATTTAAAGCCATAAGAACAAAAAAGTTTTTTCGTGATGGAAACTTTTATTGATTTATACTAGTAAGCCGTTCCTCCCTTCTAACTAAAGTAAAAATAAATGGATTGAAAATTTAGTTTAAATGGCCTTTTTTTCCCCTTTGAATCAGAATATGTGAAGAAATCACTTTGAATTTAATTTCAGTATGTGATACATCGATGACTGTTCCACGTATAACCACCTACGCAACTTTTTTCAAAACGTTTAACGGGGAATGGAATCAAGATATTATCCGCCGGTGATTGAAAAGAAATGAAATATCATCTTTTCACGTCGCGTAAATTGAATCATATCAAAAGATAAGTAAGTGAAAGCGAAAATTTGAAAAATTTTTTAGAAATTGAAATGTTGAGATTAAATTTTGTAAAATGCCTTAAATTAAATTGAAATGAAGTTTTATAAAATGCGTTAAATTAAATTGAATTATTATATTTATCTAACTAGTTGTGTAATTACAACAATTATAATTGATGGTTGTAGTTATATTGCTGCATAGGTAACAGGCTATGTATTTTATACTTAGCCGGTTCGAAATTTTTTTCATTTTTAATAATGCCCAGGCATTGTGTGAAATTGTTTATCATTTGATACATTGCTGGTCAGTTTTTGACTTTTTATAAAATGCTTGACTATGAAATTTCAGATTGAGAATTTTACTGATTATTCTGGACTAAATTTCAGCACCATTGATCATCTTTTCGGAATACACCTCAGTATGGAGATCTTCTAAGTAGAACTGAAAATAGTTGAATTCAAATCGTTATTGGAGTTGTTGGGTAAAGTGACCGAGCTTCCTCAAATCTTGGGATAAGTTACTGCATTTCATTGATTGTCCTCAAAAACTTTCAAACTATTTGAGAATAGAAAATTTTATCTTGCGTTCTTAAATATCCTCGAATTTCTCAAAAAGCATATAATCATTCTTACATACAAAAAAAGTTCCAAAAAAAAAAAAAAAAACCGAAATGCGCGTGTTTATTTTTTTTATTTTTTTTTTTTTTTTGTTAAATAGTTTTTGTCTTTTAAAGAATACAAACGAAAAACTAAAAAACAAAATGCTAAAACTAACTTGAGAAAACGCAGCAGATGATTTTTAATCAAAGAGCCTTTTCCGAGGTATTTTCCATTCGAAATGTTTAAACAATTTTGATGGAAAGATATTGCTAAATGAAATGGAAGTGTTATGCAGGTTGCAACGTAACATCAGCTAATAATAAGAAGAATAATTTAGTCTTGATAAAACTTACAACTTCTCCTCTAAGGTCATTACAATGTTAATATTCACTTTTCCTTAAGTCCATTTATACACCAACTGCTGAGAGTTCTGAAAGTTAAAACATAACATTGATAATGTAATAAAAACAGCAACCCCGTAAATGAGTATTTTCAAATAACCATTCATGCTAATGCTAATCAAATGAAAATAGGCCGGAAACTACAAAGAATTATTTCGATTTGCTGAATGAAATCAGCAAATGATATCCTTGATAATAGATACTCTAAATCTTTGATTTGCCGACTGTTACTAGTAATCCTGCTAGATACCTCATTTTTCATGCATTTATCAAACGTAATTCAAAATAATTGGTTATTCACTATACTTTGAAAAAATCTTTGCAAAAAAATTTTATTATTATTTTCATATTTTACTTATTTTTTAAAGAACGATTTCTTTTAAAGTGTGAATGCTAAGTAGTGCATTCCAGAAAGTCTTTTTTTTTCTTTTTTCTTTCTTCTTTTTTTTAGTTAGTAGTTGTAGTTCTTATCCGAAAGTTTAGATGAGTTGAGATTGAAGTAATATAATAATATAAGTAGTTATTAAAAATTGGCTTTGAATCTTTCTCTCGCCGACATGTATCCTTATTTGAATAAATTTGTGATATTTATCATTAATATATCTTTGTGTTTCACTCGCTGATGGTTATGTTAGTTTATCTTCAATCGGATGTCATTATTATGCGCTGATCATCAGATGGATTGTTTCACTGTTTTTATTACACTTGGATAACATCTTTCTTAGGAATCGGTTTTTGTGTTTAAGACCGTCTACTTTTTCTTGATTGTTGGCATATTAAATGAAGTATTATTCTGTTCGGCGATATTTTGATATGGTTTTATCAGAGTGATTCTGTTTTCTGTTCTGTGGTATTTATTTTGAAATGTGACTTTAATTATGAAAAGTTTATAATTAATACAATTAATATTAATCATGATTAATTATGAAATTTCTTTAAAAATGCATAGTCTATGCTTGTTTTGAATCGAATCATTATAATGTGTTGATGATCAGGTGAATTTTTCAATCTTTTTGCTATTCTTGAATTAAATCTTTCTAATTAATCAGTTATTCTGTTAACGAACGACTATTTTTTCTTGTTTATTGGCATATTAAATGAAGTAGTATTCGGAGATACTTTGATAGGATTTTATGAATTATTCTTATAGTATTCTTATTAGTATTCTTATAGTATTCCAATAGTATTCTTATTCAGGTTGAATAAGAATACTATTGGTATTCTGTGATATTAATAAAAAGAATGTGATATTTATGAAGAAAAATTTATAATTAATATAATTAAATTAATTATGAATAAAAGTTAATTAAGAAACTTATTTAAAATGGAAATTATAAGTTTGTCGTGAATCGAATCATAATTATGTGTTGATCATCAGGTGGAATTTTTCAATCTTTTTGCCATTCGTGGATTAAATCTTTCTTATTAATTTTTGTTAGCGAACGATTACTTTTTCTTGTTTGTTAGCATATTAAATGAAGTAGAATTCAGAGATACTTCGATATGGTTTTATCAGGGTGACTAAGAATACTTTTGGTATTATGTGATTTTAATTATGAAAAATTTATAATTCATATCAACTAATATTAATTATGAATTAGTATTAATTATGACATTTATTTCAAAAAAGGAAAGTGTAAGTTTGTGAGTCTAAGTTTTTCTTGGATCGGATTTCATTACTATACGCTAATCATTTTGTGGACTATTTCAATTTACTTATTACCTAAATTGTAATTTTTTTATAATTTGCTCTTTGTGCTTTAAATGAACTAATTTATTATTTTAATTTAATTTTGCTTATGATATAAGTTTTCATAAATACTTTGAAATAGTTTTATCAAGATGAATAATAATAATTTATTCAACCTTTAAGATAAAAGTATAATTAAAATGTTTAAAGTAAAAACCATTATGTGCGAATATTTAAAGTAAACAGTAAGTACGCTAAATTTTTCCTTATGGGTGAAATAAATAAATGAACACTTCGGTCTTAGCCTCCTAAGAAAGAAGTTAAAGTATTTTAACTGCTTTTTATACTTTACTT
This sequence comes from Parasteatoda lunata, assembly GCA_949128135.1. NCBI lineage: Eukaryota > Metazoa > Arthropoda > Arachnida > Araneae > Theridiidae > Parasteatoda > Parasteatoda lunata. The sequence goes on along the minus strand of OX421972.1, from coordinate 60,804,246 downwards.
AAAAGGAAAAAAAAAAAAAAAAAAATTACGTTCTTGTTAATCTTGGATTAGCAGATGGATCTCTATTATGTTCTGCGCATCAGATGGATTGTTTTGTATGAGTAGATTTTTAGTGTTTAAGTCCGACATCTTTTATTAGTGTTTATTGTATGTTAAATGAACTGTTATATTGTTTTCGAGGATAATAATTAGAAGTGATTTTATCACATTGAATGCGAATTCCTCGGACATTTCCTATTACAATTTATTATTATATCTCTATAATAGAAGTATGATTAAGATTTAATAAAATAAACAGCATTTGCAGAAAGAACCTTTTGGATACTAACAAGTGTTACATCTATATGTTAAAGGGTTCTTCGAGATCTGGCTGATATTGATTACTTTGCGATCAACGATTTCATTAATACAAATCAAATGAAGTTTGGTTTTCAGGTTTATAGGTGATGGAAATTTATAATAAATGCTTTTCTTTCTGAATTTGTTTATTATTATTATTTTTTAAATGTATTCGGAATGTTAGCAGTTATGAGCTTACATTAAGTGAATGAATAAAAAAAATAATAAATAAAAAAAAAATAACGTAAGCCTATTTTTATGATACATTAAAAAAGATAATAAGACAAAATATGACATTTAAATCCCATAAGCGGATATTAACTAGATTTGTAATAATTTCCAAGCAAAAAAGTCAAATGTTTGTACACTAAGAACTAGTATAAACCAATTTCAGTATCTTGATTTTTTTTGCTATTAAAGGTGAGTTGTAGATGCGATCTGAAAAGAACTGTTTCGGAAATTGATGAGTGACCGTGAGTATGATCTCTTCAGTATTTAAAATACTAGGGGTTATGGTTCTGCACACTTCATTTACGATTGCTCGCAGAATCTCTCAACTATTTCTTTTCAGATTGCTTCATGATTGCTATATTGTTACCTTTCTATAATCAGATTCCAATATTTGGGGCTCTGTCCTCTGCTCGCCTATGCATAGTTCATTTCGGGTCGCTATAGTCTTGTTCACAAGACAGACAACATCCTTAATTTTTTTTTTTTTTTTTTTTTTCACTTTAGTCAAAATTGCTACAATTTAATAACTCCTTATTTTACTATAAATTAATATATCTTTATTATAACTACAAAATTATATTAACTAATCGTACATATAAAGACACACATGTGACACAGAAAAAAGAAAGAAAGAACTCACATTCTTTTAAAAGTATATCAAAGAAATGATACGATGAAAAATTGCTGTTGGAAAGCAAATAAATAAATAAATAAATAAATAAATAAATAAATAATAATAACACTAATTAAATAATAAATAAAACAACAAAAAAGCAAATCGCATTAAAAAATTTTTCCAAGAAAAAAATTCTTCTGCCCTTGAGGTAAATTACGTTTTATTACGTCACTGAAGAAACAGAGCAATAAAAGTTCAAAATTATGTAAAAAGTGAAAATGTCTTTATTTTCTTCATTCTTCACGCGAGCAGGAGGAAATTTTAAAAATGTCTTTAGTTTATATAAATATTAGCACCAAAAATTTGAATTAAAATAATACTTTTTATATGTGAAACCTAAGTATTTGGCTATGTTTTTGCCCATAAAGGAGGAACGAATTTTTTTGTTAATCTCTCGGGATTTTATAAATGGAATTAATTTTATGAATTTTATAAATTAATGAATGAATGAAAATTGATTCACAACCTTCTCCAAGCATTCACATTTAAAAGCGGAAAGATTTTAAAAAAAGGTCAAAAGGTTTAGTTTTTACTAAACTTATGCGGCTCAAAATAAGTTTAGTTTACACTAACGTCACAAAAAATTTTCATAACAGAATATTTCTTAAACATTTCTTTGATTTCATGTTTTTTCATCAAACAATTTTTCCGTTATCAAGGCGGCGGTGACTACACGAAGACAATAACTTTCTTTGAATATAGAAAACAGGTATTAAAAAAATTATCGCCCAAAATATAGGGTATAAAATACAACCAATAAGCGAGCTAAGCGGTTTGAAATGAAGTGCGTAAGTAATTGGAAAGTTATCGAGCACAGGACAGGCCCCCTTGTCTTTAAAAAAATAAATAAATAAATAAAATTAAAAAAAAATTAATTCTTGTTAATTTTGTGAACATTGATAGACAACCATAAACATTAAATGGCTATTAATATGGAAATCATACTTCTATTAATATGCTTTTCAAAACAGCTTTTATATTCTTTTCGAGACACTAATTGTTAAGTGAAATATGTCATAAGCAGATCCTGTTTTTACCTAACAAAAAGCTATTACGAAAATAAATAAAGAAATATAATGAGGTGCTCTTTTTTTTATTATTTATTTTTTAATATTATCATTTACCAAACATGATTGCTGTAAAGTATTTAAACTTCAGCGGCACAAACTAGTTCTGAAAGCGGTGGTCAGATTCCATCGTAAATGGAAATTCTATTCATTCATTATAAACCGAGAACGATCTAAATGTAAAAAAAGAATAAGTTCATAAAATAAATAAACAAAATCTAAAGATGGAATCTATTTTCTAAGATGTAGTTTTTGTATTATTTTGTTTGAACAGGTATGTTTCTTTGTCAGTAACTATTTAAAGCGTTTTTCTTCAGTTAGACAGCTTATTATTTTGTCAAAATTTACAGCTTTTTTTTTTATACTTAGTTTGTTGATTACTTTTCAAGTGATGTAGATTATTTGAGAGGTTATTGGCTTGTCTGAGAATGTAAGGCATTTAGAATTTGAAGGTATAGCTAAAATTTAATATACATGAAACGCTACGTATTTTAAATTATAGTATCAAGCACAACTGAAACCCATCTAAAGTTTGATGTGTAATTATTAAATCAGTTTTTAGCAAACAAAAATTAACGTTTGGAAGTTATCTTATTTCGATTTGAAACTTTTTCTTAACTTTTTTTGATGGTAGTTTTAAATAGCGTAAAATTGCTTTAATAGATTTTATTATTTCTAGAATATAAAAACTGTTAAATTTATTTTCTACCCTGTGGAGTATATTTTGAGAAATTGTAATTTATGGTTCTTAATTTTTAAAATGAGATTTAAAAAAAATCTTATTAGTGTTTATAAATTTTACTAATAAAACAAAGATTTTATAGAATAAAGATTCATTGATATAATTATAATTTTTAAAGCATGATTATTTTTATTATTTTTCTTGAAATAATTTTTTCGGTCTTTCTATCAATTTAAACATTATTTTTATATATTTTCAACGTTTTTGAGGATTTAATTGCAGGAATTTAAATTCAAACTAAGTATTTATTTTCTTTGATTTGTTTTTTAAAATCAGATTTCGCAATAAAAAAAAGGATTTCTAGCAAAACTGACTTTTAAGTTTAAAAAAATACATTACATATTTTTTTCATTCGAAAAATCAGAGGTCTGCAATTCAATATCCCTTGGTCACCACGGAGACGAAAAACTGTAGATGGCTTCCTATATTTAAATAAAATTTAACCTGTTTTTTTTTTAAATTTTACATTTTTAGTGGAAAAAAAGTTTTGTCTAAACGTAACATCTGAGCCGCAGTGGCTTAGGAGATAGATCCTGGGTTACATCATTGAGATTCGCATCTCAATTTTGTAATCCAGGTTAGAATTTCAGCGGTTGCTGGTTGATGCGAATTCTGCTCCAAGCACGCATCGACCACAGGTCAAGGGTTACAATTCCCTTGTCGTTGGGCTAACCATGGGAAGTTTCCGTGATTTTCCTCTTCATGTAACGCAAATGTGGATTAGTTCCATCAAAAAGTCCCCCATGAAAGCTAGTTTGTCCCAATGCTGGATCTAAGAGTTCCTTTGTCTTCTGGGTTGGGATTAAAATTACAAGGTTACGGGATTGAACGTTGATTGTCGCTAAATTAGAATTGGGTCGGTTGTTAGACGCCAGTTATCAAATATAAAAAATAAAGCATAACATTTAACCAGAACAGGTTTGTAATGTGATAATTATGCATCATCATCATAGCTGGCCAGACAGCCCAATGTGAGCCAATGCCTTCCTCTGAAGATTTCTCCATGACGACTTCCGATTTACCTTTGATCTCCAATTCTTATTATAAATGATAATTATGCATTCATTGAAATTGTATACTATTTTTTTAACCATTGTATTATTTTCGATAGTAAAAGTCAAGTCTTCTCGCTGCTTGATTTAGTTATTGAACAAATTAGGAAGAACGAAATCCAAAAGAAGATTAAAATGAAATGATTTTGAATATGCACACTCCAATTTTGAAGAGGAAAGAAAATCTCTCGCCGCAACACGTGTTCGTTTAGAAAACGAAACAAACAACACATATTTTTTTAAAGAATTATCCCTTTTACTTAATTGTTACACATTGAACTCAATCATGAAAGGAAAAGAAAAATTGCTTTGGTAAAAATTATTTCTGCTGATTAAGTTAGTTTCGGAATCGTTAATAAAAAAAGAAATTAAAAAAATTGAGTTAAAATTTATACATATGATAATTAAAAATTAACCATTATACAATCCTTTTATAAAACATCGAGAAAAAAAATTATAAATCATTACAAAGACTTGCTAATTTTAAAAAAAAAAAACTAAACTAAAATTACGTAGCCTGAGATTTATTATTTTTCTTCTAATTACTTTTATACTTCGTTCTGTATCGTATAAAGAGGAGGGTTCGTTCCGACTCTTATTAAAATAAAAAATAATGATTTTTGTAAAATTTTTTAAAGAATTAAAATAATTTTCTTATTGAACTTAAACTTTACTTTTTCTAAAACTTAATTCTTCATAGAATTTAAATTTAACTTATAGAAATCATTTTAATCTATGAGATTTTTACTAGAATTTTAATTCTTCATTAAAGTTATATACTATTTATTATTAAAAACTAACAGTTGTACAAATATTTTGATGTTGAAAAACAACCGAAAAAAATCCTGTGGCATTCATTAAACATGCATCCAACGGAGCGAAACTCTCAGACACCATTACAGTTAGAAAAAGGCGTGTCTCAAGATTTGTTATTTTTTATTCATTTTTAGGACGCTTGTCTTTCTTCCAGTCTTATTTAATTTAAATTAACCACAATAATCAAGGAAACAATAGCCAAGGAATCAACGAAACAACAATAACAATGACCAAAGAAAATTTTTTAAAAATTCTCGCGACATTTTATAGTTTATTTAATTCCCACAAAATAATAATAATTTACAGCAGTAATTATTTAAATTACTTGATTATTTTTCTAAGAAAAATCGTTGATTTAAAAGCATATTCTTTTAAAAGCAATGATTTAAGTCAAATATCATATATCAATCTTAGAATCCATAAAAAAAAATTTACAGTATTTTATTTATGGATTCTAAGACTGTATATATTTTTTTTAATGATTCATTGATATTAAATGCCTTAAATATTTATATAATTCTTAATATATAAAAATTCTTAAAGTTTTTTCTTTTTTTTTTTTTACTCTAATTTCATTGATAATGAAAGTTTTATTCGAAAACTAAAGACAAGTGGATATAAATGTAGATAAAACTAGAGTGTAACTGTTAAATTTGCTTATTATTTGCTGTAGTAATTTGCTTACTTTTGCCGATGAAGGTGGGGGGGGGGATGCCGAAGTTGCCAAAAACATATTTACTCAATATTTTAAAGGAGCCTTGAATTAGAAATAAAATTCATAGATTAAGTGATTAATTGAATAATAATACTAAAAAATTTTGTTAATTGTCTCAGTCGTAATTTTGCTATTAAAAAATATTAAGTATTATTAAAAGATCTTAAGGTAGTTAAATTTTAAAAAAACTAAACTAAATTACATTTAAAAAAAAAACTATCTATATATATATATATATATATATATATATATATATATATATAAATTTAAAATTTTTATTTCTATTTTTCTCTTTTAAATAATCATGATTTTTCACTTTTCCTGTAATAAATTAACAATTGTATAGACATACTGGCATCGAATATAAAAAAAGAATGAGAAATATCACATTGCACGTGTTCACAACAAAAACGAAACTAACCACACGTGTTTCACTATTCATCATTCTTCAAAAAAATCCTTAAAACTCTCTCGTTAACACCTCAAACTCAATAAAAAGGCCAGAAACCTTTTAAGTGCAAATAATTTTAAGGGAACTGCTTTAATTAAGAAAATTCATTACTAAAATCTAAGATCCATTATCGTTAAACGGGGCTGTGCTTCCAACTTTCTCCGCTTCTCTTAGATCAAAATATCAACTCAACATTCTATTTATTATCAAGAACTGGTTTCTTCTCCTTACCTAACTGTAGTTTCGTTTCCCCTTTTCCACGTGTGGAACATGTGCTGTCATTTAAATCGACGTTGAATTAACCATGTGTGTTTAATTGTTTAAAATAAGACGGAAAATGATTTCTTTTATATTAAGTTTGAAAAGAATATTGTCTAAAACCATTATATCAGCAATTCTGAGTAATTTTTTGTGCATTAATTCGTCTTTTTTCTTACTTACGTGATATTAATTAATTGATGTGTTTAGAGTATTCGGTAGTATAATTAGTGTTTTGGTGGAATAAACTTTTTTATTCAGAGCAATTATCAAGTGATTCTATGTGTAAAAATCAGTATTCTTAATTGTGTTTTGATTGAGGATATAAGTGCTTATCAAATTGGATTATTCTTTATTTTAAAGTCTGGTGCAATACTTATGGATTACACTAAACACGTGGGTTAGTACAATTCTCTTATTCTTGATTAATTTTATTTTGCAATTAATATAGACTTTTGTTTGTGAAAAATATTCTCATTAAGAATTGATCGCACAATATTGTTAAAATATATATTCTTGATCGAGACATGTTTTTAATTTTTCTCTTATTGATACTTAATAGACATTTATATGATTACACTATTCAATAAATAAAGTGGTACCCAAATTATTTTTATTTTAAGAAACTAAATATATCCTATGATAATGTGTAATAAGTAAGATGTGTAAATTATATTTGCTCCATAAAAATATTTCGTAAAAACTTTAAAAATTACTGTAGGAAACATTAATTTTTAATTACTTACAGAATCTTTTATTGCAGAACAAAATTACGTTTTATAAATATAATACGATTATATAAAATTAAAAAAAAAATTGTACTTGAATAAATTGTTACTTTATTTATATTAATATATTTTACGATAAAACTAGAATTGGTAAATATGGTAATGAATTGGTAAATATGTTTTATGTAATGCTAATTATATTTTTTTGAAAAAAGACTAGATAAAAATATTTTAAAAGTATTCCTTGGTATTATTTATTTTAGAAATGTTATAAAATTAGTTAATTAAAAACAAAATTATTGTATATAACCTTAGTAACTCCTTTGTATTACATAATTATGTATGCATACATTACATTATATCTTCAATAGTAATCATAAAAGTCAATTAAATTGATTTGCATAATTACCATTGCTGTTCAGTTTCTCAATTCCGATTTTAATAAAAAATAATTTATTTTAAGATTTCTAAACAAATTTAAAAGAGTAGGCAAGTTTTTGAAGAGAAAAATAATCTTACATGTATTCGTAAACATTTATAAGAACATATAATTTAATATTACGAATTAGATTATTCTGTTTTTGATTAGATTATTTTATTTCTGCTGTCACCCAAAAATCTTCTTTATAAATTTTTAAAAAATATAAGATTTATTAGCAAGTTAATAAAATTTTCTTCTTTGACTGACTGCTGTGGCCTAATGGCATTTAACTGCTCTAAATTAAATTTAAATATGTATTAAAAGTGATACAATTTTAATTCTAAGCCCTAAAATAAGTCAAATATTTTTTACAGCATAATTTAATTGAGCGATGTAGTTTCTTTACATACATTATTTCATACGTATTGAGCATTCTTTTTATGCCTGGCCTCTTTCTGTTATCTAAAAAATATTTACAAGCCCCATAATTTTATTAATAGATTGAAAAACGTGTTTTTAAAGCTATGCTTAAGTACAATTAACATAATGACATTAGACTAAATTAATATATATTTTATTATTGCTAATAGTTCCTTAAGATTTTTCTTAAATATCTGTAAAATTTAAAAGGGACTTTTTAGTAGGCTTACATTCAGCATTATTGCTGTAATAGGAAATATAAAGTTTTAAATTTATGTAAAATAGTTTTAATGCAATGATTTGAAAGCAATTCCAAAGCTATGATTCGAATAAAAATATTTTTGAGACATTTAAATGACGAATTTTCCAGCATTGGTAAATGGTTAAAGATAATAATTACCAAGCAATTATGTTTATATTTCCATTAGTTTGTGACATTTATACCGATGTTACTTGAAGTAGATAAAAGAACAATATATAAATCTATTTTGTTAGTTTTGTCTGAATTAGGAAGACAAGTAAAATTGGAATTTAAGTAAAAGGTTTGTATTATACAACTAAAATATTTAAACACTGTTAATCAAATCCATTGAATAATTTTTTGAAAGAGCTCAAAATAAATTAAGCGTTATTATATTTTAATTCAGTTCAGACAAAGCAAGCACATCGTTAAAGCAAGCACATACTGATGTTACTGCGCATGTCCGCACATGCGCAGTAACTTCAAAACACTGCGCGGGCATGTGTTTCTTCAAAACATATGTACGTGAACGTAAATGTTTAGGTACGTGAAAAAGTAATGCTAAAAGTCTCTTTCAAAATAAAGATAATTAAATAGATAAAAAATATTTAAAGAAATTTGATTTATTTCCGTATCGTGGTCTATCGCACCAACTATAATCGCCAGGATGCTAAAGAGATCTTGCAAATTAAAAAAAAAAAAATGTAGATGTTTGCCCGGGGATAGCCAGGCTACGAGTTATACCTTTCGACTTGGTCCCTTTCTGTGATGTTATTATAATTTTTTTTCAGTTTTTCGGGGGCCGCTGCCCGGAAGTTGCGAGGATTTGGCAATTATTCTGCCACAAATCACGATATGGAAATGTCCCCGGAATGAATTGAAAATTAAGACTTAATGTAAATGACTTAGGTGTGTCAAATGAAATTGTAACTGAGATTTATTATTGATTTATTTATATTCTTCCGCGAGTAGTTTTTCAAACTTATAAAAACGTTATAGAATAGTTATGATGAAAGTGTAAAAATAAATCTTACCGCCAAAATGTTAACCATTTATTTTTAAATTTCATTTATAGCAATAAAATAATCTTTTAAGATATATTGATTTTGTAACATAAATGGTAATTGATTATGTTGTATATTAAGTGAATATTGTAATTATATTAATTATTTAAGAAATTTGTAAAAGTTTTGAGAAAGCCCTGTTAAGAGATTGATTATTGAAATGCTCAATATTTTTATAAGGCGTTTTTATTAATCCCGTTAATCTCTTCTATGAAAATATAATTAGTTTTGATTTATATTAAATTTAACCTTAAGTTACATAAACCAATTCTAAAAAAATTTGAAAATCAAAATGCTTTTCCAAAAAATAATAGAGAGATCATGAATTTTCGAGTTACAAGGCAATATATTGGGTTGTTTGGAAAGTAATTTCGTTTTTTTAGGGGGAAATGAAAGACAATTTTCGAATAATGAATAAATAATTTTTTTAATTATATATTGCCCAATCTGGTCCAACACCTTTTGCCATCTTTCTGGTAGTGTCATGATGCCACGCTTATAAAATTTTTGGTCTCTGCTGGCAAAAAACTGATCCAGGTGATTTTTGACCTCTTCATTTGAAGTAAAGGTTTCGCAGTCAAAAAGATTTTGCAGTGACTAGAAGAAATAATAATACGAAGGTGACAGATCTGAAGGATATGGTGGATGGAGCAGTGTATCCCATTCAAGCTCGCTGATCTCACGTGTTGATATTCGATGATTTGCATCAACTAATGCCTTTATTGTGTCTTTAACAGCTTCAATCGGCCTTCCAGAACGTGGTGCATCTTCGACATCCAAATTGCCGGATCGAAATTTTGTAAACCAGTTCTAGCACTGGTGTACTGTCAACAAATCTTCTCCATACACATAGGTTAATTTTTTTCTGGCATGAACAGCATTTTTACCTTTTCTATAGTAAAAAAATAAAATTTGACTAAAATGCTGCTTATTGCTCACCATACTTAAAAGGGCACCAATCAAAAATTACTGCATAGAATTAATTGAACTTTTTCATACACAAGCCTTGCTATATCAGCTCTCAAAACATATAATGATAATGCGGCTTAAGTGTGAAGTTGAGTTCGAAAAAATGCAATTAAATCCTTCGTCGGAAAAACGAAATTACTTTCCGAACCACCAAAGGAAAAGATTTCACACTCAGCAACTCGACAGCCAAGCAGGGGAGTAAAGCAGAAAAGACTGATTTTAGTATCACAGGAGAGGAATTATACCAGCTTTCGCTCTTTTTCTTTTTTCATAAGAAATGTTTCTAAAATTCAAAAAAAAAAAAAAAAAAAAAAAATTCTGATTATTTGAAATATTGATTAGGTGACAGTTCAATTAAAATTTATATACAGTGTTTTATTTTAATAAAACTGGCATACATGAAGCTTTATTTTAGATAAAATTTTCACAAAGCTTCATTTTAGATAAAATTTTCACAAAGCTTCATTTATATAATATTAAATATTCTATAATATTAAATATCATTGATACATTAATAAAACCCCATAATTGTTTCTAGCTGAACTGATATTAACTATATTAAAATTAATTTTTGACGAAATCCCTTTTGTAGGATTAAAATATTCAAATGCGATTTAAAATATTTAATTGCTTTATGTATTGAAATTACGCCGTAGTAGTTTTATTTGTAAAATGTTCATTCCTTACAAAGTAAAATTTTGTATCAAAGCAATTTTCTCTGATTGATAATTTTTATTATTATTTTCTTATGGGAATTGCGTGAAAAGTTAATTTTTTATTGAAAAAATATCATTTTGTATCCAAAAGCTTTATTTTCTTCTTCTTCTTTTTGTTAGCTGTAAATTTTTACAAATTTTATGTATTAGAGCTATATATAAGAAAAATTTTAATTATCAGGTCACAAGTTGCATTTTGAAAATATCCTGTTTTGAACCTATAATTATAGATAATTTTTATCAAAATATATCTATTACTAGGGTAAAATATTTATTTCAGTTGTTTGGCTTATCAGTAAAGGAATAATATGGAATTTTGTATTTGCCTAAAAGCATATGTACTTTTTAGTATCTGCCAACTGATAACAAATAGTAGTTGATAACTAAATTCGTAACAATATTTTCTGAACACTTTATTTTTCTCAAAGTTAAAATTCGTATTTAACTCAGTGATACATTTAGGGCAAACATGTGAAGTTTGACAAGCTTTTGCAAAATTTACTTAATAAGTTTTGTTTATTTTATAAATTTTTTCAAATCTCTTCTTTGTCAATTTATTTAATGAAATTTCCTTGTTTGATTATTTGATAGCTTATAAACTTTGTCATCTATTTATATTATTATTTTTTACCTAAAATATAAATTATCCTTCTTATTAATGATTTATAAAAAAAATTAATCAAACCTATTTAAAGCTAGTTTCTGATTAAAAAAATTTTAGAAACCTACGCAGGCCTGAAGCTAGTTAAAGACTATTATTCACACATATGTTTATTTCTTGATTTATTTCTAATATTTTATAAAATTCCCTTCGTTTTTCATGCTGTGCCTCTTATCGATTTCTTCTTTAACAGTGTTTCTGTCAAAATCTTAATTTTTTGATTCAAACATTAACAGTCGTTTTGTAAAATTAATAATAATAATAAAAAAAAAATACCTCTAACATAGTAGGTAAATATAAACAATTAATATAATCAACGGCACGGCAGCACCAGATGGAGTCTCTAGAGCATTCATTTCACCATGTCATTCAGCCTAGTTCCAGATCTTGCGAGTAAACAATTCATTTACTGGCTTTAAGTATATTAATTTTTTTTTTTTTTTACAAGGAATATAAAAAGTGCAAAAAAACCGACTGAACAAACCTCCCACATTTCTCCTTATTGTTTATATATATTTTTAAATTACTTATTTTTATATATTCCACTTTTTAAAATTAGACTAACGCCAGTTCATTTAACCTGAGTATAAGTAAGTTAAATTATATATATATATATATATATCCGTTCTTTGGTTATCAAATACAATGAATCAATATCGACTTTTTATTTTATTATGTAGTGTTATGCCAAAGCAATTTTAGCGTACAAATATCTAATACTTTCTTTTAATAACTCAAACCACATATCAATTCAAATCTAACACAACATAGAAAATAATTTATTATTTATTTATTCATTTTTTTTTTTAATATTTAATTTTTTATTGTTATTTGCTTCTACTAGAATGATGCTTCAATTTTTCTTTGCAAAATAAATAAGAAGGTAAAAAAAAAAAACCTTCGTTTACGTTACTAATCGATAACTAAATGAAAATTTCTCATAAAATAATCAGAAAAAAAAGCAGTATTTTCAGATAGGTTTAAAAAATTTAAATTTTTTTCTTCGTAGTTTGTAGTTTTGTTTAATCATATGTTAGACAAGTGATTCGCAATTTTTTTCCGACTATAAAACAGGGTTCGTGATTTTTTTGATTTAAATCGGATTTTTTTTATTTAAATCAAATTTTTTTGATTTTTATTCAAATTAATTGTAAGAAATTTAATTTATGATTAAAAAAACTTTATAAATGATTAATCAAAATTAAACTAATATTTAAACTATATTATAACAATATTTTAGAAGCTCGAAATTACTAAAATAATTTTTCATTATAATGCATAGCTTTGCATAGGAACCATTTTGAAACAAATGCATGGTTGAAATTTTAAGACTAGATGAAATAGAGAATTTATAGAATACTTGCGGGGTCTGTCTAGGTTTTTCTGAGAGGTATACTTATTTTGTGAAAATTTAGACATAATTTGTGAAAATTAAAAATTATATTAAAAAAATCACAAAAATAAAATTTTAAGAAAAAGTATTTTGTGAAACTACTGCTAAGCGGTAGTAAATTTGGCTTGGACAGACCCCTGTTCTTTAACCATTAAAACAAAGTTTCAATTAGCAAACCATAATTTTTATTTAAAATTGTGATTTTTTTTTTCTCTTGATTCTTAACATGACAAAATAAATGTAACAGATTTTGTTTATAAATGTTGTCATTGATAAAAAAAAAAAAAAATATTTAATCTATATATTGTTATATTAAAATTATCATTTTTAATCCTATTTTAAAATAGATAAGTTAAGCTAAAAAAAAAACTATGTACTCACTGGTATTTTTTTTAAATGAAATTTCTTTATAGAAAATCTGATAATGTCATAGATATTGTAAACATATTATAAGAAAAAAATTCCAGTTACCAGTTAATAACTCGACTGCTTCAAATAGACTTTGAAAGGGAAGAATGACACTAGATCAGGAAAAAAATATCTGCATTCATCAGCCCTTTTTTTCCTTTCTATTTTTAGCACATTGGGGTAATTTCATTTTAATATAACCTCAAGCTTTAGAAATATACATTTTCCACTAATAAAATATAATGTAGATTTTAATTCCATGACTTTTCAATCAAAAGGTAGAATTTTAATTAACATTATTTGCATTTTTTTTTTTTTTTTTTAAATTCATGTTTGTTAATTACTTTTTACAGCTATGCAAGTCTATATTAAGACAGCATTAAATGTGTACTTTAATCTGTACTTTCAATCTTAAGAATCAAATGTTTTTTAAAAATGTAATTTCAAATGTATTGGAGTTGAACACACACCAAGAAAGAAAGTAATTTCCTTAACTAAATTTAATTAATGCAGCAATTCATTTAAAACTAAGAAAAGAAAATAATAAAAGTATCAATAATATAAAACACTGTTTTTTAACTTTTAAATTCAATATATCTATTTAAAAAATCAGTTGATTTAAATCAATGATTTTTTTAAAAAAATCATTTGATTTAAATCGTGATTTAAATCAATCTGATTTAAATCAACAAACCCTGCTATAAACCATAAATGATCGATTTTCTTTTAGCGGAAAAAACCACGAGACTTTATGAAAAAAAATTCATAAGTAATTCTAAAAATGTATTTAATGGATATATTAAGTATGAAATTTTTTAATCATATCGTTTTATCAATATCAGACTTAAAATTGTGTTATATGTCAGAAAATTGAATTTACAGGGCAATAGCGGCATCTAAGTCTAGTTTATAATTTAATTTTAGAGGGTGCATGAAGTGAAAAAAAATTATATGGTTTTCGTTCAAATAAAAATGAAAAATGGGGAAAATAAATGTCGAGAGTGGTTATCAGAGAAACATACTTCTTCATTGTTATTTTTATTTAATGCGAAATACTGGTGTAATTTTCTATAAATCCAATCCTTTTTGTTATTCATGTAATGTGTTTTTATTTGAAAATACATTTATTATTTCTACTTTTATTTCTTTACAAGCATTTAGATTAAATAATTTCATAAAAATAACGGAAATGTAAAAAAATGGTAATTAATTAAATATAAAGTTAATAACATGTTTCGAAAATCGTAACTGATTTAAAACGTCTTATCTAACGTCTTATCTTCTGCTACCCTTCTATGGAATTCATCCTTGGGGTTTCATGAAACCCCATTTGGGAACTGCTGTTCTAGACTACTTGTACCACTAAACTACTACAAAACATTTAAAAATTCTTCAAAACCAACCACTCTAAATAACTTTTGATCTAATGATCAAATCTTTACGTTCTAGAACTCAATTTTAATGGTTCAAGGGGGTGACCTCAACTATGGTAATTATTTAGTGTAGACGTTATTTAAGTTACGAAATCAGCCGCGAAAACGTACTTTCTCTAAATAAACATTTTTTTTAATTTTTTTTTTAATATTTTCCTCTATTGCTATTCTTGCTTTTTTATATATTTGACATTCGACATTTCGTTCCCTTGTGGAATCTAAAAGATCAGACCGTAAAGAATCCGTAAATTCATTATCTACGAAATGCGTAAAATTATTTGAAATTTCTTTTTTCGTATTTTGGCAACAAAAAGCTTAAACAGACTGAACTATTAGTTAGACATTATGAAATGTCAAGTTCATGTAAAAGTAAATGTTGTGTTTAATATTGTTTTAATTATACTTAATATTTTATGATGCTTAATAACTGACGCAGGTGAGAGATTCGTTTTATCAGTGCAATACGTTGCTCATTGATTTAATCGAAACTTTGCTTTTAACTAAAGTGTACTATCACAATCTTAACCTACTTTGTTACTATGCTTTTTTTCTTCTTTTGCTAACATTTTTCTTTATTTTATTCTTATTTTTTAATTACATTTTACAAGTTTATGATAAGGACTTAAAACTAGTATGTCTCTAAACACTGATATTTATAATTGAGTATATGGGAAAGATGTATGAAAATTTGTTCCAAATGTAATTTCCAAGTAGCATTGAAATGCATATAAAATTAAATCGAGAAATGACTATAAATTGAAGATCAAAGGTCTTACAAGATGTATATGTTGCATATTTTTAGAATATCCTTGCAAGAAAGAGTACCAGCACACATACAAGCTAGACCAAAATAGGTATATTCACTAAGCAAGTGAACCGATGTAGAAAAAACTGCTAAAACAGTTCCAAAAGTTTACAAGCGCAGAGAGTAGGGAATGGAGTACTCCGTTTTAAAAGATTTAACTAAGATCTTGTATTCTTATTACCTCTCAGGGTTGGAGTTTTTGCCGGCAAAAAGAGGTTTTTGCAAGGACAGTGGCAAAAACCCAAATTATTTAAATTGCTGGTTAAATATTATTACAAAATACTTGAAGCAAATTTAAATCAATCATAAGGAATAATAATTTTGATACATTACATGAAAAAATTATTTTTAAAATATTAATAATAAATTCTTGTGAAATTTCCAGTGAATTTTGGGAATTAATGTCTCATTTACACTCATGTCCTTCTAGTAGTACTGCCATTGAAAGAGTGTTTTTGAATTTTTCATTTGTACATTCTAAAATTCGGAATAAGTTGACTCTAAATAATGTTTCAAAACTAGTGTTCTGTTATGCTATGTTGAGACAGCACAAATTGTATTGTGATGATTAATAAAGTATTGAATTTGGGCAAATTTAAAAAATTGCTTTGATACTTGTATATTTTAATTAACTACACATGTTGATAGATATTTTATGTTTCAAATTATAGTTATATTAATTTAAAATAAGTTTATTTCACTGGAAGAAAGAGAATAATCACTAATTTTCCGATCAATAATGTTTTAAACTACTAAAATGATATATTAATACATTATGATTTAATTATGGAATAATAATTTTGTTAATTTTCTTTTAATTATATATATTTCAATTAATAATATATATTCAATTGGTAGTATATATTTCTATTTTAGGAATAATTTTATATCAAAAATGTGTTTTTGTCCTCTCATTTTGGAAAATATAGGTTTTTGCCACTTTGCTTGGCAAAAACCTGTTTTTGCCAGGACGGTTTTTACCATGGTTTTTTCCACCTGCGGCAAAATCTTGCCAACCCTGTTACCTCTATATACTCTATCTAGAGCAGGGGTTTCCAACTTACATGAGGCCATAATTAAAAACACAAATCAAATGGCGGGCCGCAACTTTATCAAAATTTTATGTAGGACTCTTTTATGTTTGAAGGAACATTAAATATCACTGTCAAATTTTTACCAAGTTGTACAAAACAAAAGTATTGAATTACAATAAGAAGTAGATTTTTGAAAAATATTTAATTGTTATTAATAATATTTAAAAAAATATTAAATAAATAATAAAAATTCGGGCTACAATAACTTTAATGTGCACCTATGTATTAAACAATTAATGTGCAACAGATATCTAATTGTTAAGATATAAAACTTTAAAAAAGTTGGTATTGAAACTTATATAGTAGCACATAAAATATTCAATGATAAAATTGAGGTTTGTCTGCTGCAACCACCAGAGAATAGATATTTACATTTTAAATTAAAAATTTACAAATTTGTGCCTAAATATTTTCGTCCAAAATGAGTGGTTTCAAAAAGTTAAATCGGAGAATTTCTTCGAGAAAATTTCTGATATGCATATGCTAAATTATATTAACAAAATAAAAATAAATAAATATGAGCAACATACGCGATTATTTTTGTATTTGAATAAATATTTTCTTGATGCAAAACCTGAGAAATAAATTTTTTTGCACCATTGGTATGTTAAATTTCACAGAAACGAAGAAATTAGGTTTTTATTAACGAGAAAAGTGGAGTTCTTACCATATAGTTTTTTTTACGAAAATTAACCGCAAAAAAATGAAAACTAATATATTTTAGTTCGCGGGCCACAAAAAAAAGGCTTCATGGGCCTCGGGCCGCCAGTTGGAAACCCCTAGTCTTTTTCATCATACCGACTGGGCGTTTTTCCTCATCGTCATTTTCCCTTTATAAACAAAAGAGTATTCTTTTTAGTGGGAGACGCATCGTTATATTCGAATGTATTCTATGTTTTTTACTATTTTCACAATGACAATGTGTTGATAAAATTTACGATTTTATACAACTCCGTGCATATCATTCTGTTTTATCGATCCAAAACTTACCTCTGCCCTCTTCCACTTCATTTAGTGTACAGCATTAATTTCCCCTTAGAGCAACAGGTCTCACTAGCGTCCTGTAGAGATTTACCTGGGTTTTCGATGATTTTAATCCTAAATATCTGTACTGTTTGAAATCAATTAAAACGTTACACTTTAGTGTTGCTACTAAATAAAACGATTATGATGAATTCTTAAAATGTCCCTTTTTTGTTCCAGAGGACATAGTGTACAGTACGTATATAGTACGTATATTTTAATCACAAAAATTATCCAAGATTCAGTATCAATTAAAAAATATCCTAATTAGTGCGCAACTAATAAACAGATTACAGTCTAATATAGCATTCGAGGTTGAATCCTAGGTAACTTTTTTTTTTTTTACTTAGCAATGCTCATCACCTGCGAGTATCATTTGCATTAAATTGCTTAAGCCGTCCGTTACTAAACATGCAGTCAAAAGAGAGAGGGGAAAAAAAAACGATAAGTATAAGGGGTGGGAGGACAAATTTGTACATGAAGGGTTACTTCCGCCTGATTTCGAGGATGACTTCCTCTGAATTATGTAACGCCTACCAAGAAGGCAATAGATATTAACACCAACGACGGCGATATTCGATACACTCGGCGTCACACGCACGACATCCTGCTTCCTTGGCCGTAGCGAAAAGAAAAAGAAAAAAATTTAGTCTCCATTTTGCTTTCTAAATAGTGATGGGAAAGCTAGGGAAAATTTTGTTTACCCCCCCCCCCCTCCCATCAAATTAACCTGCCCCATGCCCTTTTCCTACTGCGGCATCTTTGGAGGAGAGCATCAACCGGAGAAAATAGTTGTAATTTGTTTTTACTGATGTGTTAGTTTAAGTATGACATTTATTAATATTTGAATATGTTTGTCTCTTCAGTCATTGCTTGTTTTTAAGCATTTATCAATTGCGATGTAATTTTTTTTTAATATTTATATTCAGTTGTATAAATTATTGTGTATCTGAAGTGTAAAAATTAATCGGAAAATGTTTCCAGGTAGATGGACGGCAATCTCAGGTTACGGATTCTGCAATCCTTGTGAGAATAATTAGGTTCCGAAATGGCTGTGAACTCTTCGCAACTTTGGCCAAGCTTCGCAAGATGTCCGTAGTTCATAAGATACGATCATCGATCTTCGACAGAATATGATCGCCGATTTCGATAAAATGTGACTCCTTACCCTCTCTAGTGGGATTCATGTATTCCATAATTCAGTGTCATATTTAATTTCCCCAAAATAAAAGTACATTGATGCAGAGACTAAAAAAAAAAAAAATGGAATGTTCATTAAAATGTCCTAAGTCTCCATTCAAAGTTTCTGAATAAGATTGAAAATGAATAAGATTGCTCGTGTTAATTGATGAAGTAAATTGTAACGAATTTTATGCATCTTAAAAATAAAAAAAAGTTTAAGTAATTGAAACAATTTTAAATTTTTTTTTTTTTTTAATCTTTTGAATGTGAGTGTATTTTATCACTAGAGCCCGGATTTTAATGACCTAAAATATCTCAACTAATGTCCTTAAAAAGTGCAAAAAATGCTCTAAAATGCGAAAATTGCGCTAAAAATGCTTTATGACATGACTTAAATAAAGTAAAAATATTGAACTAAAACAAAATTTTACTCTTTAAAATTATTATGAGTCATTTCACAAAAATATAAAGCAATGCAATACTTGTTCTACGTTCATTAAAGTTTGAAAAACATGTTTTATATCCTAAAATAACAAAAAAAAGGAAAATGTATTGACTCCAAAACATTTTCCTTTTGTATAAAAACTTTAATGAATATAACAACTTCCATCTCATAATATTACTAAATATCAGAATTACATTGGATTAAATGATTTGTGATATTTTGAAATGTAAACGAGCGCCTCTTGTCTGAAAGTAAATTTTTATATCTGGAGAGGCTTCTTTCAACGTCTACTGATGTTATTGGTGCATACTTGAAAAAGACGGTCTCACTTACTGACAATTCTTCTTCAATTTGAAAAGATGTTGCTTCACCTGTTAATATCTTAGAGATTTTCTTCATTGTTTGTAAATCAGTGTTCTTCTCCAAAATTTGTTCAATTTAGCTGCTACACTTTGTGCTATCTTTCCCCTTGCTTTTTGCAACACTTGACTCACTACGTCAATATAATTTATTTCATCGCAAAGTTCCAATTCTTGTTTCGCCAAGCTTGTAATTGTCGAGGACAATATAGCAAAGATAGACTTGATAAACGATAAGTTTCCTTCGATTTTATCAGAGACCAACACGTTTTGCGCTATCTTAATTGATGCAGCATCTTCTGAATCAAGACAAATCTTGTATTTCATGTAATAAAAATGCCCCAAAAAATAATAAAAATTGGAAAAAATTTACAAAAAACTTAAAAAATGCTTTAAAATGCAAAATACACCCCCAAATTTAAAAAAAATGCCCTATTAATCTACAAAATGCTCTAAAGGACAAAAAATGTCCAAAAATGCAAATGTCATCAAAATCCGAGCCTTATTTATCACTGTTGTTTTGTATTATAATTTCATAATCACCATCGTCTTTCTGATAAATGATATAATGAAGCTAATTTTTAGTTGTTTGTAAATAATTGTGACATAAAAAAACTGCATTTTAAAAATGTATTCTTCGCTGAATGTGAAATCATTTTATCGAATTACTTAACGATATTACAAGAAGTGAAGACAATGTCGCTCTAATCTTTAAGACAATTCAAACGCATTCCGAAGTTATTATTCTAAATAATAAAGCCTTCCATCCACAAGCAAATCAATGATTTACTATACATTCAATTACATGTATATCAGATTAAACTCGAGGCCGATGCCTTAGAAAGAATCCAGTTATATAAAAGAGAACCGCACCGCTCGTCATAACCCGTTCCCAGTGTTACCATTTCGGGGTCAGTTTGAAAATTCATTCTGACGTTCTTTTAATGAAACGTCATCTGGTTAAGCCTCGTGTGAGACTACCAAATATAGGAATAAGAAAGTGGCAACCAGTTCTTGCTTATGACAGCTACGGCCTAGTTGATCTTCCTCGTCACGTTTTCGGCATCAGAGCTCTGTGATGAAATGAAAAGCCATAGATCTTGTTTGAGGTACCATTGAAAAATGATACTTAGCTAATTTTCCATCTTTAAAAGGGTTGCGGTAATTTCCCTTTTGTCTCAGGCAGTGTGGCTTGTTTTTTTTATTTTTTATTTCCATCTTCTTGAGAAGTGGATTCCTCTCCGCATTTTGCAGTTCCGGTATTCCAATTTTCAAGGTTAAGAATGCGGCTATTTCACGTTTCATGCCGTGACGAATGATGTTTGCGTCTTCTTCATTGTAGTTTCGTTTCTGTTTTTTTTTGTGTCTATGGTTCCGTTCAATGTATTGTTTAGTTAGCAATTTTGTTGCAAATGCCACCTTAATCTAAACAGTCGATTATGTGGATTTTAGAACCATATCAATGCCTAATATGGATCTAAACTTTATTTTAGTTATTTTTTTATGGTGTAACAACCAACTACATCATCTATATATTAACATTAACTACATCCAGCGAAGAGAAGTCACCTAAGAGAGTGGATGGGATGTAGTCTTGCACCCATCCCAATTGGAGGAAATGAACGCATTTCTCCCGGATAAGAGCTTCGAATATAATAAAATTATTAACGCAACTAATTATGTATTATTATTTTAACTTAAAATTTTGCTTTTTCGCTGAGATAATCGGTTACCCATAATTATAGCATACAAAGTATTTTTTTAAACTCTGACCGAAAGTAATTTCCATATAAGGTATGTTGCCCGAATGTAGGATGGCTGTTGAAAGTTTTTGCTTGTATTTATGGAATGAACACATGCAGTTTTTAACACACACTTTGGCGTGATAAAAAAAAAAATGCAGTACAAAATGTTCATTGGGCAGCGTTTTGTGATATTCCATAATCTACAGGGCCATCAGTTCAGTAACTGCCACCTTTAACAATGCTTACAACATTTCCCTTTATTTCTAACGGTAACATACAGTATAGCTCTGTTTTATGAATAATTTTTGTCGTGAAACTGGATGCATTTCCTAGGCTTTCATCTACTGAACGCAACTTTCACAATCATGCAAGGGTGCCCACAGGGAAGTAACAAAGGATGCAAGTCGCAATAGTAGCTATACCCTTTAGTAGCTATAAAACTAGAAAATAGTGCTGAGGCAGGGCCGCTTTGAGCTTATTTTCAAGTGGTGTGAGCAAAAGCAAAAAAAAAAAAATAATAATAATAATAATATATATATATATATATAAACGGTATAAACTATTTATATAACGTATTTTTATTTTAAATCATCAACATCAAATGATTATATTTCTCTCAAAAACAAAAATTACTAAGATTAAATAATTTTAGAAGAGAAAGCTAAAATAGAAAGAAATATGTTTTGAGCTCTTCCAACAAACTTCGCGCTGTAAATATAAATTGGGGGGTAAAATGAATTTCATTCTTAATTTATTTTGTTAGTGATTTCACTTTCCGAAGTTTTATATTGTTATTATATTAGTTTTATATCTAAAATTGATACATTTTAAAGAAATTATGTACTGATAAAAATAAATGAAAACAAAATGACTATAAAACTTTTAAATTAATATTACATAAACTGAAAAGTAATAAAATTTGTACTTTCATGATGAATCTATGAGTAAATTGAGTCTGCAATTGCTGATATACTTTTATAATTTTAGAAACTAATACAAAATTTAGAAGGATGCTTCTTTTTTTAAACTACTGTGTATTTTATTTTATAACCGTCGTTGAACAGCCGACCCAATTTCATGGGTTTACGACTACTAATGTTCAACTCCGTAGCCTTGTAATTTTGAACCAATCCAGAAGACAAGGAAACTCCTGGATCAGTACCCCCAGAGGTATTGATTTGTTATGAGAACATGGAGGACTTTGAGACTCGACAGATTTAACGTGCATCAGTCACCATTTACTACACTGGGAGTCTTCGGCCGGCGAGGATCGAACCCACGACCACTTGGATATGGGCCCAGCGCCCTACCGACCAGGCTATCCTGGCCTAGAAACTACTGTGTAGTAAGAAATTCAAGACGTGTCTATTATTCCCTTCTTTTCACATAGTAATTTGAAAAATTTTCTGACAAATCGGAAACCAGTCATCGCCCATTTATTTTTCTTAATAAATTTTGTATCAATGGTTTTTGTAAATAGGACAAAGTTGTACTAATATTTGCGATAGACGTAAAGTATCATAGGGATGAATGTTTTCGGAACTGATGAAAAGAGATAAAGCAAGGAATGCTACACAGCTTGTAGGTTTATTTGATTGACAAAGTATTAGATATATTTTAACATTTTATTTTAGAAAAATAACTGCATTTATTTTCAACAAGCAAGCGTGAAAAAATCTAATCTTACCACACACTGGCGCCTCCTTAACTTAGCACCAGACGCAGCCGCTTACCAGACTTACACGATTCTAGGAAAAAGAAGGTCCCGGAAAAAAAGGTACCTGTGTAGGGAAAATTCTGCAGGGGGAAATATTTGAAATGAGAAGATTAGATTGAAGCGCTTTAAAATAAAATAAAATATTAAATAAAAAAAATAAAAGATTAAATAAAAAAAATAAAAGATTAAATAAAAAAAATAAAAGATTAAATAAAAATAAAAGATTATAAATAAAAGATTACATTTAAAATAAAAGATAGCATATTTTATATTAAATCTTCCCCTTAGAAAAATAAAAGCAATAAAGAAATTAAATACACCCAGCTCATAAGAAAAGAAATACCGCGACTCTAATTAAAAAGGACCAATACTTTCACCTTCAATCACGAATAAACATCCAACTCATGAATCCTCCCAACTTCCCCGATTGGCTACTTTAAGCCTCACATTAGCAACTTCTTCACAAAATATAATTTAAAATAGAAAATAACACATTTTTCACTTAAAAAAATTACAAAAAAAAAGTAAAACATTATTGAAAAATTAAATAAGTATCTTCCCGCTTTAAAAAATAATCAAAGAAGAATAAATAAATGAAATAAAAATTTTTTAAAAAAAAAAGCGTAATACAACCAGCCCATAAGTCATTTATCCTTCTCCTTACCTCAATGATCTAATCTGAATTATTACAGATAAAAAAAATATTCATTGAAACAGCGAGAAGCATTCATGCTGCCCAGAAAGCGAGAGGGGAAATATCCCTACAGATTTTCCCTATGGAGGTACCTTTTTTACCAGGACCTTTTTTTCCAGGGACCCTTTTTTCCGTACCTTTTTTTCCACGTACCTTTTTATCCGGGACCCTTTTGTTCCGGGACCTTTTCTTCCGTCTACCGACTTACACCCTCTGATGAGGGATTTATTATTATTATTTTTTTTTGTCAAATTATAGCGTGCATATTTTCTAAGATGGTGGGAGGGGATATTATTTTTTATAAAAAATTAGTAGGGGTGGTAGTAATTTTTTCACTCATTTTATATCACTATCAGTGCTTACAGCTTCCTTATTTTTATTTTTAAAAAAATGTCTTAACACATTTATGATTGATCCTTTAGTTAAAGGGTAAAACATCGTAATACCGTTTCTAAAAATATTCCTTGAATACCTACGGTGGTTCCTATATGAAGAATGTTAAATATCAATATATTTTATAAATCATTCTTTAAAATTAAATTAATTCACAAATTAAATTGTGTTTTTCAAAGAATGTCGGAGGGGGACATGTTTCGGTTCATTTATTTACATGTAATTTTAGTCTAACTTTTTTCTAATGTCTAATATCGGGTATCAATGTATGTATTCTGTAATATTTTCGATTTATTGAATATTATTAAATAGAAAAAAGATATTTGATGTCTAAAAATAATTAATATGTCAGTTAATTAATTGAGTGTAACTTTTATTGCTTTTCTCTCAATATGTCACACTAAGGCTCTCGAAGTCAATGAGCTGATAAAAAGAAAAAAACTGGGACATTTTAAATTCATTTTAATTTTATGCAACTATCGTTGTTTGTAGGATAATTATTAACCTGTTGTGTTATACTTCCTTCTATCTATCTTAAAAAAACACAAGTTCTGTCTTATTTGTGTTGAATCAACACAGCAGATTATTAAAGGCGTTTAACATGTTGATAATATAATTACAGATTTAATGATGTATGTAGGGTAATTTATTTATTTTAACGCACTCTTGTACGCATAATCAACATGAATTTTTATTTATTTATATTTCTTTAAGTATGGTCATTGCAGACAAAATTAGGGGCTGCCCATAAATTGCACTAGAAAATTTTAGATTATTTTTTTTGTTGTTATTATTATTATTATTTTTATTTTATTTTTTTTGTTAACTTCATTTCTAAAAAGTTATAGCTCTCCTTTAACTTTTAAACTGATATCTGTAACTTAATGGAACAACGTCGACTGGGAGTGAAAGATAAGAAAGTGTAATAGACTAAAAAGTTACCTCTATTTTTCTTTATAATATTTTTAAAAGAATATTTGGAAAGTTTATTGCAAATAAACAGAAAATTGCTTATTTGTATCTGAGATTTACTGAAAGACTATTGAACACAAAGTACAATATGGGTATAAAAATGTAGACGAATATTTTATTATGTATTAAATATAAAAAAAAATTATAAATATAATTTTAAAATTTATAACTAATAAAAAACCAATGCAATATTTTGACAAAAAACAATATATTAACATCAGTGCAAATGGTAAAATGCATTTGTAAGAAAATATTTCTTATTAACTCAGATTGGATCAAACAATAGTTTTAACAGTCATGTTATTTAAATGGAAAAAAAACTAACGTTTTAAAAAAAAATTATCAATTCTCAGTTATCATCTTGCAGGGTTAATGAAATCAGCATTTAGAAAAATTGCTGATTCTTTCCCATTCATTAAGTGTTTCCCAAATCAAATTGATTCTATCTAATCATGTGTTTAAAATGAATATATAAAGAATCTGTATATTTTAATGGTGTACGGACCGTGAGAAAATAATACATAGCTTCATAATAAATTCGCAACTTCATAGTTAAAAATTAGTGATGAGGAAAAATTCTAAAGATATCTCCCCCTTTTTTTTTAAATTTTCTGGCGGCTTTCAAAGACTTTTCCACCTTTCGCTTTCATTTTGTCACACCCAGAAGAATGCGATTGGTAGCACTCCCATACAAAAACTAATGTCTTAATAAGCCCCGTGACAAACGAAAAATTTCGACCCCTCTTGGAATTTTTCCTGGAAGGTAGATTTCAAATCCCTATATCAGAAGAGCAACCTTACCTTATTGTATGAGGAAGCACACCAAGAAGGAAAGAAAATCCATCACATTTCATGTAAACATGTAATTATCTTTACTTACCCATGAGGGGTAGGGATTCTTCTTTTTGTGTCCTACACAATTCACCTTTATTTGGGGAAGGGATAAATCATTCTAAAAACCACTAAGCATGTGACTGACAGGGTAGAAGAAGATATTTGCTTAAAAGAGGATGTTCTAGCTGTGCAGATAGGAACAAACAGCATTGAAACATATTGTTGTATGACAGGAGATAGATAGTTAACCATTGAATATGCAAATGTAATTAACACTTCAAAGTCAAACTGCAAGGAAGTTCTGAGAAAAACTTCTTCCAGGGGCTAACTACTAGGGTGGTACACAATCTTTAGAGCCTATTTTTAGAATTTCAACCCAGATATTGCACACTAACGAAAATCATAGGTCACCTTTGATTTTAGCTACATATTTTTTCTAGGATTCTAAGATTTTAAAATTCATGGTCTAGTTTGAATTACACACACGATAAAAAAAAAAAAAACGACTAATTCAAAATTATAATTTCAGTTCTGCAATTTCATATGTTTACTTTCAACTAAGATTGAACGCTTATTTATGATTCTTATTACACTGAACAAATTATATGCACTTATAATCCTCATTATTGGGTATAATATAAAAAAGACACAACTACTTCCACTTCGAAAATTTTAGTAGGAATAACATATACTATCGTGCAATGCTAAATGAATGAAAGATAGTGGTTGTTGTTTAATATTTTACATGCGCTAATTAAATTTGATTTGAAAACATTGATTTTTTTAAAAATATGGATTCTTTAGAATGATGTCCGTTAAGTTTAATTGGTTCGATGTCTCCATGATGTCAGAAGAGAAAAAACACTTTTAATTTAATTAATAAACTGAGTTTTAAATATGTTTACTAAAAACATTAACTTACTTAGATGAAACAACTAAATCAATTATTACAAAACGAACTTTTCTTTATAATACAATATAATCTGGCGAGCAGCTATTTAAAAGATCGAACATTCCGTTTGTTTATTTGTGACGTGAAGTCAGGCTCGCAGAAAGTGCCGTTCACTGGTTAAATTAAGTAGGAATAACACAACCAGTGACGTAGGCGATAGTATACCCAATTGTACACGTTTTTAATATAATAATAAAATAGCTAAGTGAGTACTCCTAATTTTTTATGGGCATCGTTCGAAGTAATTTCTGTTCATGTTTTCCAATCTTGTGCAATAAGTTGTCCCAAATACACATACTCAAGGTTATAGTTATAAAGCCATCTTAATGCTTTTGATAGAACATGGCGAGCAATTAAATAGAATCATTAAATGTGAAAGATTATGTTATAAACATAATTAGTACATAAAAATTGATTCACAATTGTCTCCTAACTTAACTACATCCAAAAAATTAATGAATTTAAAAGTGAATGAAAACTTTTCGCTCACTGTTATATCATTTTCTTTTTATAAATTCGAGCACAACGTATAAAAGCACAAACAATGTAGTTGACAGAGATGAGACTATCTTTATCAATTAATTTTATTTGCCCTTTTATATTTTTATTTACTTTGTTAATCTCATTATTACCTAAGTCTGAATTTGCCATTAATATTTTTATATTATTTTAAATGTTTTTAATGAAACTGGAAAATTATAAATAAATTCGTTGTGTTTCTTGAAAAAGTGAAAAAATAAAACAGATGTATGTACAAGAAAACTATTAAAATATGAATTTTGTATCATAACTAGACAATTATATTCTTCCAATAGAATTTACTGAATACAAATAATAATTATAAATAATCGAGCTTAAATTTTTAAGGATGTTGTAGACAAGTTCCACTTTTCTTGCGAGTTCATGGTCCGTTTTTAGAAACATATGTCAGTGGCTTTCTAATTGAATTAAACCATGAAAAGAAATCCCGTGTGATTGGACAAATTTGTTTTGTTGTGATTACTAGTGATGCATACAACTACATTACAAATTTATTTAACTGTAACAGTTTGGAAATTATAAAAAAATAAATAGGTGTATTTTTAACAGCTTGTATTCTATAATAAATGTCATTTTTAAGAAGATAGCTTTTTTTTTTCCAGATCACTTCTCACTATAAAAACGATTAAATATTTAAAGTAATAGTCATTAATAAGTTAAGTTCGAATATTTTATTATTTAACCTGGCTTTATATTCCTAGCAGCCTTTTAATGGGACGGTATTTTAATACAATGAAGTAAGAAGAGGTTGCACAAGTGCTTCATAACTACGATTTATTTATTTAAATAAAAATAAAAAAAAGAAAGCTTGTTCTGACTACCATATTTTAACATCATAAAGATAATTTAATTTTAAAGTGATAGGTAATATCAAAAAAATATCCCCTCAGTTTACACAAATATGCACTACCACTTTCTTCATATAGGTGTTTTTCAGAAAAGGTTCGTTTATTTGGTACATGGATTAATAAATCTGAATTCAATCATTTGCATCAAAAAGTTCCATTCTTAACAAATCTTGGCTTTAACTTATTAGAAGAGTAGAATTATCTTAGAAAATGGAAACCAATTCTTTCACATAGTTCGTACATTTCAAGTCCTAAGTCATTGTTTGGATTAAAATAGTGTACATTATTTAATTGAAAACCAACAAACACTATTCTCAGAAGAAGGGCAACCAGTAAGAATAGAGTAAAAAAAAATTTATAACAAGGATCATTTTAAGCTGATATATATAATTATTATTTTAAAAAGTTCTGCCTTGACCTGTGT
The DNA here is from genome assembly GCA_949128135.1 of Parasteatoda lunata. Lineage (NCBI taxonomy): Eukaryota > Metazoa > Arthropoda > Arachnida > Araneae > Theridiidae > Parasteatoda > Parasteatoda lunata. The sequence goes on along the minus strand of OX421972.1, from coordinate 60,775,418 downwards.
GTAGGAAAGTTAGAATCAATTTATCTTAGTCACAGTAATGGAGTCAGTTAACTCTTTGTGTTTACTTTAAAGTGAACTGAACTACTATTATAACGGAAAGATATGAAATTTTCTTGTTTGATTATGTGGAAAATTCGAGGTTCTTGGGCGTACTTTTTTTGCCTTGCTATACGTAAATTAATATACTAAATTTTAATGTGAGAACTCTTTTTATATTAGTAAAAGGGGTAGAATGGGTATAATCTTAAGTGAAAACGGCAAGCATAGTCATTTCGTATTCTCTTGGGGAAACAATAATCTGTCTTGCGGTTTAGCAGTATGGTAATCTATTTTTCTCTCCGTGGCAAAATAATATCTTATTGTTCACTGTGTATTAAATGGTGACTGGTGCACATTAAATCTGTCAGGGTCACAAAGTCCACCAAGTTTCCATAATAAATCTATATTTCTGGGGGTACTGATACAGGAGTTCTTTTGTCATCTTGATTGTGTCCAAAATTACAAGGCTACGAAATTGAACAATGGTAATCGTAAACTCAAAATTCGGGTCGGCTGTTTAACGACGGTTATAAAACTTTTCTGAGTCAGCCCTGGTGGCTCAGGGAATAGAACCGCGTCTGAATCCCAGTAATGGCTGGTCGATACGAATTCCGCACCGACCACAGTGCTGACGTAAAACATCCTCAGTGGCATACGGATCATGGGTGAGAATCCCCTTACCATCGGGCTTAGCCTGAGAGTTATTTTCTTCCCATATTGCGCAAATGCGGAATAGTTCATTCAGAAAATCCTCCACAAATTCACAGATGTAAATGTAGTGCCGATGTATGGCTTTCTCGTATCTTTGTGTGACAGCCGAAAACTTTTTATTTTATTTTAGTGCAGTGGTGATAATTTTCTTTATTGTATGTAAAACGTTGGTCTCCAATGTACTGGACATTTTATATAATTTTTTTTATTAAAATAATATTTTAAAGTTTAGCTTTCTTATTCATATGTCTTGACAAAGCAATTCTCTAAGTAAAAATACTGGTTTTCCCCTCGATGAACAATTTTAATCCGTCAAGAATTTCGAATACACGTAAGAATTAATTTGCAATGAAAAATTATTAGAAAGCTGGGAAATTAAGTTAACTTTTTTATAGTTTTATGGCATATAAATATCTTATTATTTGAGTTTTATGAATTTTATTTATAGACACTGTGGAGAAATATATAATAAAAATATCACATAATATGTAAAAATTTATATGAATTAAAATTTATCATTATTTTATACAATAATGGAAAATAAATAAAATTGTACTAAATATTATTAATTAACCCTTCGCATTTATGAGCTTCCCTAAGCTTAAATAAAAAAAATTTTATTTATTCTTTTTTTTTAGCTGATATTACACGTACGTGTGCTTTTTTAATGAGTTAGACATTGCCAACGTTTTCAAGAGAAAAAAAAAAGGAGGGCATGATATGGCAACTTTAGTTGAAAAATGAATAGATACAAAATTCTCAGTCTACGAAGCTGTGGTTATTGTTATTAATTAAACAGAATATTTATTAAGATAAATAATTCTAGAATGAATATTCTCTTCGACGAATATTCAGTATCATAAGAGAGATAATTCTGATGAATATCAAGAGATATTCATCAGAATCTTATTTTAATGGAATCTAGAAACAATACACAGAAATTTCTTGAACAAATAAATTGTTCGGTTATTCGAGATATCAGCTTTTAAAATTTAAATGCCCCCCCCCCCTCCATTTTCAATATCCCACTTGAGAGTTTGATATCTATAGACGATGATATAATGTTGTATTGCTTTGAAAATTTAGCCACAAAAAGTTTTTTTCAGGGTGACCGCAGGGACGGTGAATTAAATTAAAATACCAAAAAAATTAGGTAAAATGAATTAATTTTTTCAAAAAAAAAAAATTTTAGAGATATTTTTAAGCTGCTTTTTATTTTGCTTTGTAATATATTTTATATTTAGACAGAATAGATAAGTAAAAAATTAATAGTATAATTTGAGCCACCATTTGCAAACATCAGGGAAACCTGATAAACAGTCCGGAAAAGTATGAGATTTTTTTTCTTTTCTTTCCTGAATGGCCATCTTGGTTTTTGAAACGCTTTTCTTTCATGGGACTTTACATTATTACTATTACATTACATTACTATTATATTTACATTACATTACTATTACTATTACATTTAACAAATTGAATATTTATTAAAAAGATCTGAATGTAATAAGGATTTTTCAAACCTTAACTTATGAAATTACAAGTAGTTGTAAAGGGAAAAGGCAAAACTTAATTTTCTTGCATCCTAATGACTTAGATTCCTACTTCTAATCTAGCGAGAATTTTAAATTTCAAAATATGATTTCATTCCTCCGGATCGTAAAGATATAAGTCATCATATTGAAGGACCTCCCTCGCTAAAGTTTCTGGAAGGTATGAAAATATTTTTACATTACTGGAACAGGCAAAGTCAGGGTCCAGTTATGGTCTTCCAAGAACGTTTTTTACAATAGAGCCGCATCGATTTCTTACTGGTCATCCTTATAAGAGACCATTTAATATATATGCGGTTGAAGACTTATTCATCATTTGCTCTGCAGGGTTCGATTTAATAAAATTTTTGGGAGCTTAAGAAAAGGGGAATTCTATAATAGCGGGACACACATTCAACTTTGACGGAATAATATTATGATTGATGAAAATGTTGACAACAAGTTTATCAAGATTTAACTTATTCATTATTTGTGTAATGGGTGAAATAAATTTGATTACAAGAACATGCACCTGTCATTTTTCCTGTAAGTCTGCATTCCTTTAGTGTGATGTAGCCCGATGGCTATAAAATCATTCCGATTCTGAAGATCATGCCCAGATCATTTAGAACACATTGGTTATCATCTTCATAATTTATTTAGACACGAAGAGAGATTGGCATTAAACGGAATAGATTTGTAGAATATGGTTTTTCCCGGTCAAGTTATATCCTGGACCTCTACACGAATGATTTCATTAAAGAACACAAGCATTTTGTTTACGGATATTTTAACTATCGAAATAAATGGCTTTTAATGTTAAGTGATTAATCAATGTTAAAATATTAACTCGTTTTTATAGTTTTAATTCTAATTTAACATTACTTATATTCAATTGGCCGCGATTATCAGAACCGTTTCATTCTGTGTTTCTGAGAAGAGGAAGAATGACTACACAAGCATAAATGTAATGTTTAAGATAGCATGATTTGATGACGGGATGAAATTTGGTTAGGATTAAAAAAAAAATTTCTATAATAACTCTCCGTACTAATATAAAGAGACTTAAAATTATCGGCTCCTGTCTGTCTGTTATTATATTACTTAGAAAAAATATTAATTAGAAAAATTTAATAAATAATATTTAATAATAATTATTATTAATATAATTATATATTAATGTATACATTAATTAGAGATTACTTAGAAAAAATTCATATAAATTAGAAATAATAAACATTAGTAAAGTATATAAATTCGAATAAATATAATTTGAAAAAAATATATAATTAGAAGAAAAAAGCAGATTTAAGGGTGGGGAAAAAAAGCTTTTTAAGTGTTTAGCGTTTTTTTTTAAATTTTTTTTATTTTTTATTTATTTATATTTTTTTTTATGCACCTCACATTGTTATTTTTGAACAGTTTTTCAAGCTCAACTAAAAAGGAAAATAGCGAGATGTAGATCTAATTTATATTTTGTTTCAACACCTGAATAATTTTTTTCAGAAGCCAGTCTGTATATTTATGCGAAACATCTTTTATTTAAAATGTATTTTAATAATGATTAAGACATAGTATATTTTTTGAATTGAATTTTTATAATGATAATGAAATGTCTGTGAAAGCTTTTCCCCGGTTAATATTTTTTATGCCAGTTTGCTTAATGTATCAAGACTAAATCACATCAAGACTATACAGGAGTGAAAGTAGGTCAAATAATTGGGGTTGTACAAAAAGGACTCTTCGTCTCCGAATATTTTACCGGAACAACATTTCGGCTTATTGTCAACGTTGCAAGAATAGGCACGAAGGTGGACACAGGATTTACAAGCCGCGGACAAACTGATTGTAAGCCCTTTGCTCAAAGTGCAATAAGTCAAAAAAAAATTTTTTACGCTTTTTCAAGTATATATATATATATATATATATATATATATATATATATATATACTTGATATATATATATACTTGATATATATATATATATATATATATATATATATATATTCCCCCTTTTGAGTACGGCCTTTACTGCATACATAATTTGAATTAGCATATGAATATTGGGAAATTTGAAACAAGATTTCTGGATACATATTGCTAATTGAAACAAGCAACTTGTTTTTATTGTGGTGGTGCTAACAACTTTGGTTTATGGTTTGCTGTGCCAGTTTGGTTAGCTATAGTCAGTAAAAGTTATAAACTACTAACTACTACACAAAAAATTAATTATTAAAATAAGCTTAAACTCTTAAATATATATATATATATATATATATATATAGTATTACTCTTAGAGTGCTAAGGTTGTTGATTACTTTTCAAAATTCAAATTTCCGCTTCCCTGTCTCCTAGACAATTTATCTTAAAAATAAAGAAATTAATTAGTTGCAAGTAAATTTTATTTAACAAAAATACAGCAGACTTTTTTAATATTATTTAATGAACAATTATTATTATTATTAAATGAATGATTATTTTAATGTTATTATATTGATTTATAGGTATTATAAATATTTTTAACATTTACTCTCTTAACCCAAACGTGTATTAAAAAATGTAAAAAAAATTTTTACACGACTTCTATTTTCAGATTGCAACTCTAATTACTTTAGGCAGCATAATTTCTTATCGCATCTGGCACAAGTTTAATCCAATAAAGAATGAAATGTTATTAATCACAAGCAGCGAATGTCAATTTAGTATTTTATCCATCATAGCTGCCAAGCCGGCGAAAAATAAAATGCAGTTAAGTCCGGCCGTTGAACTCGTTATCCAACTCGTTCCATTTTAACTTGACCTTGACCACTATTCCATAGTTTCTATTACGACCATGACATTGAAATATCAAAGAAGTGAAAGAAAAAGAAATTTATGCAAAGAAACAATACTTCCTTCCTTGAAACTCTTACAGACAAACCACATAAAAATTCCACTATCCTTTTTAACTTATTTATTTAGTGATGTCTTTTAGTGGTGAAATTCTCTGAAATCATGAAATTATCGATTTTTCTCACCTCTGTCTCAGATTTGGCGAGATTGGCGACTACGTTTTTAAAAAAAGAGAGCAAGTTGATAATTACACTATTACTTGTTTCAAGATTTGATAAAAATTGTTTAAAAATGTTAAAAGATTTTAAATATTAAAAAACCAAAAACAAAAAAATACTCTCCTGATTTAAAATTTTAAAAACAAAAATGCTGTGTATTTTATTTTTCTAGCTAACATTCCTATTGTATATTTTATCTAGCGTTTCGAAAATATTTCATTAATGAATAATTTTTATTTTTTATTTTAACGTTGATTAACTTGGTGCAAATTTGAAGCAATTTCAATTTGTGAGCATACCATAAAATTCGCTTTTAATTCAAAATTTGAAAGGGAAAAAATGTTAGATTTATTTCTTAAACATACTTTCCTACTGCATTTACATCTAGCGTTTCGAAAATATGTTCAGAATGAACTCATTTTTTCTATAATTTAAATTTCGAACTATTTATGGAGGTGAAAGAGCATTTGCGATGAAAAGTTTTTTCTTTTTTACTTGGCTTGATAATTTTATAAAAAAAAGTACATTTATTAGCACTACAATTCTCAATCAAAATAGCTTTCAAGTTCTTCACTAAAAATACAAGCTAATTATTCAGCTGTAAAACCCTCACACCTCATTTCCATAAAAAAAATTTTTTAGACATTTGTGATAGGCAATATATATTACTTTGTTGATTACTTGAAAGAACATTTGCCAATATGTGTTAAAATGAGTTTAAAAAGTAACTCTTTTCTCCAGGCTGTGTGCCAGGCTTGTCACAAAAAGAAATACGTAAGTACTCTTAAAAAGCCTGGCCTTGGAATAGTTTCTTTAAAAAGCATGTATCGTGCATAAATTTTACACTCGAAAAAACATTAGCTTGAGTTAGGTGTTTATCGCACGACTAAGCAAACCAGAACATCATGATTTGTTTTAAGTAGTTGAAAAGTGAGTATAAACTCCTCAAAAAGATGCGGAAGTATACAGCTAAAAGTGCTTCAATTGGTATTTTTAAGCATATTTCCTAGTTTTGTGAATATTATTTAAAAGGGTGAATTTTTTAAAATCTAAAACAGAAATGTTTCCAGTATATAGCCAACTTTCTTGAGCGAAGAATTGGTAAGTAACAGCGCAGAATTGGTTAACGAACTAATAACCTTTTGCATTTCACCTCAGAATCATGGTTCATAGATTAACTTATGTCTCTAAAACTTTAGAGCAAAATGTTTTTATTTAAAAATAAATTGTTAAAACTATAATTTTTAAAAGCATCTTTAAAGCTTGGGGTACTCACTCACTAAAACTCATTAGTTATGGAGATTATATTAAATTCGATTATTCAAACCTTTTTTTTCTGTAAAATATTTTGCTACATTTTTGTTTATTTAATTTGAACAAAATAATAATAACTTAATAGAATTTCTTTACACTATCCTTAATGCTGAGCATATTTAATAAGAATTCTATTAAGACATCAATACATAATATTTTAGTTAAAATTAAAATTTGTAAATCGATGTTTGACTGAAGAATTTCCCCCGTTAGTTTATGCTACTGTACGTGTAAACTGTACTGTACATTACTGTATGTAAATGTTCGTATACATTTATATACGAACATTTCAAGATAAGTCGTAGTATAACATTTTCTTCCTTATGGTATTACAGTACTCTCGGAGAAAAAAATAAAATTTCGAAAAAAATGTTAATAAAAGGCGAAGTTTTTTTTTTACTGTTTATTTGCGACATTATTTGTCATTTAAAAACAAATACTTTCAGTTGAAACGAAATTTTAATTTCGTTTCAACTGAGTCGAATTTAATCTTTAAAGCTGATTTGATTTGTTAAACATATTTACTTATTTTCCTCCCGGGGAAAAAAAAAAACTTATTCTAGGAGGTTTATTTATTTATTTTTTTCCTTTCAAAATATAAGTTATAATTTTAACAACATAAATCGCCGCTGTTGGGAAGAAGAAAAAAAAGCTACCAATGAAAACTTTATGAATGGAGAACTGCTTTTGACTGAACAAACAACCAATTCCCCCTCTCCTCCATACAACAAAAAAAGAAGAAAAGAAATATTCCAGTAAAAATTGTGGTACCCCACCCCCACATACTGTGGGAAAATAACATACTTCACGTATGCAGTCTGTTGAGCTCTATTCCAACCTAATCTGACCATCTATATACGTTATTTAATATCCCACCCTCTAATAAGTGCTGTCCGGTTGAATAATAAAAACTCAACCGAACCCCCACCTTGATCTACCGTTGGCAAAAATAAAGAAGTTTTTGATGGGTAAAAGATTGGTCGGGCTTAAAATAAGTGGTTCCCAAAATGTAAGAGGCAGGCGCCGTCCATTTATTCATTGATTACCGTATGTTAACTTCTGAGTCAGAGCATCTGGGTTCTAGGTTAGGATATGCCCAGCTGATTCACCGGAAATGTCCTGCTTGTGGTGCAATAATACTTCATGTATGATTTGAAAAGATAGTTTATGGGGTTTCAGTTTATTAATTTTTCCGCCAATTTTGGCTCAAGGGGTAGGGGGATAAAAAAGAATGAAAAGAAAGCAAGGGGGAAAAAGAGGGGATGGAGATTTTTGAGGTTGGGTGGATTGGATAATGATGTGTAAAGAATTTTAAACGGGAAAAATTTGAGAAATTAAATTAATATCTGAGACTTAATTTTACGTGGAAAACTAAACCTCAAGGAATACAAGAGGCTAGAGTTATATATATATATATATAAGATAGTAAAAGACCTATTTTTAAATAGAATAAATGATTTTATTAAAATAATTTAGTCAATTCTATCAACAACAAAAAAAAAAAAAAAAAAAAAAAATAGATTAAGAAATTTACTTTTTTACATTTTATTAAATAAAATCTAAAATATAAATAATACAATTAACCATCAAAAAATTTATCAGTATATTTTTAAAATTTACTTTAAAAAAAAAAAAAAACTTAATTTTTATTTTTTTATGTAAGAGTTTCGTAATTAAAAAATTTTTTCTCATATATTAGTTCGATTCTTTCGTTATTAGTTTCACGTTTACTTTGTTTGCTATTTCAGTTAAATTAAACTTTTTTTTTTTTTTAATCGAAGACTTTCTTAAAACTAACGCCAACTTGTGCAGTCGTTGAATAATTTTTTTTTTAATCTTTTTGTTTTTAAAGTATCAGAACAATGTGATTTAGAGTAGTAGAATTTCAACTTTCAAAACTAGACCTTCTAAAAGCACACAATAGAACTGACAAACTCGTCATACAATTTTGAAAATGAATGGACATTCAAGCAAGGTAGGATAAGTATCCAAGTCCAAACTTGTTCATGACCTTTGTTCTGTGTGTGTTCTTGATGGGTGGTCAGACTGTCATATGAAATATTAATCATCGATCAAATAGTTCTATGAGACGACCAGTTTCTTTCAACTCATGCATGTTCTATCTCAGATAATATTTTTTAAATAATAATAGGATGCTCTTGCACTGAATTAAGTAAAGTGACCGATGAATTAAAAAGTTCAAGTGACACTTGCCTGACAACCACACCCAAATATTCACTCTAACCTCAAGAAAGAAGTACTATTTAAATCCTTACTTCCCAATACACATGAACTGATTGTCTTAAGTTATATCTGAATATAATTTCTAGTGTTTCAATATTCAGTTGTGCATAGGTTTGAGAAGTTCATGCTTAATAGGTTTTCATAATCTGAATGATGTCAAATTAGGCAATTTTATAATTTTGTCTGATATACAAATATATTTTGCAGTCTAAAATTAAGCCAATCAATTTAATTATTATTATTATTTTTTTTTAACGTTTTTAAAAAAAAATTTCAAGAGAAATAGCGAAGTATCGAGCATGCTTTTTCTACAAATTCTAAAATTTATAAAATTAAATAAAATCTGTAAAAGTAATTTTTTAAAATTTCTATTTTATATAAACTTAATCACAGTCTTATTCGTAGGTATACATTTGATTGTTTCAAGAAAAACTGCGATGGTAAAATACTCCTATATCAACTGCAGAAAAGGCTGCATTAAAATTATCAAAGCTAAGTCATGCATGAAACAAAAAATAAATAGCTTAATGTTTCAACATACAGTAAAGAGCCGATTATACATCGTTTGAGGTAATCAATGTTTAAATGAATAGATGTATAAATGAATAGATGTATAAATGAAAATTAAGCAAATAGAAATTCAACGTACGAATAATAATTTTGATAAAGTAATAGCATTGTTAATTAGACTCTTAAAATAATTGATATCGATGATATAGGTATTAGTAATTAAAATTTAAAACAAAATATTTGTCACAAAATGAAAAATACAACTTTATTCATCTCACACTTTTTTTCATCTTAAGTGCTACAATATTTTCAATACAGATAGACATTTAAGATTAAAATATATATATATATATATATATATATATATATATATATATATATATATATATATATATATATATATATATATATATATCGTAGAGGGAAACAATAGATTTTTAGAGCCTCTCATTCATTTAATTTCTTGAATTCATGAGGAGAAAAAAAAATTTTTAACCGCTAAACGGTAATTTATATGTGTAGACATATTTTTCATTTTTTTTAAAAAAAAAAAAAACTTTTTTAATATTTCCTAAATTAAGAATGAGCTGGTATTGAAACGTATAAACATGCTTTACTATAATTCAGGCTGTATAAATACTTTGAACCAAAGAATGAGTTGATTGGATTCAAAAATTACTAGACGAACTTAGCATGCTTCAAATAGAAATGTGATTGAAGTAAACGTGCAAACAATTTTTATTTGAGGTAGTTATATATTTCAGTAGATAGATAAACTATGGCTATTTGCTTGATAATATTAAAATGCGAAGCGAGTTTTCGACTTTTCCAGACCCCTACGTTGAACACGTCATATATTTTTGAACAGCCGATCCAATTTTGAATTTACGATTTCCAAAGTTCAACTCCATAGCCTTGTAGTTTTGAACTCAACCCATAAGACAAGCGAACTTTTAGATCTAATATTTGGAGGAATTTGCTTTCATGGAAGACTTCTTGGCGAAATTAACCCGCATTAGCGTTACATGGAGAGAGAAACCACGAAAATCTCTAGTTAACCTGACGGCAAGAGTTCTCTAACCCATGGTTAGTTTTATATTCGTATCGACCAGCTATGGCTGGGAATGTTACTTATTTAAAACAATATATATATATGACGTAAAAAGTCGATGCGTTGTAAATATTAAAAGGGTGTAATTGTCACTATGTTGTGAACGCTCAAATATAGAAGCCCATTCTCAAGATTCGCTAAAGTTTTATGTTTAGCGGAACTTTAAATGGTCGTTTATATCCGAGTGCCCGAGATATCTCTTAGAATATAATTCATACTTTTCTTGATAACTACTTTTAGAATTATCAGAAAGGTAAATTGTATAAATATTGTTTTTTTACTGTTCAAATACTTTAATACTTCTGTATATAATTAAAATGTTTAAATTTCGAATTCATATGTGAACAGTTTATTTTGTCTGCAGTTTACATATATTTGAAACGTAAAATTGATTACAAAAACAGTAGATCACAGAAATAATAGAGTAGTCGTTCGAAAATATACAAATTTTACAAATAAAAGTTTAGGAACATGTATATTTATCGCAAATTACTAAAAAAGATTAATGTATTTTTACAAACCAATAAAATTATTACAGTTATACCCTTTTCGGTATATATATTTGAGTAAGTATAATATTTAAACTCAAGTATAAAATGACGTTTTTATCAATAACGTTTTAATAAGATTAATTTCCTTTAATTTAAAAAATAATACATTTTACTAATTACTATTGCTGTAATAGGTTGTAAATTCTAATTCGCGGGAATAGCACATTTTAACAACACAATGAATGGGAATGAAAAGAAGCTGAAAACGAAAACCTGACTAAGGGCAAGAGGGCAGTTGTTCTCAGCGCCATCTGTTGTAAGTAAAAAGTAATACGAGATTATCACCGTCATTATTACAGAGCAAGAAATATATTAGTGATTTGAATTTTTTTTCTTTCTTATTTATAATAACAATTATATGAAAAGGAGCGAATATACTCCTTAGGATATCTCTTTATATAATCTGTGACAAAGCAGGAAAAATAAAAATGCAATCATATTAATTGCAATACTGTTATATACAACACTATGTGATAATTTTAAATAATAAAAAAACACCATTCTCCAAAAATATTTTTTAAGAGTAGGATACTATTAAGGAAAATTTATATGATTACAGATTTATTCCGTTTTATATTTTGTAGATCCGCTACTTTACTTTTTGTCTAAATTAAAAATTATATTGAAATAGATCCGCTACAGTATATTTTCTTTTATTGTATCTGAAAATATGTAATTTCAAGTTTAGATTAGCTGTTTTCCACCATAAAGAAAAAAATTATTTTTTCTAACAAAAACTCTAAGCTGAGATTTGTTGAGTTTTTAAAATTAGCACTTCAAAGAGCTTAGCCCCAGAAACAAATAATAATATTTACAATAAAAAAATGTGTAAATATATGTTCTCTTCTTCCCGTTATTATAAGAAAAATCCTAATATATAATATAAATGTTAATTATAAGAAAAATCCTAGTTGTAAAAAATTATTAAATTTTTTCTCGAAGAATACAATTATTCATACTTTATAGAAAATAATTTGCTCGAAACCTATTACCGAAAGAGGAGATGTCTAACATTTGCGACGAAAAGGTTCACTTTCGATTTCCCATTTTCTTTTTCACTGCTCCTCTCTCAGCTACTCCATATACCGGTTTTACTACGTTTTTACGGCATAAAGCAGCATGGACGCTTTCGTCACTCCAATGTGGGTCTCACAATTGGATAAGAAATTAAGCTCCGCCCTTCAGTTTCCCGCCAACCTTAGCCTTTTTACAGTTCTTTCTTCCGCAATAATTAGTAAATAATAATTTCTAATTAATTTCTTTTAGTAAAGTCATAGAAATCTATATAAATCATGTAAAATCAATTTTTTAATATATTTCAGTCAGAACATTCTGTAAATTCTTAGAAATAGTGAAAAGCCGATCCATGCTGTCACTGGCGGAAGGATACAAGAATGAGGATTGCAGCATGTTGCCGGCATTTCGCTAGCTCTGACACGACAGTAATACTCTTGTAGTCGGTAGTAGTGGAAGTGTAATGATCTTAGTCTCCTCAAGTCTGATGGTCATAACTCAATAAATTCTTCCTCTACTGGATATTATTGCAAGCTTTACAAAGCTTAAAAGTAAGTCTACTATAGTGTCTGATTTCATACTGTAGTTCAGCGACTTAAGATTTTACATATGGCTTACTAAAAATCTTAGTTGCGCATTAAATATAATATTATATAAGTTCACTTGTATGCTAGGATTTTACCAAGATTTATTTCTTAATTGTAAATAAATATTTTGTGAACTTTTTCATAGTAAAATTGCTGAATTAGTTTTTGTTTTTTACAGCTATGTAAATTAGGTTGCGCTTTCAATTGCGTAACTTACAGCAAGTGTTAATTTTTTCCGCGAAATCCGCATTTGGTGAATGGAGAAAGCCACGTTTCAGTGGGGCGTTTCTTTCATGTGGCGATCTCTCTCTGCCGCCAAGCACTTGTCTTGAAATAATATTCTACGCGATATTTTCGCCAGGTGGGAGACTGTCGAAATACCATCTGAAATAATTGTTATCTGCGCAAGCCGGCCGGCATTTTTTTTTCCTTGTGGTTTTCGTTTTTTAGCCGGCGTTTTCTTCCATGCAACTTATTCAGGGTAAGAGAATTTTAATAAAGCAAATAAACTTGTTTATTGAAAAAGTAGTATATTATATTTTTAAGCGGTTTCTTTTATTATTGTTTAACTTTTGTTTTATATATAATTATTTTTTTAAAATTATATTGAATAGGATTTTAATACGCTCGAAATTCTATTAATGGTAATCTATTGCAATATTTATGATTTATTTCTTTTATTTAAATTAATAGTTCGTCCAGAAATTGCACTTAAATGACTTTGCATAAACAACATTTTGATTTGATGTATTTGTAATTTTAAGTCGCAGTTCGTAGTAGTCTGATCTATTCATATTTTTATGTAATAGTAATTTGAGGCAGTGAATTAGTAAAGTATTGTAGCTAGCTTGACCCTATTAAATAGCACTTTTCCTTAAAATCTTTACAATTACAATTAAAATCTATAGTTACAATTATTAAAATCTATAATTGCAATTATTGAAATCTAAAATTGCAATTATTAAAATCTATAATTACAAATTATTGAAATCTATAAATACAATTATTGAAATCTATAATTACAATTATTGAAATCTATAATTACAATTATTGAAATCTATAATTAAAATTATTGAAATCTATAATTACAATTATTGAAATCTATAATTACAATTATTGAAATCTATAATTAAAATTATTGAAATCTATAATTACAATTATTAAAATATTTACGATTGCACAAGTATAATTATTAAAATCTTGACAATTACACAGCTACAATTTATTTAAAATATAATTTTAATTATGGTTTGCAACTTAATGATTTAAATTTCTTATATTTTCTGTTGGTGACTATGATTATAAGATCTTAATGATGATTTTTGTTTTCTTTAGATGATTTCCATCGACTCTATTGAAAGTCTTGATCGATGGGTCGAGAAGGCTGATGTATCGGATTATAAATGTTCCGCTTTAGAGGATCTTTCCACCTTCAGCTCCTTTAACCTCGACTTTCTCTTTGGATCTTCATCTGATAATTCAGATTCTGGTGATTTTTACCCTACAATGGATCTGGATATTGATTTTAATGATATGGAATTGGAGAAGAATTCCTATGATTTCTCTAAATATTGCTCCAGCCCAGTGAAATCGGAGGTTTCAAAAGATCTCGGCAATCCTTACGGTTATGCATCCATCAGCCCTTCGAAATTGGGCATTCCAACTATTTTGGATGATTACTTCATTGATCTAAATAAATCCTTTTCCGATCAAGATTCTAATTCTCCAATTACTGGCTCTCCAATTGCCAATTCGCCTATAACGATATCTCCAATTGCTGAGAAGCAAAGTGCTCCCCTATCTCCAGATTCTGGATTTGAACAAGATTGTCTGAATTCATCTTTTGATGAGTATACTAATGTGTTCACTCTTATGGAGCAAGATAAAGATGTTGATGGCATGTGCGAACCCATAAAATTGAACACAGACACGGATATTGACAAATATCTTGACTATGTGATACACGCCAATAAAAACTGTGACACTGATGATGAAATCTACAATAAAGGTGCTTTGGCTACGATCAGGTTATCTGATATTATAGACAGTGATTGCATGTTCAGAGATGGAAGTAATAAAGTTAAAATAAAACCAGAAGGTTTTCTAAATGGATTTCATCGAACTAGAAATGACTCTATTGCCAGTGATCATTGGTTAAATGAAACACTGCAATCGGTGAGTTTCGGATTAATTCTTACATTTTTTAACTGTGTAGTAGTATCTTACCTGTCTTAATGTGATAATTTTAATCTATTAAATGGGTTTGTACCAGTGTCTATCATGATAAAATTTTAATTTTTAAAAGCAATTAAACACCTCAGAATAAGTTTTGTTCCAACTCAACCTGTTATAGGATCTTTAATTTTTGATGAGCCTAATATTAATGGTGAATAGCTTTTTAACTGTCAAAAAAAATATTGAGGTAGAATTAATGTATTTGGGTCAACTTCTGTTCAGGTTTTTGAAACATTAATTTTCATTAATTTAAAACAATTTTCATTCATGGACAACACTCATATTCCTGGGAAATTAGCCTTGAAAAAAAACCAATGAACTGGATTCCACCATTGCCATTTGTTTTTTTATTTATTTAAATTTTCTTTTTTTATTTCATTAAAAAATTAAATGTCAAGTTAGAAATAAAGGTATTACAGGCTAATGAAATGGTTATTTTTCACAATAAAGTTACATAATGAAAGAATAGTGTCTGGTATTTTAATTATGTTACTTTTGTCAGCCTTGCTAAATCTTATTCATAATATTCACTGCTTTCTTTAACAAAATTCCTACTATTGCTGAATCTAAAGCTGTTTCCTTCCTACATATTGATATGCTGGCCTAAATTAAATAAAAATTATTTAAAAAAAAAGGAAACTAAAGAAGGAATAATAGTGAGTTAATAATAGAGATATGAATGGTTTTAAGGAAAAGTTAGTGGTTCAGTGATAAGTGTTAAAAGATAGGCAAGGTTAGCTGCTATTTTTGTTTTGTTTGCTAAAAAAATTAATAAAATAAAGAAAAATATAAATATTTTTGTTGAAAAAAATAACTTAATGATTGATTTAATATGTAGGTGCTATTATCAAGAAAAATAAATTTGTCAGTCAGCTATAAATTTCTGCACTAGCCAGTATTAATTGGACAAAAAATAAGTTCTGTCTTGAAATTTTTAGAGTGGCACATATGGTTTTATCTGTAGGCATGTTTTATGCGAGGCAAATAATTATTTTCGTAAACTGACTTGTTTACGTTTATGCGGTTGCTGGTGCCTATTTATTTAAATGAATTACTAAATTAGATTATGTACCAAGTTGCTATGAATTTTTTAAGTACGTAGGAAATAAAAGCTTACATTAAATGTTGTTCTGTTTTTACTTAGTATTGTCATTAGTAAATACATCTAGATTTTTATTACACATAAGTATTAATAAGGTTCTTAACATGAAGTGAGATATTTATGCCCACTTAATTTGTAGTTTTGGGAAGTTGTGCTACATTTATTGTTCTGGTAAAAATGCTCCTGTCAGTTACTATGTTCATAATAATTGGAAATTTTGTTAGTAAATGGTAAGGAGCTATTGGTCCTTATGGAACTCCTTATTGGTAAGGAGTTGGTAGTATATGCAGATATTTGCATAATTTATAAAAATTTAGCCATGTTCAGTTTTAATGTAAAAGGTTTGGAATTAATGTAAAATAGTATGTAAATTAGTATGAACATACCAAAAGCTTTAGGATGCTTAGCACCAACAAATTCAAGGAATGTTAGATATAATTTGATAAAAAATTGGGACTTGTGTAGCGGTAGTAAAATTTCACATTCGTTGATTGTGAAATGGCGATCCAGTATGAATGTAATATATATGAAAACTCAAATTACCCTTTTCAAAAACTATTGTTTGAATGTTATATAAGGAGTTCTCTCATCATATTTTCTTTACATATGAATGTTTACTTAATTAAAATGAGGAGTGACTCTTAGCTTCTTAATTCTGCTCTTTTTAGAAATTTATGATAAGTATCTATCTTTCTTGCATTCCTGTCAAGCTTTTTTCTTTCAGAATTCATGTAAACATTGCATTATTTTCAAAGTGTGAGTCCTAAAGCGTATCCAGTAGTCTTATAGCTCATTTTGAATATGAAATATCATTTGATTTTGTAAATAAATGCCCTTACTCTTGAAACAAATAATGTATGAAATTTCTTGGTTATATTTTTTACTGAAGTTTTATTTTAAAAAATCTATACTAATAGCGTTATTTTTCAAACAAAACAAATGTAATATGACATTTTTTTAAATAAATTATAATTATAATAGCGTAAATTTTAGTAGAAATGTAGTTTTGAGGCTCAATTAATTTTAATTATAATAATAATAAAATTTTAATATTGACACTATAAATTATTAAATGAGTACACAATTCTTGATACTTTACTGGATTATTGTTGGATTTTTTGTTGATTACTAGTTCGAATTTTTAGCTAAGATAAATCTTATCCGAAAATCCTATAATTGATGTACCTAACACTTCACTTAATTTATAGCAAGCAGAATATAAATATATACATTACTAGGATATAGAACTTTCATTATGAAAGTTTTTTTTATGTCGTATGTACGCAAATGCTAAATGAACACAAGTTAAAAACTTGAATAGTACATTCTTTCACATCTATTGCTCACCATGATTGCTTCCATTATTTTCTGGTGTTCTCAAGAAAACAAACCACTGTTAAGTTTAAGATTTTGAGATATCTTTTCTAGGAGTTCAGTTCATTCTGTTTGAATCTAGCCTTATGCCATTTACAATTTATAAGATGTTGTGAAATTAGCTTTTTGTTATCTTTAATTTTTTTATAAAATTTTTAGATTCCAAATGATGAAGACTTCAGTGCATTGTGTGCAGGTCTAGTACTACAGCCTGTGAAAAAAGAGGGCAAAAAGCCAAGCATTAAAGAGGAAGTCTGTGATGATAATCTATTTGTTTTGCGAAATGATTCCAAGACTATTCAAGTAGAACACAGCTACCATAAAAAGCTTTGTAAGTTTTGTTATAGAACTTATCTGTTATGCCTCTCAACTAAATTCTTAGTTTTCACTTTTGTTTCTTAGTTTTTACTTCACTGTGATCTTCTTTCTTTAAAAGAAATAATAACTAAACAAAATAGCAGAATTTACTTTCACCACCAAGCATTTTGAAAAGTACCATTTTAATCTTGAAATGAAGTTTCAGTTACTTTAAAAATCTTGAAATAATCTTTTACATCTGCATAGCTGTCAACTCTTGGATTTTCCAGTAGACTACTGGATTTTTCCAGTTTCTACTGGTTTAACTAATTTTTGCATAATTTACAAAATTCCCTAAAGTTGTGTAAGTTTCCTTAAAAAATCCCTTTTGAAATTGAATTTTTGTTCAGATTATTCCTTTTCTTACAAATACATTTTGAAGCAAACAAGAAATGTTCAGTTTATATCTATTCAGAATTCCCTTTTTAAATTGATGAATAAAAATCTTATTAACTATCTATCATGAATTAAATGCCTAATAATATTAGAACTTATGAGTAAGCATAATACATTTAAAGCATGTTTTATGTCAATCATAACTGCAAAATATTGCAGTTTTTCTATTACATTAATTCCCCTATGTGTAAAATATTTAACACATTATGTAACAATTATTTCTTGAAATTGAGATTTAAAATTTGATCTCTACTTCTAGGTGTTGTTGAAAGTGAGGAGGAGGATGAAGAACCAGTTAAGAAAAGAAAACGAAATGAGATTGATGAAGATTTCAGCCCGTACCAAAAACCAAAGCGTAGGGCTGGTCGACCTCGGACTAATTTCTCAAAAGTAGACACACAAAAAACACAAAGATATAAATTGCAAAAAACAAAACCTTCTAAAAGAACTACACAAGCCTCTAAAAGACTTAAAAGTTGTTCCACAGTTCCTTTTGATAGACGAGAACAGCATAATCAAGCCGAACGTGAAAGGAGAGATATGCTAAAAAAGAATTTGGACATTGTCGAAGATGCAACACCAGACCACGTTCTTCAATTGACTCAGTTAGCTCTTCAATCTGAAAAAACTAGTAAATCAGATGAATTTGAGAACAATGAAAATAATTTTACTGTTGATGTCCTTAAAAAACTTGATGAATTAGTAAAAAAGGAACCTGTATGTCATAGGCCTAAGTACAAAAAAGCATCTCGGAATTCTAAAATGGTTGTTCTTTTAGGTTCCACTTTTTATATTGGTAGTCTAGAAAAAGAACTTAAGGCAAAAGAAAGTCGCTTAGCTCAAATAAAAAAGCAATATGAAGAATGTTTAAAAAGGTTGAATCCATCTAAAGTTAGTAGTAAAAAAGTAAGAAGAAACTATTAATAGACTTATTTACAAATTAAGTAGTAAATTTGTTCACATTTCCTGATCTTTAATCTTTCCAAATTATTCATTTTATGTGCAAGCTTAATAAGTTTCTATTAGTTTCAGTAAAATATTTTATTTCAATTAATGTCAATTATATGATCTTCAAATGTTTGTACTTAATATTTTCCCATTCTGTAAATACTATTGAATATTTTGTATAATGACTGTACATAGTACAAATTTGCATTTTTTATCAATTATTCTAGGTCAACTAAAAAGTATTTATAATGTTTTGATTAAATGTAACTATATAATTATGCTTGTTTTTTTATGGAAATTTTTTTTTGTTTTAAATTACATTTAAAATCTTGTAATGGTTGCTTAATATTTACTCTTCTGTGAATCAAGTTATAATCATTCTGTATATTATGTAAATTACTTTCATGTTGTAAATTTTGCCATCTCATTTTTATATATTCAAGAGTTTTTAGTAATGATTAAATTTTTTATTACTTTACATTTGTATTTCCTCTTTTTTTTTCAGAATTTTTTTCAAGTTGTTAAAAAAAAGAATAATTAATTACTGTCAATTAAGTTATAATTAAATTATGCTAATGGTTTAATTGAAGTACTAGTATTCCAGCTTTTGAAGTTATAGTGGGTCTTAGTTGCTTTACCTAAATTATGATTTATATAAAGAAAAAGTCAAAATTGGTGTGTTAGAGCATTTTAATATTTTATTTGTTTTAGCTAATTAAGCTGATTTTCTAAATGAAAGTTAATTTAACATTTAAATAAAATGGTGTCTAAAACATTGTATTTATTATTTTCATCATGCTAATAGTACAATTCTCTCAATCTTGCGTCACATTGCTAATTTCAAAATTTCCTTCTTCCTTGGCATTAGTACTAGCTGTTTTTTCTTGCTGTAAATTAAAAAACAGTTCATAGTTCTATTTTCGTACAAAATTTCCTTTAAATTATATTAGCTGTATTATCGAAGTAAACATCTGTATGGAAGTAATCTCACTTCACATTAATTTGTACAAAAGTCTCGAGTTTGCTTGGCTGAGAGTATTTAAAATTTTCTTAGTTTTAAATAGGGCTGTTTATTACAGTTAAAAAAATAAATAAATAAATAAAAATTCACAATTGTTGGAAGAAAAAAAAATTCATCACAATTGTAGAGAACATTCCCAGTGATTTTTTAAAACTTTTATTTACATTTGAATGAAGTGTTTTCTGTTCGGAGCCTATTACGTTCAATAATACTTCAAAAAACTTAATCTATCACTCATATCCTCTGAGTTTTAGTTACTTATTACATTAACAGAAGATTAAAAGCCACTCTCATTTGGTCATTTTAAAATAACCTAATTTTGATATGTTGTGAATAATTCATGTAAGTTCTCATAAACTTGCGCATAGAATTTAATTGTTCCTGTTCGACTTGATGAAATAAACTAGGATACTTTATTTTTACTGCTGTGTTTCAGGGTTTAAGTGAAACCAATGTAATGGAAGAGTAGTCTTTCTGAATTTATAAATGGTGCTGTGTGCAGAAAATCGTTGGAGGTTTTATATAGTATTTAAAGAGAAATATTTTTATTTCTGACTATTGATTCTAATAATTTGACTTCTTTTTTTTAACGCAATCCTTTAAATATTTTTTACTATAAATGTAGAAAATATTTACAAGTTAGTAAGTGATGTTCAGTTCCTGTTAAAAGCTAGTTAATTATTACAAGTATTTTAACCTGCCGTATGAAAGCCTTAGCGGGAAGTAAAGATTAAAAACTAAACTATTTAAATCTTTATTCTGTTTTCCATTATTAAATTCAATACAAGAGAATATTGTTTGACGTAGCGGCGCCATATGGGTTAAACTAACTAAGCATTCCCATTTTGTTTTTGCAAAATTGTTTAAAAAATTAGGCGGAAACGTTGCACTTTCCGCCTAATTTTTTAACAATTCTGGTATTTTCATTTGACTTTTAAAATGTTCCTAGAAAAAAAAAAATTCTAATTCTGAAAAAAAAAACTTTTTTTTTATTTCTATTAGAGGATTGTATAATTTAAAACTAGTTCTCCAATAAGTTTTGTTTTCGAATTATTAGATGCGCATTACGAAAACTAATGTAAGCGACCGAAGCAGTAGCACTGGTTTTGTTATTCACACCGACATATTAGCATCCCGAATTTAAATGCACCTTATTCCTCATCTCTATTCTGAGACCTTGGTTACTGCCGCTACCTGTCCCTGAACTCCAAAAGCGGCCTTGGAATCGGTCGATCTTTTTCTCTTCTCGCCGAAAAACTTTCCGCAATATTTTTTCTCTTGTGCCTCCTCCGTCGCCAAGCGATATTGATGCGAAGTCTGCGGAGCGGATGGTAAATTTTTACTTGGTTATTTTTCCCCGCGCAAATGGCAGCAGACGGAAGGATTGCTTGATTGGCGAGTAAATTCCCTGCGATCGGCGGAAGTCGCCAGTGATCAAACAAGGAGCTGATGAAGGACTAGTGGCAAAAGAAGAGCAATGGGTAGCTTTCTTGGAAACCGCGGGAAAAATTCCTGCGCACGAGAATTGGCGGGAAAATCTGACCTTGATTTTGAGGATGGAGAGAAAAGGGAAGTATTCCGAGAATTTGAGTATGGGAGAGAAAAAGGAGATAATTTCCTGTACACAGGTTGTTGAGGTGGTTACCAGCAGGAGTTATTCATACCTTTCACTAAGTTCAAAGGTTGGGTATTTCTTTACTTTTTTTTTTTTAAGTGGTAGCTCTGAACTGGTATCGAAACCTTTGCGGAATAGATTATTTCCCAGAAAAAAAATATTTATTTTTTTACCTAGACGAATCTACGCCGTGAGAAAATATTTTTCGATCTTAAAAAATATCAGTTATTTCTCTTTAATGGTTTCTATATCAAAAAATTGATTCGCTAAAAGAAATTAAAAAATTTTCATTTAATTCGTAGAATTTCATAAACAATTTGTTATTTATTCTATATTTCGTTCAATGTCAAAAATGTAGTAATTAAAAAAATTTGTACGAAAAACTTCACTGTTCAAATTCTAAAACCAAACGACCGTCGCATGCAATAATTTTTAGTTAGCGTTCGTTTTTATTTTTATTTAATACCATATTAATCTTCAAGACAGGGATAAAAAGGTTAGTTATATTGTGGCCAATGGCCCGATCTTGATGCTTCTTCAATTAGGGGGATTTCCGTATCGTGGTCTGTGGCAGAATAGTCGCAAAGTCTTGGTAACTTCCGGGCAGCGGCCCGCAAGAAACTAAAAACATCACAGAAAAGAACCAACTCGAAAGGTAAAAGTCGTAGCCATCTCCAGGAATACGTCAACATGTTTTTTTATATATATATCTATAATTTGCAAGTTTAAAATGAATTTAGCTTCTTGGCGATTGTAGTTGGCTCGACAGATCACGATACGGAAATATCCACCATAACTTACGCGTCTTACTATTTAATTCGAATTTTAAAAATATAAATAATTTAATGATATTAAGGCTACTATTTTTTTAAATTAAGTTTGAATTTTCACTTAAGGAAAAAAAATATTAAGTTTTTGATGCGAATTGTTGAAAACTTGTCTTTCTTTTTAGTATAATACGAATTTCTATATGCCATCTCTTTCTTTTTTGCAGTTATCAAACTCTTCCTTATCTTTTGCCATTGTTTTCAGTTGTAGAAAAGTATATGCAAACATTTTAGCACTTTTTTTTCTGTTATCTGAATATTAGGAATAAATGCAGATAAAATATTTATTGATGGTTACGATTATGTTTTTATAAAACTTTCAGAATATTTTTAAAATTTTATTTCATGCATTCTTCCTATCATTTTAGCGGATATAGTTATCAAGAAATAGTGAATAAACGAATCAAAGCTTAGAAGTTGTAATGCTCCCTGGCTGTGATAATCACCCAATTTAATTAAGTGTTATGCTCGTAGTTATAAAAATTAGTTACTTAAAATTAAGTTTTTACAAGGAAAATTCTCAGTTATTATTTCATTGTAACCGCGAAAAAGATAAGAATGTAAAATTTAAACAATATTTCATTGTACTAATACGCACTATTTTATCAAAAAATAAATAGAGTGAAATTTTTGTTGAAAATTCTCAAGAAATAGCAAATATTGAAAAAAAAATTTTGAAATAATTAAAATATGTGACAATTCCATTATATGGAACGACATAATCGATTGCAAATAATGCACATTCAACGTATTTTATAAGTTTAGTGATACTTTGAAACAGGTGGCATATTGATTTTTACATTCTTAGTTTTGTCTAAAAAATATTTACATTTTTTTTTTTATGTAATATTTTAATGTTTAACCAAAAAAAATATTTTTTGGTAGGTAATAAGCCCTCTATCAAAGTTATTTAAATTATGTAACCTGATATTAGTTGTTCCAGGATATCCCTACAACCAAGAGACATAACCGGCTGATAAAACGGTCACGTTTTCTTCTCCACCCAAAAATTGAACCTTGAATCTCCGGAAGTGCTCCAACTGGTTCACTCTTCTTATTTCATTGCTTCCGGACTGTTTATCTTGTACGGCAAGAAAAAGCTCTAATTAAACTCATACTTTCTTTTTTAATCTAGTTTTTAGGAGCGAATTTCGTCGGCTTAACAGGATTTCTTAAGCTTCTTAAGAATGTAATAATTAAACTGCTTTAAATAATGAATTATCAGCATCTTTCCATTAGATTTCTTCTCCGGAAAATTCATTTGCTGAATTGATGGGAAAAAACAGTCCCTTGAAAGACTGCAAAATTAAATATTTATCTTAATGTTGTTAGATATTTTATAATAATTTAATTATAAAGATTAATCTTCAGTTCAAGGTATGAAATTTCCTATAATTCGCGTTATTCTTAAATTAAAATTAAACTAGAAAGATTTTTGAATAATTTTTTTTACATCGTTATTAAATTACAGTGATTTAACAATATGACTTCATCGTTTAAAAATTTTCATAAAAAATAAAGTTAATTTTGATGACTTTTTTCTGCATTAGTTATTGACTAAAAACAAATGAAATATCTCAAATTTTAAATTCACTCTACAGTATGGATGTTATAATGGATAGTTATTTTTCTTTCTATTGTTGCGATGAGAAATATTTGTGCATTGATAGCGTCATAACCTCCTAAGTTCGCTTTTAAAAAATTGCAGGATAAAGAATACTATATTTCATATTAAGCGTATGAATCATGCAATCCGCTGTTTATTTTTTTAAATTGTCAACTAAATTAAAGCACTTTTCAGAAATATAAACATTATCTACTATTTAAACACAATTTTTTTCTTTATACAAATATTTCAATGATCAAGAAATATGTTTATTTCTAATATCTTTATACTGTTTTCATTAAGAGATCTCTACTCTCGCCATCTTGGATTTAAGGTTAAATTTTTAATATGCGTTTTTTTTTTTTTTTTTTTTTTTCATTTTGCTTATATTTGATGATATTGTATCATTTGACAGCACAACATGTTTTTTTTTTAAGTGGAAAACAAAGGGGTCCCTTTATTATAAAAAAAATAACGCTTGATAATTTTAAGAACTTCTAAGGATTTTTTCTCAAAACTTTAAGGCAATAAAATTATGCAATTTTGAATAAGTAATTTATAACGACGCATTTCCAGCTTCTGATTTTTTTTTTTTTTTTTTTTTTTTTTAATTTTATTTACAGTTAAAACTGATGAAAACCAATTAGGATGAAGCTAAAAAATTCTTTTTAACATTAATTGCACAAAATCTAAAAGCAGACAATTGTATACTATTTACCTACCTTTTAAAAACTGCTGATTTCAGAAGTGTGTTGGTATAATTTTATCAGGAAAAATAGAGAATCTGAAATACCGCGTGTTTCATATCTCACATTTTGATTTAGTGACTGATTTGAATTTTACGTACATCGAAAGATACTGTCGAATAGAGTTAATAACAACCATCAGTTTATCTGTTAAATGAAATAAAAAAAGAAATAAAATAATATTTCGAATTTTACCTCCCCGTCTTCCCCCATTGAAAGGTTGAGTTTTGTTTTGACGGAACGAGAAAGGCCTCTTACAATTAATTGCCTCTACGAAATTAAGATAATAATTTAGTCCATGTGATATTTAAAAAGAAGTTTTAAACTTGGAACTTCAATAATGAGCTTGATGATGAATCACGGCTGGAATTTTTGCTCCTCAAAACCCGATATTATTAAAATTATTGTTTTTTTTTTTTTTTTAAAATTTCTCATAGGATTGAAATTACACCAGTGTTACAGATAATATTTAGTAATTTTTAATTATATTTTAACTTCCATTCAGTATATTGCTTTTGGTGTAATTCGAAAGGCAAAAATGAATTAAATGTTTGCCATTTTTACATTGTTAATAATTACAATTTTACATTGGTATCACCATTTCCAAAGGTTTTATTCCTTTCTCTCTTAGCAACGCTTAAACCAGGGCGTATCATAAATGAAAACTGTTTTTAGGAACATTACATCATGTTTATACACATTATTAAACACATATTTGTTTTTCGCTTATAGCTACTATAGTGTTAAACATTAATTTAAGTTAAAGTTTATAAATCGTTTGGAGCTATTTAAGATAATTCAAAAAATGATTTTTTAATGCCAATTAAAATTAATGACACCAAAATTTGTGAGTTCTCAGAAAAGGTGATCCCAGCGCAAGTCATGCATATCTAGAACATCATTTTTTGTAAATCTCTTAGAATAGAAAAGAAAAAGTTACTCGAAGCCACCGTTTTTTTCTAAAAACTTCGCAGATTCTCATTGTCCTAACTCAATAGGTATAAAACGATTTCTAGATTGCCAATTCTTGTAAAATGCGCTAAGAACTTGTTGTTAAGAACATTTTAAATTTTTCGATTTGTATTTCCTTTTTGATCAGAATTTTCATTTTTCTGAAATTATGTTGTTTTTAAATTTATTTAGTTTCTGGTTGCGTTTAATAGTTAAAACTTATTTACGGTCTAGATATTAAAAGACTGAATAATTGAAAAAGAATCGAAATAGCTTTGTTTTAATGTGCATTTCCATTTTTGGTTTCCTAAACTTATGAATGTAATTGTAATTTTATTTTGAATTTTTAACATTTATTATTTTAAGTCAGGTTAAAAGAATGAGGCTAAAACTGCGAAGCCATCTAAAAAAAAAAAATAATGATTAATAATAACAGTAAATGAAACTGATATAGTTTTTTTTTTTTTTTTTTTTTTTTTTTTTTTTTTTTTTTTTTTTTAAACAAACACGTACTGCATAATTTAATTTTATGAAAACTTATATATTTTTCAGACATTTTCTCTTTTGTCTAGTGCTGGACATGGAATAATAAAAGATAATGACAAAAATAAATAAGTGAAAATAAACATTTAAAGTGGAAAGAAGACCTTTTATAGGAAAAAATAGCTTAAATTTATCAATAATATTATAAATTGCATCGAATTAAGTTTCTTCAATTTTGCATAGGATAAAAAGACTATGCATACAGAGAAAGATTTTCAGAACTGCATGCTTCCCCACAAAATAAGTCAGTTTCTTTCATGTTATTTAGCAAAATAATGTTTCCCCATGATCATCCATTTGCGAAAGTGTCTATAAAAAAAAGAGTAGTTTTATAATCGAATTTTGTCTTTTAATCGAATTCAAATCGTCTTTGAATTTCGGTGACCCAATTTTATTTAATTTTCGGTAGCTTAATTAACCTAAAAGAATAATCGAAAAAAGAAAATATTTCACAAAAGAGTTATTTTAAGCGCATAGCTCTATAAACTATTTTATGTAGACTATACTAAATGAGAATCAGAAATATTACTTTATTAAAATAAAAGTTTAATAAATAATTTCTTAGTGATAATACTGAAAAAGAAACCTCCGGAACGGCAGCTGCAGATTATTTTTAAAATTAGGTTTTAAAAAGAAATTTGCAGGAGAAAAAATATATCATTTTTAGTTCCTGAATTTACTCAATTACTATTTGTTTCGATTTCATAACAAAAATTGTTTGCCAATTTGCAGGTATGAAAGCTAAAGAGAAGTAATTATTTTCAAAAATTCCAAATAATTTTCTTTAACTTTTTGAATAATAGAAGAATTGAAAAGAAAAAAAAAAAAAATTCTTAATTTCCGAACTCAAGTTGCTTGTTTATAGACTTAAATACATTTTATGTGCAAATTTTTCTGTACGCATGTTAGATTAAATGAAACTGTCTGACTGTAATAGGGTCGCTGGAAAATTTGAATTCATGAAAATTGTGCAATAGACTGACTCCGTTAAATCTGCTACCGGGTTGACACTTATATTATTAAATAATTATTATCGTCCAATTGAAACCGTTTATTAAAATATGAATGCTGGTACTTGCGCCCCATTTTTTGTAATTTGGTATCTTAAAATAAATGCCACAGAACTTTTAAAGAAGCTAATTCAGAAGTAACAAAACCATTTGAATTAAGGCTTACATAGAAGCGACGATTAGGTTGACAGTTGTAGATGAGCTTAGGGCGATGGGGGCACTCACCGAGTTGGGACTAAGGGCCTAAATATAACTTTGTGACGCGGTAACGAGATATTTCCCGAGACGGAAGAGTAAGTAGTGTAGAGAGAATGACGAAATCATGGGGCAACCCCCTAGTTGGATCGAAGCCATGGCATCTGAGACGAAGAATTCTTCCGCGGTCGCCCCATGCAATGCACAATGCACCGAATTATCCCCCATTATGTTCCTGTTGAAATAATAGCTATGGCTGGCGACTATTTAAGCGATAGGAAGGAGAGGGATGAAAAATGAGTTGAACACTCTCTAAATTCAGATTTATTTTTAAAAATAAATCTGAATTGAGTTAAATAATTAGAATTAAATTTTGAAAAAATTAATGTTAGAGGTAACTGTAAGTTTTTACTTGCCAAATTTTATCTCAAAAAATCCTCAAACTCTTTACCTATAAGAAAATTTTTAATCTGGGAAATGTACTAGCGTTCATCATTGTATGAAGACATGGCATTGACGGTATATTATGAAAATTCTTTTTGAAACATCGTTACCTCGATGCTTAAATAAAGAGCACAAAAAATAGGCTAGATGCTTGGGCATGATTGGGTGAATATTGATATAAAGCTTAAATAATGCTATATCGTCGAGTTCTAGTATATATCAGTTACAGTCAACACTAAATTCTCTGATCTTAACAACTACCGGTCCTAAAACATTTTCTGAATCAAAATTGTTAATACCATGATCATAAAGAATTTTGATTCTTGTTTCCATGGAAAATTTTAAAGAAATTCTACAAATAATAAGTTTACATTGTTTTTAAATTAAACAGTATTTTAATTTAATTTTTTAAAAAGTGATAAGAAAATCTGTAAGTCATTCGTTTTCCTTCGCAGACAATAAAGGAAATTCTTCCGCGCTTCAGTTTCTAAATGTTGTATAAAGCAATCGTTGCAAAGATATCATCCAAAAGCCGCGAAACGGGAAAACATTTACATAAGTGGCGACATTGTTGGCGACTCCCTTTCAATGATTGCATTTCATCAGATGACGCAATCATGCGGTTAAAAAATGCGGGGAGAATGGAGACTGGTTCATTTTTTTCTTATTTTGCTCACGATTAGAATTAATAAAATTTTCAATTTAATTAATATTTGAAACTGAAAAATATTTATAATTTTGTGTGACATCAATTATTATTATTTTTAAATAGTCTACAATTGATTCCATGTTGAAATACATGTTTGCATTTCCTATATTATCTTAGGGCATTATGATTACTACATAAGAATTTTATAATGAATTATAATTTTAAATAATAATAACCCACGACGGAATCACCAATAAAAATAATTTTTTTGGAAACTTCGAAGTTTCATGAAGAAATTTTAAATAAAAGTTAATATAGTTTTGGAATGTTCTTTCTTTCTTTTTTTTTTTTTAATCTGATGATGCGATTAAAATTTTTTAATGTACCGTGATAATATTTTTAGACCATAAGCTTTTGTATTTTATATTATTTATTATCGAACTTACCTATCTTTTTTTTCCCCATTAATATTAAACATAAAATTTACTTTATCAGAAAAAAAATGTTTTTTTTCATTCCAAAACAGAAATGTACTTGAGTTACGATCGAAAACAAAATAAACTTATTTAAGTTGCTGAATTTGAAATATTCGGAAGTAAGGAATAAAAAATATATCATCGCATTACTTTAAAACAAGATTATATTATTTTAACTATCTTTCAGGATGTTTTTAAGTAAAGAACAAACAGAAAACATTTTTTCTTGTGTAAATTGCAAATACTATAAGCTTGGACAAACTTGATTTTTATTTTTTATTTTGATGGAAGTAAAAAACTGAATGAAACGTTCTGGTTGAGGTTTTTCCATGATGCATTTTGTTTAACATAATATCAATAGGATTTGTATCATTTTTTACACCAATTTTCGGAGTGTGTGAAACATCCTTTTGAAAGACTTAAAAAAGCTCAAACACCAACGTTTCGCAAGAGCTCTTTCGTAAATTGGCCGAATCGGCCATTTCACGCTAATGTGTCTATTTTTCTTTTACTTAAAAGAAAGCTTTCCAGGTAGATTGGAGAATGGGTCGCATCTGGTCTAAACAGAGCCGCCTAAATTCCTAAAAGCGGAAGACTGCAGGATTATTTAATATCAGATACGAAGATTGAAATATCCAAGATCGGCTATCAAGAAATAACGACGATTTTCTTTCGAGCTCGCAGACAGCCTAAAAATTTACGGGAAAGGAACGAATAAGAAATGGCAGAATCTTTTAGCTTCTGAGAACATTATCTGTAGCTTTGAATTAACTAATTTTGAAAGCCACAAAGCAATCATGGTTTTACGGGTGTGGTGGCTCAACCGCAGTGTGGGTTGGTAGGGCCGTAAAGAATAAATTCATGAGTTCAATCAAGTTAATTTAAGTTTTAAAATTGGAATTGTTTATAATTTTTTAGTTAGTTTTAAAATTTATACATAATATTATTATTTAATTTAATTATAATTCTCATTATGCTTTTTAATGTTACATTATATGGGTTTGCAATATTTGATTATTTAACTGTGTAATGATAATTTTTATCTCTTTCTCTTCTAATATTGTAGCGTTTCATAGCAAGTAATTCAGAAATCCAGCTAATATATTTTTCTTCGTCCAGGGCTTTTAAACCCTAGGTAAGGCCTTAATTATCAGTCTTCAATCGGGTTCTACCACTTTAAGAAGAAGCTCGCGAATACCCACACATGTGACCAAAAAACATCAGCGCCAGTTGATGGTTTATGAGCAAAAGGGCGTGTTATAGTTTAGCTAAGTTTTTCCACGTAAGTTAGAATGTTAATTAACGTTAAGTTAATTAAATACAACGAATTTGTTGAAATATAATTCTTTCTCGTCTACTTCTCTTATTTCACTAACATTTATTATTTGTTTATGTATTTTATTGCAACCGCGATATATTTTTTGTTTTGTGTACCTGGCAACTTCGATGCATAATTGGTTTGTTTATGTTCTATATAACTTCATTCAATGTCTTTATGTTAAGTAAGAAATATATAGTGAAAGAATTTAAATCTTTGTGTAAGAATATAGAATGTGTCACTTAAGAGAATTGATATATGACGGGTTCGACTTACTCAGAACAAAATGTAAAGAACAGAAGCTAACTTAAATAAATGTAACAACCAATCAGGATCGAGATACCCACACTACATCACTTGAAGGTATCCCATTATTAAACAAAATTTAGAAACTCTATTTCTAAATAACTTGTTGTACGACATAACTTATTTTCATACAAAAAGCAAAATAATCAGTTATTCATTTAATTTAGTTGAGCACCACAAATTCTATTAAAGTTTGGCAGGTAACTGCGCAACGACAATTAATTAATGACCTATAATGTGGAATTTATTTTGAAGGTGTTTCATGATGATAAAGTTTTAGAACATTATTTATTTTGAGGCTAATTTATGACTGAAAAGCTACATTTATTGATGATAGTTAACATTTATACAAATTAGAACTTAAATAAAATATTGTAACGATTGCTAATATTGGGCAACAGTCATATAAATGAGAACATGATTTAGATAGAACAGTTTGGACAAATTTCAGCTTCAAATTCAGCAACCATAGCTTTTTTTTTATTGTTCTAATATTAATTAAAAAGTTAAAACAATTCAAGTACTAAAAGTTAGAACAGAAGTTCGTAACATTAATTCCAGTTCCAGGTGGCATTTATATAATCTTAAATAGGATCATGATACATGAGCAATAAATGCTACTGTTTTGAGGCCCTCAAACAGGGTCTTAGAGGGAAAGTCACCTCCGCCTTCCGAAAATGGAAAACATTATTAGAAAAAAAATGCGTGTTAAAAGATGCAATAATAATAAAAAACGATGTGTTTTAATTATATTTCACATATGTTGTGCGTGAAGTGCGATGGTGTGAAAGAATGTTATGGATTAATAAATTTTTTTTTTTTTTTTTTTTTTTACTTACTGCGTCTGTTACTTCTGTATTGCTTTTTAACGCCAGCTACCTACTTCAATATATTTCAAGATGTTTTTTTAGATATGTATGAATATTTTCAGTTATTTCAATGATAATACTTATGAACTTTATATTTGAGATATTATTTGCTTTTAAATAAAATCTTGCATTATGGCTTTTAAGTCATAATGCAATTATTATTATTATTATTTTTTTGTTTACTTAAAATTTTATTAAGTAAATAATCAAATTACTGGAATAAAACTAATATCTCACAAAAATTTCTCCTTGAAATCTGAGCATTTTGTTCTTTTTTGAAAGTTATTGTTCTCTTTTATTTTTTATTTCGCTTTTATTTGTTCTCTTTTTAATTTGTAATTTAAAAGCTAATGTTAATTGTTTATTTCAATTTACTTATTTAATTATAAAACAGGCTAGCCAAAACACAAACTGAGGAGAATTTTTCAGAAATTAAATTTATATAATGTAAAAGGATAAAAATTAAAATTCAAAATTGGATCGGATCGAAAATCAACCTGATCCAAAATATTTTAATTTGTTGTGTTTTATTTTATAACGCGGATCTATATTTAGAAATACGTAATATTAGCCTCTTGAGTTGTTGAGTTTACTGTTCTATTGGATGGATTCTAACAATTAAAATTCATATTTATAGTTTTAAAACTTAAAAAGTGGACAACAGAAAAGAAAACTTTTCAATTCAAATACTTGAGTTGAATCTGATTTTCTGTAGCATTTCTTGAACACGTTTGATTTACTTCACCGGCACAAAAATAGGCTTTAAAAACTCTCACTACTTCTAAGTTTCCATAAATTAGTTTGCCAATTTTTGTATATCACGAAATTTTTGGGTGGGATTCAAGAAGCATAAATGTTAGAATATATCAAAATTACCAGTCGATAAATTTTAGGCTTTTTTTATAATCAGCCTATATACATTTCGTCTAGCTAGGAAATGTGCGAAGAATTAGTTAATCGTACTGAATTTGTAAGGCTTATAGGTATAAATTTAAATATGGCTATAAACAACAAACCTTTACTACTCTGTACTCATTGCTAACTGCCTGAAAAAAATCTGTCTAACTGGCAAATGAATTATATATTTTCTAATTAGCTTAATGAGCTCACTACAATAAGCCTTAAAACTGACAACTGATTTTAAAAAATAATGGAGACTTTTCAGATTAGGCCTGGCGCGTTTCAAAACAACAGCAGCTCTTTGCAAAGTGCCGTATTTATATTGCGCTTCATTTTAACTATCTCATCAGTTTTATTTATTTTATGTCCTCTTTTCCTTGCTCATAAACGAAATATATTTTATTTTTGTTTCTCTGGAGATTTCTTTCCCTTAATTTTATTACTTTCACCGTGACCTTTTAAGAGAAGTGAAACAATCTGAATAGCCGATCACCGACACATGAATGGAGTCAAAAAGACGTGATACGTTGTTTGAATTAATTAAGAATCTGGTGATGCGTAGAGATGATGCCGTCATTTACGACTCATCGCAAGAAGGGTGTATTGTTGTAAGTAATTAATGTTCTCGCACTGAGAATAATCAAGAGTTATACGCTTAATTTGATAGTAAAGGTTGTTGAACGATTATAATTAAAAGTTTATTTCTACATAACAGCAATTTTATTTTAATTTTTTTATGGATTCCTGAATAATGTAATGCCTAATTTAAAATCACTTTTTTTTTCTTTTTCTTTTTAAAAAAAAACCTCATTCTGATCAAACAGGAGATAAAATCGATGCTTTCGATTCAGATAAAAATGATGGAGAATTGAAAATATTATTAAGATGAAAAATAATAATAAAATAATAAGGAATTAATATTAAGATGATGTTAAAGAAAATTAAAAT
Source organism: Parasteatoda lunata (assembly GCA_949128135.1). Lineage (NCBI taxonomy): Eukaryota > Metazoa > Arthropoda > Arachnida > Araneae > Theridiidae > Parasteatoda > Parasteatoda lunata. The sequence goes on along the minus strand of OX421972.1, from coordinate 60,741,922 downwards.
AATAACAGGAAGATGTAGTTAAAATGCTTATTACAAGAATAAATATATCATCTGATTCATTAGAAAAGAACAGCATTATATACATGAAAAAATAAATAATATAAGGTGAAGAAAATGGCGTAGGTTCGTAATAAAAAATCATTATCCAGCTTACTTTTTCTCAATGGTTTGATTGTTCCAACACACAATAATGTGATTCAAATAAGAATAATTTAGGTATACAACGTTTAAGGTAGAAATATTTATAAAACAATCATATACATTCAAAAATATCAATACGAATTTTACTGTTCTTATAATCATTCAACGTTATTTCGGAAGATAAGCTAAATAAAAATGAATAATAAAAAAAAGAGTATAAAACAAAATAGAGAGAAAAACTCGTCTTTTAAGAACCGAAGGAAAATATCGTAGCTTCACAAAGGTTTTAAAAATAAATAAATAAAATAGAATAAAACGGAGTTGGATTATGAATTCTCTCCAAAACACCTTTTCTTAGGGTTACCAAAAAGTTTTTTTCAGGTCTTTTCATAACAAGTTGGGGCAACAGGGGTTGAATGAACGAGATTTTTTTTAATTTTTTTTTTCCTTATGCATGTTATTCCCACAATAATATGTACCCCCTTTTTATTTTTAAAGAAAATTTCAATATCATGATATTTCTTTTTGAAAGGGTAAGGAGAAAAAGAAAAGAGATTATTCAAGAACACTATTCATAAATAATTTAATTGGGTTGATTTGCGTGAGGTTTAGTATGTAAAAAAAATTAGATGAATAGTTACTGGTATTTGTAATGACATAAAATTTAAATTACAGTAATGAATTAATTCACATCATTGAAAATTTCTTAAAGCAAGTTAAACTAATTTAAGTGCAATTTGTCTGCAAATTACACGCATTGTAATATAAATTATTTATTTTTCTATAATAGTTGTTGTGTAAGAGAGAAAGAATTCACGCATGTAATTTATAAAATGATGGTAGACCAGCACAATATTGGATGAATTTTTAAATCAGAATTTAAGAATCGAAATTCCTTTTCTTTTGATATCCAATGTTAGCAAATGTAATTCAGTATTTTGAAATATATTTATCATTTGCCCTGTAACATTTACAGTTTTTTTTTTTTTTTCTAGTTTATTATGCTTTTAATTCACTTGCTTCCACATTCACCTTAATAGTAAAACAAGTTAAAGATAATGAAAACGAAAGGGCCACTTACAACACTAAGAAATTTTGATTGTGCCATTTAGTTTGCACTATGTCATTTGTTGAAGCTACAAATAGGGGTGAAACAAGATTTTTATAAACGCATCTTTTGTTAATATATTATGCTTGATTATAAACATATATATATTTTTAATTAACTAAATCTGATGTATTTGTTTTGTAGTATTTCGATGTTTTTGTTTTAAAAACGAGTACGAATAAATATTACAGCATTTCTAATTTATGTAAAAAAGAGTATATGTCTGGTTGAAAAGTTCTAAAAATATATATATAATAATCAATCGATTTGATCAATATGGATTTTCTCAAATTTAATTTTTCGCCTATCTTGCCATCGTTTAAATGCATTATCGTTTCAAAACTGTCATGAAGGATTAAAGAAATCAAACAATATATTAAACATGATTTTTTTTTTTTTCTAAATGCTTCGATTTATTTTTCTTTTAATTTTTAAAAAAAGGGAAATTTTTTAATTTAAAAATAGATTAAAACTGAAATGTTGGTTTAAAAAACGATTATTCTCTAGCTTAATATTGAAAAAAAAAATTTATATAAAACTAAACTAAACTAAATATTGAAACTAAAATTTGTTTAAAAAATAGATAAATAAGATTAAATAAAACATTGAAAGATACTTCGTAAAATTTTTTATTAGGATTTTAAGAATTTCGTTAAATCACTGAAATCCTAAATTAGATTTTATGTCTGTACTCTAAACTGATCTACTATAAACGTTGAAAATTATTATTAGGGAAATATATTTATTAGCAAATTTAGTTTCAATTGAAAATACGAATAATTAATTGAAATACGAATGCATTTTTTTAAATGCATGTCTTTTTTATAAATTATTCAATATATTGTTATTAAAAAAGTATTTATTTTCATAAAAAGTGCCCTTTTTATTGACTTTTCAGTTGGAATAATTTCATAAAGGCAACCGAAATATTAAATAAATCATGGTTAATTGTTCAGATTTAAATATTCAAAGTTCTCCAAAATCATTGCGGGTAATAAAAAAAAAAGTTTTTAACCCTTGGAACCTAACGCGGAACTCTAGGGTTCCGCGGAATATCATTTGGGAAATGTTGATCTGGATCTTTGATGGCAAAAATGTGGCACCGAAATAATAAAACTTAATGCTTTGCAATTAAAATCAAATGTTCTACTTATTAAAAAGATTTACTGTTATCAATTTACCTTGTTTCTAAGCATAGAATTCTAAGTTTTCTTTCGGGGGGGGGGGAGACTGATTACAGAAGGCGGGAAAAAAATGAAGAGGGTTTAGCGCGCTTTCCACCCCCATCCCTTTCTCTGATTTAATCCCAGAGAAATTGAGACGTAGCCAGTACGTAAAGTGCGCGCCAATGCAAGTTTTTAGGAATAAAAGAGCATCGCAAAGAAAAACTTGGATCCAAAACCTCTTCCACGCTTCCGCTTATTACATCAATTGCTAGAAGACTAGCAGAGAGGGAAGGGAGGAAGGGGATAGTGTGGTAGACGCGACGTCTGCCAGCGCCACGACTACCGCGTCTATGCACCTGGGTCAATGCCCCACTTTCGCCGTCTCAAAATGAGGTCGCGCCAAAAGACAATGCATCTATGGACTCGTAGCCAAAGAGGTTTACCCCGCCCTTTTTCGGCCGGCTAATTTAAGGCGATTTGAGGAGGGAGGGGGGGATATTTTGGAGTAATTACGAATCATTTGCGTTTGGAGACGTCCAAATGTCATTTTTCGCGCCTCCGGAACCATGAGCTCATTTTTACAATTTCCTTTTTATATAATGTATCCCCCGTCTGCTCTGGTAGAAATTCAACCGAAAGGAAAATTTACGTGCTTTTATTTGGTTTCGATTTACTGAGCGATAGTTTTTGTTTCCGAAGTTGGCGATTCTTGGGGTAAGGTTTAAATCTTCGCTCGTCAGTTCCGCTTTTACGTGTATTGTTCTGGTGGTCTCATGCATACTAATTCTGATTTTTGAGAGGAAAAAAAAAACTGGAATAAATCCATAAAATACTATATACATTTGTATTTGTGCCATCTCACCAAATTAGACATTTATTTAAACTCTGTTTCATTTTTCGTAAAGGTTGTGAATTTTAGTTTTTTGTAAAATTAGGTTCACAGAAATTAGATGATAACGGAACTTAATTATTTTTGAAAAAGAAATTTTTTTATTTTGGAATTCCACTTGGTATTTTCCTCCTATAGTGAATCCAAGGGTGTAATACTCCATCGGATTCTGAAAGGAGGGGAGGGGGTTAATTTGTGTAAAAAGGCTATTATCTTAGAATTCATATTAAATTAAATATAAAAAAAAATTCGTAATAATTCTTTTTAAAAAATTTCGCTTCTAAATGATTATTATTTTACTCGAATATTCAGTTAATACATTACTTTAGAATTGAATTTTTTTTTTTTAACACTTATGCTACATTCACGTTTTTGTGGGCTTGTGTACTATTTTCATGTGGATGAAAAAACTTATACATTTTCTCTGCGTTGCAAGTTGTTATTATTTGTTTCTAAGTCTGTATTTAAATATTATCCCTTTGAACGGCGAATTACCCCCCCCCCTTTCTTTTTTTTTTCTCGACCTGAAATAAGAACTGGAAGCCTCTCAAATCACGCCCGTCTTACTCCCTTCTTAAGTATACCAAATTTGTAATTTAAAAAAAAAAAAAAATTAAATAAATAAATAAAATACGTAATTTATGGTTAAGTGTGAATCGTTAATAATTGAAGATCAAGGGGAAAGAACAGTTAATGCTCATTTTCCACAAAAATGACGAATGGGTCGCATTCTGAAGATTACTAAGTTATGACAAATCAATAACGTTGAAAATCGGTTCTCCACGAACTTATTTAGCAGTGGGACCGTGCTGCAGAAGAAGAGTTCCTTTCCCGCCTTTAAATTTTTTTCCCCTTCTCAGAATTAGCTTTCATAGACAGAAACCGTTTTCCCCCTTGTATCTTCAGTTGTTCTATTATATAACTTTGATGAGCAATCCAGCTTATTTTATTTTTATTAGCATACTGTTAACTAAATGTCCGCAAAATACCCCTAATTGGAGTCAAGTAATGAAGTTACCGAGAAAACATATTATAAGTGCCATTACCTCACTTCATGGTTTCTAATAATTCTCAGTTTTCAATTTATTCAAATTAAGTGTAAACCCAGACATATAAAGTGGTTAAACGTAGATCGTTTTTCCTATCGAATCAAGGGGAAATCAAATAGAATGAAGTTTACTGCTAAATATTCTATTAAATAGAATGAAGTTTTGAACCTTGACTTTTTAAACAGAATATGTCCTTTCAAGGAAAAAAAAAAAAAGGAAAATTTTTAAACATCTATCACTATGTTATCGATTTTACAGAGAAAAATAAACTTATATAAATTTAAGAATTTTTATTCTTTCCTTTGCTAGAAAAATATCAACTGTGCTTGAAAATTTTATCGTATCAATCTTTAATTTTAGAAAGTTTTTTCTTTAAAAATATACTTGCATTAAAAAAAAAAATAAGTAAAAGAATAAATAAAACCAATAATAGAAAAGTATAAGTTTCACTTTGACCAATTAGGACTCGGTGCATCTTTTATTAACATTACTTTTCTATTGTTTTTTCTCCCAGATACATTATAAATTTTTTTTCTATTTTAAAACCTAGAGTCTGTAAAGGAAGAAGAAAGTATAAATAAAACTTTTTGTCTTCTACTATTCGATATCTTTTTTTTTTTTTTTTTTGATTTTTATATGCTGTTAGAATTTTTAAAAAATTAAGTGAATGATCAGTATTTTTTAAAAAAAGTGTTTAGATATTTACATTATTCCAAATTTAAAATACCTCACAAAGATCCTTTTTGAATGCATGCACGTTGGACTAATTCAAAAAAAAAAATCTAAAATCAAAATTAAAGATTAATCATCGAGGTATAACAATGTGTTTGAGTATAACATAGATTTTTCACAGAAACTTGTAGATTTAAGTTTTGTTTGAAATTTATACGAATGTGTATTTCTTTATTTTCTTGTGAATACATTCTGCAGTAATAATTGCTCAAAAAAGCTGTATCGAAAAATTTATGTGTTTTTCACATTAACTAAAATACTATGAAAAAGTAGGAATGATGGCGAATAAAATATGAAAATGAATGTAACTAAAATATTATAAAAGTGCAGGAATAATAATGAATAAAGTCTAAAAATGTTTGTAAACTCAAACAATAAACCAATATTACTAATAACTCGCTGATATTGTATTACATTTTCAATTGGTTTGATATTAAATACAGCATACAGCTAAACCATAATATATATATTTCTCTGAGGTATACACTATAATGAATGTTTGAAAAAAGCAGGGTGGTTTCAGTAAATTTTGGGATCATATAAATCTATTCACCATGTTTTGAACTATATTTAAACTGTATAGTAAAATTATTTAAGAGAAACAAACTATAATAATGTAATACATGAATAGCACAATTTGAAAATGAAAAATTTATCAATTTTTTTTCTTACTTCAAAATTTAACATTCTAAATGGTTGATTCCAAACCAATAAGCAATTAATGTTAGAGTCTATTTTTTTTTTTTACTTTAATTCTTTTAGGCAAAAATAGCAACTTATGAACGAGAAAAAAAAAAAAAAAATTGAACCTGACAGGGAAATTCTTGTGTCAAATTTTTCTACCCTTGATGACAAGTTAATTAATCAAAAATTCTACTTGCAATGAAAACAACAACAATCACAAACATGCTGTAAAATTTTCAAGCAAAATCAGATGAAAATTAAAGAAGATATTGGATATGGTTTTTACGAACCTAAAATGTGCTATTTTAAGAATAAACTAAACTCAGCGGCGCGACAGCCCATAGAGAGCCAAGGCCTACTGTGCCCATCTCAGTTTTCTTGACCTTGGGCTCTGGGGTGCAGGAGCAGATGTTTTCGGTTAGGTGGTCAGCCGAACGCGACATCCCCAGTGTTTAGTTCCCAAGCATGCTTGGTACTCATTTATCGACCCACTGAAGGGATGAAAGGCTGAGTCAACCTTGCCCGGCCCGAGGATCGAACCCAGGACCTATTTTAAGAATATGCCGTTTAAAATTTTCGAAAGTTTATCGTTCCCACTTACGTGTGTAAAAGCAAAAAGTTTTCTTATTTATTCTATTAAGTTTTTCTCAGATTTTAAGTCCAGTGCTTTCTGTGCATCCAATCGAATTATGCAAAAATATAAGAAATAGATGTTTATAAAAATTTCACTTTGTCTGTTAATAACTAACAGGACTTATTACGGCTGTTATTTTACCTGAATAATAATGAATGAAAGATTAGTAACCCTTAACAAAACTGCGCGTAGGCTGTTGTGGTTGTGCGTCACCTCTTCGAATTCTTTCCAGTCAGTTAACTAATTCAGATGTTTTTTTCTTCTCGGATTTTATGTAGTTAGTTTTCTTCGAACGAAAGTATAAGCTTTATCTGGAAGCAATGGAACTATTTTTGCAGCAAAAGGATCTTGTTTAAAATAGCACTCGCTTTTAGTTTGGTTTTCGTAGAATTCTTAGATGCGGTTTTGGGAAAGGCTTCTTTTTTCAATGAATGGCGCTCAGGTAAAAAGTTGACGTGAGCTAGTTTTTGAGGTATTGCCTGAAGCTTTGTTGTAACGTTTATTGAAATTATTATCAATGATTGAATGAAACTGCTGTCAATTTATTATGGATGAGAGAAATGGTTGATTTTGTTATTTAATAAGAAAGTATAGATTTAATTGAAAATAATAATTATAATAGGATTTCAAAAGGTTTTTCTGTGCTCTTTTTCCTACGTGGGTGAGGATTAGAAAAGTGGGATAAATATATTTAATTGAAATATTTGTCGCTGTCAAATGTTTAACATTTAAATAATTAAATTTAGAAAAATACTATATAGTGTTTATTTCAACTGGAGCAAATTTATATTTAGATAAAAGCTGAAAGAAAAAGATACTATTTAGAAGTTAGGGTTGAATATAGCAAAGGAATGAAATAAGGTTATTAAATAATACAAAAAATTTGTAATCTAATTATTAAAGTTGAGTAATGTAAATACATTGAGCTTTGTAATTCAAATATAATGAGCTATGTAATCTAAAAACATGTCTGAATAAACTTAATTTAGATTCTTTTTTGAAGTGAAACTTCTTATGCCACTTCCAACAAGGTTGCGTTAAACGTTTAACGCTACCGTTGTCATGGAAACTAGATTTCTCTTTACGTTCGTTGAGCGCACGAGGTAAGAGAAAAACATAGTAGGTAATATTGGCGTTAAAGAAAACAAAGCGATATTTTTTTAAAATTCGCCAAGAATACCTTACTGAAATTTAGAAATATGCTGATTTCTTATTATAATTTTTTTTAAAAATATATTTTATTATTAATATTTTTTAACTAAGCGAAATTTTTTTTAAATGAAACAAAGTATTGTATTTAAAAAGTTAATAAGTATATTTTTTTTATTAAATACAATTAAAAAAATACTTTGATGCACATAGATACTCTTCTTTAGATACTTATTTTTCTATGTTTTTATTTTTGCCGGTTATTATTTTATAAGTGAAACTTCTAAAGCGACTTCCAACAAGGTTGCGTTAAACGTTTAACGCTACCATGGAGGGGGTATGAAAGCACTGTTGCGTTAAACGTTCAACGCTCCTGGGGAGGGGGAATAGAAAGAGACAGAGCGAGAGTGAATGCGTGGCACTCGAACGCATGCGCGTAGAAAATGATAATTAAAAGATGCAATCAATTGTGAATTGTAAGCAATGTTAATAAAGTTTGTCTTAAAGAAACAATATGATTTCACTAAAAATCAATTTCTACCCTTTCCTAGTAAAATTCGGTTTATCGTCATTTAAATGAATTATTTTATGTGTTTTGAATATTAAACTGTAAAAATTATATGAATTTAGCCGGAAAAAACCTAAATAACTTAGTTCTATCTTTATATGTAGCGGAATTTTCTGTAAGATATTTTAGTTTTCATGTAGTAGTTATGAAAAACTGCATTATCATGAACGGAGTAAATATATTCATAATATTTTAACTTAGTAATTTGAATAATATGAACAAGGACAAATTAAGTTAAGCTAACACTACAAAATAAGCTCGTATAAACAAGTACTAAAGTAGTTTTCTTCCTTTTCTTGCCTCTCGATAAATGAAAATTGCTGAAATTTCCAATCAGCATCCAAGATATTCACTGTGTGAACTTTGCTTCCTTCGCAAACAATGTAACTGGATACCCACTTCATACGTATTATAAAAATCTGATAAGTGATAACATCTGACATTATCATATTATTACTTTCCTCTTCCGCCTGCCAGATTAGGATTTTAATATACGTTCTCAGATAAAATCATGGTATTTCTATTTTGCTAATTATGCTAGGAAATATGAGAAGGGCTTGATTTTTCAATATGCGACCCATGTATATCGATGTTATTAGAGAAATGGCTTGAGAATATCTGTTTAAAATAGATATTAAAGAAAAATTGGGTACAATAGAGGTTTTATTTTCACAATTAGCACTGATATAAATTTTGAATCGTGTTGTACCATAATATCGTCCAACTTTGCAGCAATCTTATAAAAAGTACTTTGTAGAACCATATTATCGTACCTCTTACACTGTAAAAAATTCCGAATAAAATTACGGTAAAACGTATCGGTTCTCAGAGTGCCGGTACTTTTTACAGTAAAATCTATTTTTACCGGAACATGTTAGGGAACAAAGAATCTAATATATCTGTAAAAATTACGATTCATGGATGATGCATCCAAAGAGACGGTACTTTGTACTGTAATTTGATCGGGAATTTTTTACAGTGTGCAGTTGATTAAATAGTTTCTGAAAACTAGAATGGATGAGGTAAAAGAAAAATATGGGTCAAATTATTATGGGCAAAAACTATATTGAAGTTTCGTATGGGTCATACAACTCTACATTGGCTATTCTAGTTAATTGATCCGAAATCCCAAATTTATGAAAATCATATCAAAAGAATTATGTCTCTTGAAAATATAAAAATGAGAAAACTCAGGGTGGTGTTCCTTCTAAAATTAATTTTAACTATAAAAGTTTTTAAAGTATGTTTTCTCGGTAATCAGCAATATTTTATTAATATTTAATACGTTATGCTAGGGCTCCTGACCAGTTTTATATATCCTACTTGAATCATTAACGCAAAGAAGTAATGCTAATTAATGTAGAATAAGACTTTCATGTGAATGATTTAGTTTTTAATACATTTAAAGAGAAATTTTTTTTTTGGTTTCTTAATGACCTTGAGGTATGTATTAAAAAAATTAATGAATTAATTTGCTTCATGTGGTGCCAGTAATCAGATAGGCGTGGATTGCGTCAAAAAATAGGGGAGTATTAATTTTTTGAGACGGAAGTGGCGTTAATGACCTAGTAAAGGACTCACCGGACTCTCCCGTACGGATGTGTAAAATGATATTAGTCTGTCTCATCCGCCAACCATAATCATATTTGAAGAGAAAAACTGCCTGAACAGTCAGAGATCCGAAATTAACTGGAGTAAGAAATAAAAGACATTTTAAAGTGCAAAGTTTCGCTTTTATTTATTATTACTTTTTTTAAAAAAATATATTGTTTTACTTTTTTTTTTTTTTTTATCATTTAAAAATTTAACATTTAAGAAAAGTCGAGTGACGAATTCATTGCTGAATTGAAACAACAAAGACGGTAAAATAAAAATTGATTCGCGTGTCTATTTTGCTTTCTTATTATGCGTTTGAATAGAAATTTTCAAGATTTTATGCTCGAAGTTTAATTTTCGGAGGTTAATTTTTGTATTTATTTTTTAATTCAATTTTGTCGGGTTTAAAAATAGAAATTCTTCTAATTGGTTATGTATTGAAAATTAGGCAAAATGTAAAATATACAAAAAACTCTCCACTTACTTCTGCCTAAATATTTCATTTTAAATAAACTATTTCTCCTTCAGAAATGAAGCTAAATATTATCTTTCCGATTAAGAGGCCTCTTCCATCGCCATCTTGAATTTTAGAATAAATTTGTAATTTTTTAACCTAACTTTTAATGATAAATGTAACGTAAACTTATACATTTCAGAAAAATAATGGGATTATCAGATAAGGAAAAAGATTTTTATAGATTTTTCTAAAAAAGTAAAGCAATAAAATTATGCTATTTGTGTGTTTTTGAGAGAGTAATTTTAAACTACATACTACAACTTTTAAACTACACACTGTTTTCAGATTTGATTGAAATTTAATTTTATTTCAGTTTAAACTGATGAAAACTAATTCGGATGATGCTAAAAAATTATTTTTAATGTTAATTGCGCAAAAACAGAGATACTTATCAAAAATCTAAAAACAGACAACTGTATACTATTTAACTACATTTCATAAACTGCTGATTGGTATAATTTTGCTGATTGGTATAACTGCTGTATAGGTATAATTTTGTTAGAAAAGATTAATTGAGAATCAAAAATACAATGCGTTTTGTATCTCGAATTTTGATTTAGTGACGGCCTTGTATTTTACATGCATCGAAATATACTGCAGAATGGAGTAAATATCCTTCATCAGTTTCTTTGTGAAAATTAAATATAAGAGAATAAAAGCATATTTAGAATTTTACCTCTCCTCTCCACCCCTTCCCCACTTGAGTTCGATCGGGAGGAAAAAGGTCTCTTAAGTAGGAATGTAATACATAATTAGCTTAATATCTCAATTATAATTTTGATTATATATGCATGTCAAAAATTATTGTAACTTATGCATTCACTGTTTCATTTTGACTAGGCATATTGTAACTAAAGAGCTATAAATTCCTCAATAGGTTTTAGGTAATATGCTATAACCCTATTTAAATTTCTTAGGGTATCAAAGAAAACGTAAGTGATCCTAACTTAATGTTAGATTCTATTTCTCTTTTAGCCTTCAACTCCTTATCCACCTCATTATATTTTAAACTAATCGAGAAATCTGATTTTATAATTTATTTAAAGACCTTGTTATAAATAAATATAGGTGAATGCTTGCCACAACCTCAGGGTGATTCTGAACAAGGCGATGATGCCAGGAACCGTTGTCTCCTAAAAAAAAAAGAATAAAACTGACCGTCAGACATTTTGCTGAAGGCAAGCACATATCTGAATACCTAATTCCCATGATTAGCTGTTATCTTTCTCTTTTAGGAAGTTCTTTCTAAACTTTATCGAAAGCCTTATGTTTTTTTATCTAACAGTTAAGTATGTTTAATGAAAGCTTCCTTGATTCATATAAATGTCACTACACTGTCGAATAAGTAATTTCTAACGTTAAAGCTGTAATTATTGCAATTGAATTAATTAAACGTTTCGATAACTAATAATTTGATATATTATTAATATACCTACATTCGAAAGCAATGAAACTTAAGTTTGTGCTACATCATCGGAAAATTATGGAAGAATATATTAAGTTATATTTTTGAAACGTAAAATTTTTCAGGTTTAAGAAGTTTGTATGGCTTACAAAAATGTGTGTTTACAAAAATGGACAATATAAAGCTCAAATTGCGTGTTTAAGAAAATGGACATAACATTTGATTGCGTTTTTAAACCAGAGTTGTTCGTCGATTATAACTACAAAAGTTTGTAGGTAATAACTACTATGAAAATGGCAACTTTTGAGCAATAAAATAAAATAAAATGACGGCGATTTTTACACGAGCTTAGGTGCATCAACGACGAGCGAGTGAATTACATAAGTTCATTACTTTCAAAATGCGGTAAAACCACATTTACTAATGTTAATTTTTTTTCCTTATTCGAGAATGAGGGTGGTCTTTAAAGATTGCTCTAAAAACAACAGGAAAGATGAAAACGAAACAAGAAAAAAACAGCAGGAAAGAGCAATTGTAAAAAGGTAAGCAAGAGGATGATGTTTTAGGAAACAAAGCTATTTTTCCATTCTTCAGACGTGAACGCCGCGCTCATTGTAAAGGATGCTCTAAATTTAGATAGAAGAGGCGAAAAGTGCCAAAAGAGACAGCATTTTAAAGACTTTAAAAAAAAAAAAAAGTGTAAGCTCTGAATTTAGTATCACTGACATTAGATTGTTTCGTTGGCCCCAGAATCACTAATATTTTGCTGTATGTAGTCGCATTTTTGATATTGTTTAAAATAAAATAAAATAAAAATTATTAAAATAAAAATTATAAAAATAAAATAAAATAAAAATTATTAAAATAAAAATTATAAAAATAAAAATTATAAAAATAAAATAAAATAGAAATCATTAAAATAAAAATTATAAAAATAAAATAAAATAAAAATTATTAAAATAAAAATTATAAAAATAAAATAAAATAAAAATTATAAAAATAAAATAAAATAAAATAAAAATTATAAAAATAAAATAAAATAAAATAAAAATTATAAAAATAAAATAAAATAAAATAAAAATTATAAAAATAAAATAAAATAAAATAAAAATTATAAAAATAAAATAAAATAAAAATTATTAAAATAAATAAAATAAAATATTTAGATCTTTCAGAATGAATTTAAAATGTAAATTTTTTGGAGCAAAAATAAAAATGAAAAGAATTGTAAAGCAAAAATATAAATAAAAAAAATTTGCTTGCTTAATCAAAAATGTAAGGTTTAAAATGCTGAGTAACAATGGTAAAAAATAAATAAATAAAAAAGAAAAAAAAAAGAAATGTTGGAATGAACCTTGATACTAATCCAGACTCTACATAATATCGTAACCTTAAAGATTGGGTTGAAAATTTAAAATGTGGAAAGTTAAAACTAAGGTTTTATTGTTTATTGATGTAATTGTTAATTCAACTGGACTAGAGATGACTGCTAACCACACTGACAAATGCCCTGCATCATGTTGTTGTAAATGTATTTTTTTTAAAAAATATAGGAGAGCATGAAACCTAATCACTTTAATAGTCAACAGGCTGGTATTTGTTAAATAAATAAATATTGATACCGGAAGACCTAAATGTTACATATTTATTGCTACCTTTATTTTTCATATTAGAATTTGAAAACAAAAACCTGTTTTATAATTATGTATTTTTTAAACTTAAAATGTAATAGCAGTATCGACGTGAACTTTTCAGTTTCTGAAAATTTTTTTCCATAATACACTCTAAATAGAAAAGGTAACTAAGATTGTGGGATAATTTACTTGAAAATATAGTAAGGATACTTATTTTATTATTTTAGCGGTAAAAGTAAGAATTTATTTTTAGCAAAATTTTTCTAATTTTGTTTAATCGTTTGTATAATCGTATTTAATGTTTTAATATGTATATTTATAGAATTTTGACCAGTATGAATTATAGTAATTTTGTATTTATTAGTTTATTTTAGTTGATGAGATGGCCGTGAAAAAGATGTATAATAGAAAACGGTGTTTGATACAAAAATGAATCTTAATAGTTTTGGATAGATTAAAAATTTATTTGAAAACGTTGCTGAAGGTATTTTTTTTAAATTTTTTAATGGACTAATTTTAGCACTACCTCTGTTTCTTCCGTAACTCAGCATATTTTACAATAACTTAAATTTTACATCACTAACTCTATCTAACATATCATTATTTCTGTATAAACCTATTATTATTGTTATTGAATATTTTATTTTATTATACTCGAATCTTTAAATGTGGTCAATGCAACTTAATATTTTAAGCGAATTACGCTTTTAACTATCGTTTTATGTGCTATAAATAATGCTAAAAAGTCAGCGCACATTATAATACGTTGCACAAAATCTAGTGCAGACAGTTTTACAATATCGATTTATCAGCATTGCCCTTGATATGACAGGTGAGTTAATACGATTTCGAGAAAAATAAGCGAATGACACATAATCTGTATGTAGTGTTAGACTTTATACGCAAAATGAAGAAATGCTTCAAAAATATGTCACGTTGAACAGACGAAATTTGATTTTATTGTTATATTTAAAGTATGCCAAAGCTATATATTTTTACAAAAATTTAAAAATTTAAGTTTAAATGTATTCGAAAATATATTCTGGGATACTTTTTGGAATTTGCAGGCATCGAAATCGGGAAAATTAAAGGCAAGCATTAAATGAGTGACCTTGTCATCAAAATGTAAAATATTTTAAGAATTCTATTAATTGAATTACAGCAATAAAAATGTTTGCTTTATACACATCATCAAATCTCCACCCATGAGCTATTCACGTGCATATGCCACCTGATCATTACGTTTGTGGCTCACGGCTCACTTAAGTTACCGCTGCTAACATAAAACGAAAAAAAAAGAAAAAAAACTGAATGTATGGCGCAGGCAAAATGTATGCTTATTTTGATAATTAAAAAAAAAAACAGCCTAGTATAGAGAAAAGATGTGCATTTAGTTAGAAAAAATATTTCATTAGTATTCACAAACTTATTATTATTTCAGACAATTCAAAACATATTTCAGATATATATAATTACAATACATTGCATATTTAGGAAAATTACTTTTTAAATTAGACGAAATTGAATATAATCTGTAATCTAATGATTCGGTTCTGGGTAGCTTTGTATTAAGCAGAAAAAATATACATATTGTAGAAAAAACTATAAGAATGTAAAACTCATTTCTTTTATGCTCAGTTTTTTTTTTTTTTTTTTTTTTTTAAATCGGATGCCTAAATGTAAACACTTTTCCCTAAGTATGCGTGGAAATAGTAATCATTTCTCTTGCTGCATTTCTGTTATAAAAAAATCGTATTTAGCAAAACTGTTAATGTCGGGAAGAGCCGCGATGGCTCAAGGAATAGAGCGTTCGTCACCTAAGAAAATGAGCTAAGTTCGTATCCCATCATTGGCTGGTTGATACGAATTCTGATCCGTCTTACACCGACCACAGTGCAAAATATCCTCAATAGTAGACGAATCAGGGGTTAGAATTCCCTTTCCGTCGGACTAACCGTAGGAGGTTTTCCTCTCCATGTAAAGCAAATGCGGTTTAGTTCCATCAAAAAGTCCCTCCACGAAGGCTAGTTTGTCCTAATGCTTGATCCAAAAGTTCACTTGTCTGCCAGGTTGGGTTCAAAATTAAAAGGCTATGGAGTTCAACATTGATAGTCGTTAGCTCAGAATTTAATCGGCTGTTCGACACTGGTTATAAAATATTAGAAAAAGAAATAAAATGACAATGTATCAATCGTAAGTTTAGTGAACGAAGCGAGGTTGTGTCGAAGCTAAATAGTTTATAAAACGATTGAAAGATGAAATATTTTAAAAGAATAAATTTGTATTTTAGCTGCTGAAATAACGTATTTAAATACCATTACTATACTATTGGTCGCATAAGTTTACAAAAATATCTTTAGAGATCTATAAATAAATTGAAATGTCTCTTTAGTTTAGACAAAAAGAAAACGTGGGAAAACTTTCACTTCGTACACAAAATTTCAATTTTATTTAGGCTTTGCATAAGTCATTGACTCTTGGCAAAATATTCTCTTTGTTTTAAGAAAGCCTGGATAAATATCAAGTTTTCTTTTACTTTTCAAACTCTTTATTTTTCTCTCGTCGTAACTATTTGATTTGAATCTATATCAATTTTATAAATATAATTTTTGAGTTAACGAATTTAATGTGGTTTTGGAATTTTTTATTTTTTATTTGGAGACTGATCATTTAACTATACAGTCAATGTGTAGTAAAAAATAACATACGTCGTATAACAAGGAAAAAAAAAAAAGAAAGATAAATGTAAGAAATTAAAAGAATAGAAAAACAAGTATTAATCATAATATTTGTGTGCTAATTAGGGACATTGATAGCTTGGCTACACATACTAAAATAAATATATTAACGCAATTTTATATGCATAACATATTTAATAACACTTTAATAACGATATTAACACCACAACGCAGCTTCATGCTATTGGTTAAAGTAAGAAGTGCAAACTACAGAATGTTACTGATAAATTAACATAGATTTTTAAAAAAAAAAAATTTATAAAACGGAGGTTGGCATTGTCCACCTCCAACTCACGAGAAGTTGCAAATTAATATTTAAGAAATAAGTGTAAGTAATCAAAATTTTACGAATTATTATCGAGATGAATCACAGAAAAATCGGTTTGACGAATGAAAATCTTAATTCATCTTAAATGGATGGTTAAATAAATAATAAAAAATACCTTGTCGGTACATCTAAAAGCTTTTACAAAGAATTCCGAACATGGAGGTGCAATTTTTATTTACATTACTCTTGAAAGTTTCTACCTTTTCAACTTACAGGTGTAAAGAATGAGGAGGGTGATAAAAACCCTTGAAAATATTCTGACAAAAAGACATTCTACATTTACAACCACATCTCCATTTGAAACATCTTTCTATTCACGTTCCGCAATTTAGTATCATACATCTTTTGTGAGTATCCCATTTCGGTCACCTCCACTACTATTGTGATAACACCAAAAGTACTAAACAAAATCACTCGAAGCCAATGTATGATATTGGGGGGAGGACAAAAATGACCTACAGCCACCTGAAACGTTTTCTTACCTTACTTACACCTATATTTTAAGGCAAAGTTACACAGTAGAAAGGGAAGGTTAGTTATCGTATCTATAAATCTTCTTTCTTCATTCAAGAGCAAAAGCCTTAAAATTTTATTGCATTTTTTTCAAAGACGTTATTTGCAATACTTTTTAAGTGTGATGAACAGAAACCCACACATATATCCTGGAAAACTGTTGAACGATTTCATGAAGAAAACCTATACTGCCAGTAATAGGGACGAGAATGTGAGAAAATATGTGGTGTTTTAATGAAAAAGATTAATACTTACTAAACAAAAAATATTTTTTTAGAAAAGGTCCTTCTTTCACTTTCCGTCCTTAATTTTTTACTATTTTATTAATTAAAGTTCCTATATATATTTTATTTTGTAAATTCTTCTTTGTGTTTATATATATATATATATATATTCATATACATCATATATATATATATATATATATATATATATATATATTCATATACATCATATATATATATATATATATATATATATATTCATATACATCATATATATATATATATATATATATATATATTCATATACATCATATATATATATATATATATATATATATATATATATATATATATATATATATTCATATACATCATATATATATATATATATATATATATATATATATTCATATACATCATATATATATATATATTCATATGCAGGAAAGTCAGGTTCTTATACAATATTTTTTTTTCTTAAAAAAAAAAAAAAAACTTTTCATTTGGAGACTTTGGAAAGTTCTGTTCTGAAAGCCCACTTGTAGATTTTTTCTCGATAATGAATTTCTAATTAAGATTCTTAATTTAATTTAATTCTTTTCTAATTAAGTTCAGTTCAACAAACATTATTTAAGTTTCTGTTTCTAGAAAAGTTACGAGTAAAATTCAATTTTATTTTATGACTGTAGTATAAATTTTAAACAAAATCATCAGCAAAAAAACATTTAATGAAAAATGTTATTTTTGGAATAATTTGGAAGAAAAATGGCGACCGTTGAATATCTATGTGTAAAACTAAAATAACGTAAATTCAATACTTTATTTTATTGAATCGAAGGTTTAATATCCATGTCATAAAGCTATAAATGTAGAAAAAATATATATTAAATTTGATCAATTACTTTTCTTTATACGCAGATTTATTTTTGTTCACAATAATTTTAATAAAAAAAATGAAAGAGAAAAAATTTTATTTTTATAAATTTTTCTTAAAATTTTTAAAGTCTATTTCGACCTCAAGCATTTAACCCATTAACCATATACCTATTTAATTTTTATGTGAACATTTTTCGATTTTCAAATGTGTGGTAAACGAAATTAGCAAAAATTATATAAAGAAAGCAATTATTTTTTATTATTATTAATGCAAAACAATTAGAATCCCAAATAATATGATTATGATTTATGACAGCTTAAAAGTTATCCGGCAACGTTTTCGCTCCTGAATCTAAAGATGTCTTGCTCTGTATTATAAACGTGTGGATTACGAAGAAAGAAAAAAAAAGATAATTGAGATTTTAGACATCCATTTGTTTTATATAGTGTGTGCGAGAAAGCTTTGATTAATTTTTTAGCGCAAGTAAGAGATGAAAAAAGTAGGAAACACTATCAGGTCAGATGAAAATTGTATTGACAAAGAAGCAGAAAAACGCCTTGTTCATTCATTGCAATATCTTCCTGTAGCAATCTTCTTCATTCATTCATTCCGAGATAGTATCCTTGAAAGTGAAATGGAAGGTGGGAAAGAAAAATTTAGGTGGGGAACATTCCTGCTTCCCTTTTCCTGGAACTGACCACAGGGGAGGTGTAATATATGGCTTCCTTTGAATTTCGTTTCAAGCTTCCCAACCTTTTGAAGCAATCGATAGTTTGAACGAAATCATGAGCATATTTTTAAAGATAATTAAATGTATAGGATTTTCTTTTGAAGTTAGGTTTCGTACTTTTTAAAAACTAAAATTAAATAATTCTATTATTAAAATCGCATTTTTTTCAAAATCAAGTATAGCAAAAAAGATTAATGTAGTATGTATATCGAACGTATATGGTATTATTTTTTGAAGTTGGATTTTGAATTTATTCAAGACTAAATTCAGTGACACAATATCTGTAACTAAAATCATCATTAACATTTCCTCTCTAAACAACTTCTATATCGAACATATATAGTATTATCTTCCGAAATCGGAATTTTAATTTTTTTAGAACTAAATTCAGTAACACAATCTCTAGTGTTGAAATCAACTTTAACAATTTCTCTCTAAAATTAAATAACTTCTATTTTATTTTAAGCAAAATGTTTTTTAAAAATTAATTATGTTTAGTAAAAGAAGATAAACGTAGCAAGATATATTTTTTTAACTATATTAAATGTTTCTTTTATTAATTTAATTGAAAATAAATATTGCAAGCACAAAGTTTCGCTACTTAACTTATTTGATCTCTTTAAAAATAAAGTATTTAATACGAATAATACACAATATTTTATTCATAAAACTATAAAGAAGAAAGAAAAAATGTAAGTTTCCATTAATTTATTAGTAAATATTTCTAGAAATACATTGGAACCTTACTTAAAATTTTGTAGAAATTTTTAGAGATGTGACTGAATTGCAAAAAAAGATTATTTTAACTGAGAAAGGTTAAGATATACAGTCCCTCCCTAATTACCAGTTATTTACTGCTAGATATTGTTCGTTATTGTAAGTTCTTTAGCTTTAATTGTAAGTGAAAGTATTACAATAGCTTTTTACACTGCTTATCTAAATTGGAAAATTAGGAATAAGACTCAGCATTAACAAAAGATGAAACTAGAAATAAATTGATTATAACAAATAATTATAAGTGGAAACTATTTCAAAATTGAAAGTTCTTTGTGCTTGCCGAAATGCAAACACAGAGAGGAGATTTCAGCACATCCCCTCAAACACAAATCATTTGGGGGATGGGCTTTTCGCTGAAAAAATCCCCCTTTGTTCCCTGCGGTGCATTTCCCATTTAAAATGCTCCCCTCAAATCAGATTTTGGCGCGAATCCAAAAAGGATGCTCTTGCACTTGTTGCTAGCATGAAAAAATGTCACACTGGGCTTTTTTTCTCCCAGCAAAACTAACTGAAAATCACTTGTGAGGTTTTTCTAATTCTATGAATAAAGAAAATTTTTAAATATCACTTAACAACGAATTGATCTTTATTGCTATGTTTGAAAAATTAAAGTTACTATGAATTATTGCTTCACTATTTAAATAACTATAAACGGTATCGATGACCTGCAGATTTTAATAAAAGCATAAAAGCTTAATTTTTTTAGAAAAAGAAATTTTTTTAATTTTCTTCATGTTTAAAAGATTTCACTTAGAAAATTTCACTCATAAATTTTGATTGAAATTCAACTTAAAAAAAGTATAAATTATAATAAAATATTGCGGACTTCCATAATTGAAATTTTTTTTAAAGCAATGGAAATCTTCTTAATGCCGTGAAAGCCTTCTTAATATTTTAAATCTAACTTTCTTTTAAAAATATGAACTTGATTTTTTTAATTTAAAAAATGTCCTTTTTTTAATTTAAAAAGAATTATGCTTTTAATTCTATTTTACATTACTTTAACCATTATTGCAAAACAATTTTACAAATGCTGCTTATCTGTATTATTGTTATCACTAAAATAATGCTTTCAAATTCAGCATAAAATTAGCTTATTATAAAAACTATTTTAATTATTTTTATTTTATGATCGATAGTTAAAAGATTTGATGCAAAAAAGATCATTGCTCTTTTTTCACTGCTTTGAAATGCCTCATTAGTCGTATTAAGAAAATCGCTTTAACTAATTTTTGCGGTAAAAAACTTCTTAATACCAAAAACACCATAGCTTCTGCCATTTTTACTGATTTGACTTGACTTATAAAATTATAACAACGACAGTTATAATTTAATTTCATAAATGTCGTTGAACAGCCGACCCAATTTTGGGTTTACGACTACTAATGTTCAACTCCGTAGACTTGTAATTTGGAACCAATCCAGAAGACAAGGGAACTCCTGGATCAGGTATTGGGAGAAATTTACCTTCGTGGAGGACTTTTTGGTGGAACTAACCCGCATTTGCGTTACATAGAGAGGAAGACCACGATAACCTTCCACGGTTAGCCTGCAGGCGAAGGGACTCTTACCCATAATCCGTCTACCACTGAGGATATTTCACGTCAGTACTGTGGTCTGTGCAATCAGGATGCGGATTCTTATAGACTGGGATTCAAACCAGGTGTGGCGAGCCTTTATGCACCAACGTGCCATTTTTCTAAAAAATAGTTTAATGAGGTCATAGACGTGCCGTCAAATATTTTTGACTTCGTGATTATTGGCAAAATAATAATACTAAGTACTTTCAACTCATAACTCTTTATTTAATATGAAAAATAAATAAATTTTGCAATGTCTCAGTTATTCGCGTAATTCAACTTAAAGTAACATCAATGTGACTTCTGTTGTAGCAGATTAGATGACAAATAACTTATATTAAGTTGTAAGATGTTAATTTAAGCAGGACAGTTAATTTTTTTTTTTTTTTTGCTAGTTATTTATTGTTAGCTTGTTTTTTATGGTTATTAATTGTTTGTTTTTTTGCCATTAATTGTTAATTTTTTGTTAATATGTGTTTATTTATTTTTGTTTATTTTTTGTGAATTTTAATTTAATTATTACATATGCTTCATACTAATAACATTTGTGTAATAACAATTATGATTGGTTTCGTGCCCAAAATATTGGTTCGCCATCGCAGTTCGGGAAGTTTAATATGAAATTTTCATACCTCTGAATTTCTTTGATCTCACATTATTGAAAGGCGAACGCTCTCGCTTCTACCATTATGAAATAGTAAATAATTAAAATGGACCTACATCCTTTTTTGAGACAAATTTTTTTTGTTATTGCTATTATTAATATTTTATTCCGCTGGCGTTTTGTTTTTCTCAAACTTTTGTTTCCAGTACTTTCCTCCCCACACACCAGTTTTTTCTTCTTTCGAGTATTATCCCTACTACAGTATTTTAATCTGATTATTATTTTATCCGCGTTGTCTTATTTTTATGTTTTTACTCCGTGACGATTTCTACTCTATCGTAAAAATGAACAGTTTGGCTTCCGAAATAAGAAGTAAGCACAAAAGCAAACAAAACCATTTTACTGTAGAAGGAATTTCTTTTTCTTTAACCGCATTTTCAGTTCAAATCTGACCTTGACCTACTCATCTGATCCCCCTTGAGATGGTCCAAGCCGAAAGGAAGGGCGATCTTAAATATAACCCCCCTTTGTAAAGAATGGACTAAGCATTAGATTTATTATCAGGACTTTTCTTTTACATGTTTTAAGCAGACAATTTCTACATCTATCATACATATTTACTTATACTAATCTTTGCCAGCGCTGTGAAAATATCAATACTAATTGGTTATTAAAAATTATTCTCTTTTCTTTGTTATTCTAAAAAATATACATCTTCTATCTAATACGTATTACCGCCTAACTTTTAAAAATTAACACTTAGAAGATGTGAGTGAGCAAATTGAAAACTCTAATTACTTCACGTTTTCAGAAGAATTAAAAATTTATTATCTAAATATTGAATAATTAAGCTAATTTAAAACACATAAAGTTTATATTTATTTCTATCTTGCTATTTTTAGTTTTGATGCTCTTCGTAAAACTTTATCATTTCAATATATGAATATTTCACAAATAAAAGAGCATAAAAGAAGAAACTTCAATTGAATATCTGTTTTTCTTTAAAAAATATTTTAACAAACTTCTTTTTCACTGTTGAATTACATTTTATCAAAAAAGCCTTCTTGTAAATGTAAATGATGTGCCATTTTACACAAAGAAAAATAGTGTATGTACATTTAATTCTGATTGAATTCCCTCAAACTTAAATTTGTATATTTAAAGTCAGTTTTGGATCTGAAACAACTTATAAATTTTTTTCAGGCAAAATAAATAGTTTTTTTTTTTTATCATTTTTCACTTTTTAATAATCAAATATAAATAGTAACGGAATGACATTCAGTCTTCATATGCGTAGTAATTCAATTGTTTTTGTAGATAATTTCCTCAAGCAAGTCATTTTAATATCCCATCAATATAAATAAAAACTAAATTATAAATAACAATTATTATAAATAACAAAAATCAATTGTGGGGATCCTGGCATTTAGGTTATAGAGATAGCTATCAGTTTCCAACGGTCAATTTCTTAATTGTTTTCTTTTTGAGATATAATTTGAAAAATATATTGATAGTTATAAGAGCAACAAGTGAGAAAAAAATTAGAGAATTAGAAAAGAAACAATTACACGAAAGCAAATATAAAAACGAAAGATCGTTGTAGATAATGAGTATTAAAGCTTTTACTAAAGCTGTGACGCGTGAGACGAATCCTTATTTCCACAATTCAATATAATTTTAATGACATTTTACGTTATTATATTTTTAAAAATTCTTCCGGTAAACAAATACTAAACGCGTTCTCTTTTTACTTATGCAATTATTTAACAATTTTGTAAAATTAATAAAAATAATGAATTAAATTTTAAAAAAATTGTTTGAATGCCGGTGAAAACAAAGCCATTTTTTTTTTTTTTTTTCCTTGTGCAAAATGTTCAACAGGTTTTCAGTTGAAAACACAAATCCTGCCGAAATGTTTATTTGAAAGATAGTGGTAATAACAGTAATTCCCTGTGCTAAAGTTGACGTTTGACTGATGATGTGAAGAAGAGGAATACTGGGGGGGAATCTTTTGTGTAAAGTGAGAATTCTAGAACATTTGAATAATGATCGGACAAGACAAGTGGTTCATGTTCTGAGAAGCTTTGTAAAAGGCTGTGAGAACCCTGCGGACATGGGAAGCAAAATCCTGCCTCTTTCTACCTCTTCTATATCCTTTCCCCAGTATGGTCATTTCTAAGAAATTTCACTGTAAAACTTATTTATGTTAATCGCTATTCAGGAAAGAAAGTGAGTTCCAACAGATGTTTAGAATTCGATTTGAGTCGGTGCCTCTGCCTAATCTAAACGAATGCATCCTCACAGTTAGTAACTATTCAAACAGGATAAGACAATCTATCTTGTCTTTCTATCGAAAGTAAACAAAAGGGATCGAAGATACTAATAATAATTAGAATGTTGCCTATCGCAGATGAATGAGTTCTATCGTATAGTAAGATATTTTACAAATTATCGCTTCACAAATATGAATGAGCAAGAAATAAAAACAAATACTGATATCTCATTTTATTTCCAAAGAAATAATAGTAATAAATACGTACTTTTATCGTCGCCATTTCGTTTTAATATCTAATTCTGATAAGAAAATGTAAATAAGGTAAGAGCTATAAGGTGAATGTAAAAACTATTCCCAGCATATCGATTTGATACCATAAAACCTAATATAATTACAGATATTTTAATATCTGGAAGAAAAAAAATCTTACTTTCCTTGTGTTTAAATTTTTCTTAAATGAGAGAAAGAGTCGAGTTTGAGGTATTTAAACTGTAGTGTTGTTGTGTAGCATTTTTCTTGGCGAAGAGCTTCAAAAGTCAATTTATATTGTAATTTTTTTAAACTTTTCCAACAGAACTTACGAAAATTTGTTTGGTACTTTTATAATATATCAAAAAAAGATAACTTAAAAAAATTTATATGATTAAAAAATTCTTCGAATTTTCTTTAACGTAAAAATTTATGGATGCTATATAAGCATGAATAATTTCCGTATTCCGCTATCCATTGTTGATTCCTGGAAAAATGCAGGAAATGGTCAAAAACAGAGGGTCGCCAAATTGAAACAACCTGCCGGATGTTTTTACAGTAACTAAAGAATAGCTCACCCCCAGGAAGTAGCACAGTTTTAGCGAAAGAAAAAGGGTCTTATTTCTGAGGGGATTAATACGGATAAAGGAAGTTTAGTTCTAGAAGATTTACAGCTGTAAATAAGCTTGTACTATAGACATTTCATTTTTCATTTGAGACAATGTATATTAATTAGAAATAATGTGAAAGGAATTTGTGTTACTATCTATCTTAATATTTTTCGAAAGGAAAATTAATTAATGCTGTGTAATTAAAATGAATTCAATAAACTTAATTATGGCAATAAAATATTTATTTCTGTTTTGTAACTTTTCTCCAAAATATAGTTTTCTCTTCAAAAATTATTTGCCAAATTGTAGTGTTGCACCATAAAAGTATTCTATCTACTTTTACCATTTTATCTACTAGTACCATTCTATTTGACTATTAAATAATATAGAAAAATGTTTATGGACTTAGAGATTAAATACTAAAATTCAAATTAAAGAAACTCCTATATTGCTTTTAAATATTAACATAATAATTCTCAAAGGTAGATGGTTTGGGAGATTTGAGTCGCATTGTAGTTTGGTTAAACGTGGAAGGTATTCATAAATTCTTTTCCTTCATGTTTTGTTAATTTCCTCCAAAATATATTATTCAGTTTTCTATTCAACAAAATACGTAGTACCAAAATTTAGTTCTGTTATTTTTGTCGAGTAATACAAATTTGTCCCCTTTAAATATTTTAATTTATTTATGTAATTGTTTTTTTCTTTCAAATTATGTTTCAAATTATTATTGCTGTAATTTTCATTAATACTAAATATTTTGAAAATTTAAACAATGTTTAACTAACTCACTCAAAACACGTAAAAAAAAAAGTGCCGGAAAAAAACACCAAAAAGAAACGCAGCGTAAAAAAAAATTTAATTCCCGTTGCATTCGGGCCGTTAAACCCAAATTTAATGAAGTTAAATATTATTTAAACGTAGTTATATATATTTTAAAACAACTATTCTACAAAGTTGAATGAAAGGAACTTATAATTATTTATATATTTTAAATGTAAATACGTAATAAAATAATATTTTTGTAAATAATGTATCAATTAAAAATAGCCTCTCTCGGAAGCTTAATATTTTCATAAATTAAAAATATAAACAAATATTATAAAATATTTTAATTTAAGAAATTTTTTTTTAAAAAATAACTAGTTGAAAAAGTATTATT
Organism: Parasteatoda lunata; assembly: GCA_949128135.1. Taxonomy (NCBI): domain Eukaryota; kingdom Metazoa; phylum Arthropoda; class Arachnida; order Araneae; family Theridiidae; genus Parasteatoda; species Parasteatoda lunata. The sequence continues at coordinate 60,715,982 of OX421972.1, read as the reverse complement.
TATATATTATTATCGTATCATAATATAATAAGTTTGATTATTGAAATGTAGAATTGTTTAAGAGTAATTTAATAATTATGCTTAGTATTATAAAAGGATTTTTAGTATTTAGGTTAATTCTTTCATATTGATTTAATTTTTTTAAAAAAGTATTTAATTTCATTCGAATAACTGCTTAATTAGATTTAATTTTAGCCCAAAGGGCGGAACTGAATTAATTGTTAAATTCATAGGATTACCAATGAGTCTCTTTTTTCCTGTTTTCTTTTTCCGCCTACCAACTCACGATCATGTTCAGTTAATGTAACATTACATATACTTACAAGTAAATTTTAATGTGTAGAGTTCTTATAAATTCCAGAAAACTGTGTTATTCATAGTACATTATTTTGTTTTCGGATGGGAAATGCGTTTATTGCAAATTGCTCGCTTTCTGTTGACAAATGTACTATTAAAAATGTAAATAATCTTGCATTTTTTTAACATGTAGTTTTCGCGCAGAAAATTTTTTTAATGCCTCTCAATACCGAAAATGGTGGCAACTACTTTACCCCAAGTTGTACTCCACAGTGTTTCATAGCACCAAGAAGAGCTCCAGAGAAAGCACTGGTAAAATTTAAGACCGCTCTCCTGACCAAACTATACGAATCATATTTCCCGAATTGCAGCTACCTCTATATTTTGGGGCTCAAGAATTCGAATTCGTATTAAAGAAATAGGATGTTTTTTCAGGGAAAATACGTTTTTGTGTCTGATTTCGTAACTTAAAACATCGTCTGTACTGAATAATTAGCATATTTAAGGTTACCCCTTTGAACCATTAAGATTATACGGGAAGATCTGATCACATTAGATCAAAATATATTCAAACTGGACAGTTTTTTTTATTTATTTTTTATTTTGCGCACTGTACAATGTAAAAATTTATATGAAAACAAAGTTTTAACACATTTCAATAATAATAATTCAAAACAAATTCTTGTACATGTCGCCCACCCTCCTTCCTTTTTTGTTGTTGTTTGTTTTGCCTTATGTTGCCTAATGAAGGGGCGACCGGCACTGACACAAATGATGTTGATAATTAAGTAATCTCACTCAGTATGTGCATAGCTAATTTCTTGAACTTCTTTCGATGGAGACAGGGTCGGATTAAGACCACTTGAGGCCCCAAGCACTGAAAGTAATTTGGTGCCCCCTCTTGCAATTAAAAATATATCCACTATTAAGTCGCGAGTTAATTCAAACTATAAAAACAAGATTTTTTAAAAGAAAATATTTATTTAAATTAAAACAAAGAAAATTAAAATAATATAAAAAAATTATTCATAACTGCTAATTACAAGTTTAGTGAAAAAATCTTCAATTCGAAATGAAATTAAGAAAAATTTTAAAAAGTAAACGCATTTTTTTTTATTTAAGTTTCACTGGCACTATTTAGATTTGCACAGTGTTTTCTATAATAACTAACTGATGATATATATATTCCGAAATTCTTTGTATAAAATAAAGTGGGGAAATAGGTTTTGAGGTCGTAAATTAATACTAATACTTATATGAAACAAATCTAACGAAACATTATTAGAGATTAGCATTCTCTAAGGTTAGAAAAAATATTTCGAAAAAATGTAAAAGTGTCAGGTAAGATATTTGTTTTGGTTTACACTGTGTATATCTAAATAGTTTTTTTCCTACTCTTTTTAATCGCAAAGTCTTTGATAATATCTTGGAAGTAATTTGTCGCAATAAATCAGCTTCTATACACAACTAGTCAAGGTATCTATCCAGTCTTCCCTGTTGCATTGTTGTTCTTAAGGGATTTTTAATATATTTCTACTATGAAAAAACGCTCAGCTGTACAATTTAAAAATTATTAAACCAATTGTAATTTATTAAACCAACAATTATCTTAAACAAACCTAATAATCTACTTTGCCGACTAAAATTTTATGTACTGAATATTTTACATATTCTTTTCGACATTTAAAGGCAAATTGGTAAAACAAATCGGAATAAAATTTGTGTATTGTTACTAAAAATTTTATTTTAAATCAAATAACTATTTCAATTATAAAGTCATAGAAAGAAATTTATTTCTGTACCAAAATGTGATATTTGTTTTTATTATTTTCGAGTATTATTGTGTAATAGATTGCTAAAAATACTTAAAAAAAAAACTACATAATTTTTAATAATTGTAATTTTATTTTTACATTTAAGTTTAATTAATTCTTTATTAATAAAATGTAATAATATTTTAGGAAAATTGTACTCTTCACTTACATTGATTGAGCCATCAATATTGATCGATAAATAATAATTACTAACTATAATTGTTGATAATTATTTGAAGGGTTTAGCTACTACCTGAAGCAATATAAGCGATACAGTATTGCAGCATGCCTTAAAAAATAATTTAGAATAATGTTTTAGTACAGTATATTTTTTTGTGCATTCACGTATTATTTTACCATTTATTATTTTTTTCTTTTCATGAAATAAATTTCGGTAAAAATGTCATAATAATTTTTAAAGTCACACAGATTAGTTTTATCTGTTTCTTATAATTTTTATTTACAAGAAACGACTTTGTTAAAATAAGGAAAATCATCTGTACTATAATTTCAATAGCCTATTGAAATATTAACTATTTTAAATATTAAAATTGTAAAAATTTAATTAGGCATTGCAAATAAACTTTTAAAAAGAGAAAATACTGTTGGTTATTTTTCATATTAATACATTATATCTTAAATTTTACATTATATGTTAAAATAACCAATTTTGTTCCTAGATCTCCAACTTTAATAGATTCTAAGTCACCACATATTTGAATCGCTACCCCCCCCCCCCAATTCGAAAGAAAGACAATTTGAATTTTCTGAGATATGGACCGTTTCTATACCTATAGGATGCTTTAAAGATATCTGAGATGAAAGGATGTTTGTTCTCCGAGTAAATCAATTGGTTACGCTTGAAGAAAATTTAGCTTTCTATTTCAACCCATACGTTGGTGACAATCACGGCGGTCCTTTTCCAGAGTCTTTCCAGGCAATATACAGCTTTTGTTGTTTTTCGGCGGGATTGTTTGTTACACACCGAAAGCAAAATCAAGTTAAATTGAACAAAGTTCTCGGGTAGCTTGTGCTTATAATAAAATAACATCATCAACAATATTTCTCCACTCGTTTATGAAGAATTACCAATTTTTACTTTAAAATAAATAAATAAATGGACGATGAAAATACCTTATTTAATTATTTATATATTTCAATCTCATGTATACACGAGCTACAAGTAAATTAAGCACAACTATCAAATTTATTTTTAGTGACAGAAATAAAATTATTATTTTTAAAATTTTTACATGTTCAAATTATCATTTTAATAAAAATTGGTGAAATTTCGGAAATTATAGGCGAAATATTCATAATATACTACTTATCAAGTATCTAATCCTAAAAATATTTAAAAATGTTTATATATATAATCTCAATAATAATTTTGATTGGCTCAAACTTTAATTATTATCATTAAGGATTAGTTATTGAACATATTCTTAAATTCATTAAATAAAAATATCTTTCTTAAATTTACTATTAATTTTTAATTTGAAATTTTAGTGCTTTTCTTATTTCCTAATTATAATTTTAACAAAGTTCGTTATCAGATGTACAAAATATACTCAATTAAATGATTAAAAATTTGATTTTATTGCTACTTATTTCTTACATTTGATTTTAAAATTAAATTAATTTAAATGGGTGCTCTTTTTAACGTATTTTTCACCGTCGACGAACATCCGGTTCATATTGTGAATTTACTCATCGTTTGCGTTCAACTTCGATATAACATTTGTATTTTTACAAGACTCTAAGGACTACAGAACCTATAATTCTTTTCTTCATTAAAAAACTAGCTTGCATTCATATTACATACTATACATTTTAAATCTTAAAATCCAATTTCAATATTCGATATATATAGATAAAAAAAAAATCATATTGTGGTCATATTTGGGAAAATTTTACTTCACAAAATAATTTCGAAAAATGGTTCTAAACACAGCTTTTTCCTTTAGTGAATGAAAAAATTTATTTAATGTAAAATTCTGAAATCAATGGGTGCCAACACAACCTTTACGTAATTTACCGATTACTTTTTCCAAATTATTACATCGAAATTTTTTTAAATCAAATTTTTTTTCATAAAAAAAATCAAATTGCTGAAGTATAGTCTTTGCTACAATTGTGGAAAATATTCTGTAAACATAAATCGTAGCAGTATGTTATAAAATAATTGTAATCGATAAGTAAATAGAGATTTTATCGCATAGAAATTCACTACCTAATTTCATTATAAGAACAAGAATTTTTATACATAACATCTTTCGTTTTTTTCTTTCTTTTGTTATGAAAAAAATTCGCACTTAGAAATGCTTGTTAACTAGAAAAATGATTGAAACCCTACTCTTAAAATGGAAGCTCAAAATTATAAATTTATAAGCAATGCTTCGAGGAAAAAAAAATTATGTATTACGAACATTTAGTTAGGCTTTTTGGTGCCCCTCTATCCTCTGGTGCCCTACACACGTGCCTTGCCGTCCTTGGCTGGAGAAACATAATGTTTTCGAAGTATTAGAGATTCCTAAGAAGGAAAAAATAATAAAAAGTAAATGGGTGCATACAATTAAAAATGACGATAATAACACAATTTACAAAGCGCGAGTGGTTACAGCTGGGTTGAATCAAATAAAAAAATTTGATTATTCTGAAGCATATTTATCTGCGGTAAATATTGAATCATTCAGATTATTAATTGCTTTAGTAGCAAAATTGGATTCATTTGTTACATTTTTTTTGATATTAAAACTGCATATTTATATGGTGATATTGATGAAACTGAATATATAGAAATACCTCCAGGTTTTGAAGACAAATATGGTAAAATTAATGTGTGCAAATTAAATAAAAGTATTTATGGTCTACCTCAATCAGGTGGAAATTGGCATATAAAGTCAAAAAACTTAAAAAGATTGGTCTCACTCAACTTGCATCTGACAATTGCTTATTTACTAAAATTAATGATAGTGATTTTTTCGAAATTTGTATATACGTAGATGATTTGGCAATATTTTCTAATAATTCGAAATTATACAAGGATATCATTTCAAAACTTAATCAAACATTTGAATTAAAGGAAACAATTAATGATTCAAAATTTTTAGGCATTGTGATTTCACAAAAAGAAAACGGAATTGGTTTATCTCAAACTCATTACATTGAATCTTAACTGAAAAAATATAGTTTGGAAAATTGTAAGAAAACAAATACTCCCATAACTAAAGGTGAAGATAGATGTTTTGATCCTACTGATGATTTAGTAGATCAGACTGATTATAAGAAAATCGTCAGCGAACTTATATATTTAGCTAATAGAACCCAACCAGATATTGCTTTTGTAACTAGTTATTTATCACAATTTAATAAACATCCCGAAAAAAGATATTATGTTTTAGCTAAAAAAGTTTTGAAATATTTGAACGGTTCAAAAGATAGGGTCATGTTTTATAGTAAAGAATTCGTTTTTTTAAGTTGTAGTGCGGATGCAAGTTGGGGCAACGCAGATGGAAGAAAATTTTTTTCAGGTTGTGTAATTATGATAGGTAATTCTCTTATAACATGGAAAAGTAGAAAACATAGATGTGTAGGACTTTTAACATGTGAAGCCGAATTATTTGCTGCGGCTGACACAGCTCGAGAACTTACTTGAATTATAAACATATTAAATGAAATGAACTGTAAAAAATTTATTAATGCTCCTGTTACTATATTTTCTGATAGCCAAGCTGCTATTGACTGGTTGAATAATGGTAAATCTTCTAATAAAACCAGGCATGTAAATTTTAAATTTCATTTTGTGAGAGATATGATTGAAGATAAAATATAAAAAACTGTTTATAACAATACTAATGATAATTTTTTCGATTTTTTAACTAAAGCTGTAACTTTTGAGAAATTAATTTTCTCTTTGGAAAAAATAAGTTTAATTTGAAATTTATGTTAACAGAATTAATATTTTTTATGTATATTGTTATTTGTATTAAAAAGTAAAATCCTTCTTGCAGGGGGAGATTGTTGTTATTCCCAGGGAAGGATTGGTATGAAGTCTTTTTCTTTTTAATACAGCCAGATGGCTTCTTAAATTTGTATGCATTTTTCTGCTTTTTGTTAATAAACGTTTACTTTCTGTCTGAATCTCGATCATCACGAACTACAATAATTATTTTAAATACAGTTATATTTAACTCAGAATTTAAATAATTTCTAACCACCGTCGCCGCCAAATAATCATTTGAAGTCTGCGTTAAAGCCAAAGCTGTCACCAACAAGTGAAAGAAAAAGAATGAAGATTTTCTCTTTTTATGAATTTTTATCCTAAAAATATTTTCTTATACAATCTTCTAATGCTAGATAAAGTTTGAAATAATGTTTCTAAATACTTAAGCCATTATTTTTTTCTTTCCGTCTAGTATATTTCAAGTAAAAGTTCATTTATAAAGATCAATACCAGACCGTCTGCAAAATATGTTGACGAAACATTAGAAGTCGGCAGATCTCCAAAAGCTATCCTGACCAAGAAAAAAATTTTAAGAATAATATTTTACCATCATTTCTCAGTGTTCAATTTTCTACGTAATGAAACTTTTCCGGAAATTCGGTTCTTCCGTTTCCTAACGAAAGAGCTTCTTCTCAATGAGAGGTTTAAGAAAATTTTCACTCGAATTATACAACTATTTATCTTAATTTTACGCTATGAAGTAAACATGCGTGTTTTTAGAGACAGTGAAAATTTATCAGTTCTTTGGAGAAATTTATGATTATGCTATCTCAAATTGATTTATTCAGACCTGAAGTTATATTAATGTTGTTTAAATCTTACTTTTTTTACTTCTTAACAAATAATCTTTCCTTTGCAAATTTATTTTCTTTCTAATTAATGAAATCAAGTTCAAAGATAAATCGAAACAACAATTTTTTTTGAGTGTGAAGTTGTTCTTGTGTTTTAAAAACAATAATCTGCACTCATTCAAATTATGTACTAATGGAAAACACCTTGTAAAGCACAAATGAAACAGTTAATAGATTTATAGCCGTTTTGGTATAAGAAAAAAGTTTCGAGACACAGAACTAGCTCCAGTTTCTGGCGTATACGTCAGTCAAATTGAATAAAATGGTTTTTGAAAAAGATTTCTTTTAAACTGTTCATAAAATAATTCTTTATTCTTGCATTTGGTTATTTTATTTTGAAGTTTGGTTAGAAATACTTATATATAAATAAGATGGGAAATAATTATGGAATTTTTTTTTTTTTTGTAAATTTTGTCTTTTTTTTTTTCATTAAATAATTTCATAAAGGTAACCGAAACATTAAATAAATAGAGTTTTCCTGATAGGATTTAAAAATAATTATTGATTAAAATACAAAGCCATAACTCAGGAAATCCCAGCGAATTGTCACAGAACGCTAGGGCTTCGCGTAATACCTATAGGGAACCACTACTGTACCAAGATTGTTTTGTAGTAACTGAGCTACGCAACATATACGTATGTGAATGGGCAAATTTTCTCTATTATAGTCCATCACTATACTTTTTACAAATGCAACCTATTCAGAAAGTATAAAATTGGTTGTGGTTTATGCGACAAAAAGATAGTTATTATTAAATTAATTTCTGAATTTTGCAGTAACCATCTGTGATAATAATTATAGTATTAGAGCCAGGAATGGCAACTATGATTTTGAATTCCAGAGTTTACTTGAAACACATTTATAAAATTCGTTTTTCTTCATTAAATTTCATTATAATTCATTTATTTACAATTTAATGCGTGGTCCGATACAAAATTGACTTGCAAAGTGTTTATTGTTTTCAACAATTTCGAAAATAACTTCATCAAGGGGAGAGAAATAAAAATCTTAAATACTTAAACTTTGAATCCGCTGACAACAATGTCATATTATGAGAAAAAAGGGACCCGCATCTAAATGACTCTTAATTAGCAGCGTTTATCTTTCACTCGATAAAATCTTTTTCGGTCCGGCTTTAACGTACATTTATCATACTTGGTAGTAGCATGCGCAGCCTCTCATTCAAATTCCAGTCTAGTCACACAGGTATCCAGAATTTTGATTCATAGTGGAAACCAGCTGATCTCTGGTGGGAAAAAATCCATTCCTGCAAGTATACGCAGAAATAAAAAGAACTAGATTTTCTTCTTTTCACTGATAACGAAACTACGTCATACTTAATATCGCCATCGTAACTCAAGAGTAGTATCAATTTTCAGAGGACTTTAATTCTTCTACGTTGATTGTGTATCTTATTCTAAACCCTTTCTTTGCCCTCTCAAAACATATGAGAGATAAAAGATAAGGACTTGTGTAATCACAAGCTGAAAACGTGATATTAAAAGTAGAACCCGTAATTGAATTTTTTCAATGTATATACATATATATATACTACCTAACAATAATATAAGAGAAGCTTTGAGTTTTTTACTTTTTTTAAAAAATTTCTCAAGAAATACTTTAGTCATTATTTAGAGATATTTAGTTCGTGTGAGCTTTCATACTTTGCAATAAGATTTAAAGCTTTCAGAAGTTGGGAGACCGACGATAAATTATGACAGAAAGCAAGTACATTTTGCACACCCTATGCCAAAAAAAATCAAGCAATAAGCTTGTAACTTGTATCGATTACTTTAGTTGTTAATTGAAATAACTGCATAAAATTTCGTAAACCTAGAGTAAATATTTATGGAGATATGGACATTTTTTATAAAAACTATTTTTTATGCCTTACGTTTTTATTTTTTTTATTAACTTTATAAATATTCAATGGAATTAAGCAATATTTTTGGAGTAATTTAAAATAAATTACAAAATTATTTAATTAAAATTTTTAAAAAATTCGTTAAAAACTGCGCAAGATATAAGTATTTATGGTAGTTCTCCTGTAATGCACATGCGCAGAAAAATTTTTAAAAATATTGTCTGAATTTTGTAGGGCATCGTATTTTGCAACCAATGAAAAAGGTTTGATTTGAATATCTTAATTATTTAAAAAGTTTCAAGCAATTTTCTAAGTAGTTTTTGTACTTTTTAGAAGAAAGCTCAAAACGATCAGGGTTTTTTTACAAACTTATTTTATTTTATAAAACAAAATTTAATAACAAATGATATCTTACAATAATCGTTTGGAAACTAAAATAAGATGGTATAAAGAAAATAAGCCAAAAAAAAAAAAAAAAAAAACTTACTTTTATGGGGGATGATCACTCACAATGTCGGTCTCATTTTTAATAGTACAAAATGAAATGTCAGGAAAACCCCTGATCGTTTTGAGCTTTCTTTCCAAAAATACAAAAAACTACTTAGAAAATTGCTTGAGACTTATTAAATTTTTAAGATAATTTAAATAATTTTTTTTTATTACTTTGTATTTACGATTCACCACAAAATTAAGAAAATTTTTTTTAAAATTTTTTCCAAGTATCCGCAGTATAAAAGAATTACCTCAAATACGTATATCTTTTGTTCGGTTAAAAAAAAATTTTTTTTTGAATTTTAAATAAATGATTTTGTAATTAATTTAAAATTTCTCTAAAAATATGTCCATATCTCCCTAAATATTTACTCTAGGTTTACGAAATTATATGCAGCTATTAAAAATAGAAAATTAAGTAATCAATTCAAGTTACAAATTTATTTCTTGGTTTTTTGGAATAGGGTGATCAAAATTACTTGCTTACTTTTGTAATTTATTGTTGGTCTCCCAAACATCTGAAAGCTTTAAATCTTATTGCTAAGTTTGAAAAATCGCACGAGCTAAACATTTCTGAAGTTATAAAATAATCCTCTAAAGTATTTCTAGAAAAATTTTAAAAAATGTCAAAAACTCAAAATGTATTTTCCTTTAATGTAGGGTCGTAGTGTATATGTATATAAATATACATATCATCATCATCTGTACTAATGGAACATAACCTAATGGTGTTCCACGGAACCCTAGAAAATAATAATATAAATAGAAGTTTCACGGGGGTTCCGAGATTGATGAAATTGTTTACCCAGTAAAAATTTTAAAACATATAGTTAAATTTATATTCATTTAACGATCCATTTTTTATATAATATTTCCGTAATTTTTATGAAGTTGTTTAATTGAAATGCTTGGCGAAAGAAATTTCAAAACAACAATGACAATATAATGAATAACTATATAATGAATGAATTATGAAAAGGATATATCCATTTGTAAAAAAATTCTATGAATATTTCGCATCGAATGAAAATAACCAAATTCAACAACGAAGAAGTTGGTTTCTTTGAAAAATATTCTCAACATTTATTTTCTTCCTTTTTTGTTTTTATTTTAATGGAAACCATATTTCAGCTCATTCATTTTTTAGTTTATGCCTATGTATGCACTAAATTCAAGTTAAGGACTAGGCATAGATGCCGCTCTAGTACCTGCGAATTCAACTGTCTGATATAAAATCCAGTTTTAAGAATTATTTTGATAAAACGATGTGATGAAAAAATTTCATTCATTCACTAAATGTTTTCAAAATAATTGATAGTCTTTTATAAAATTAATATGTTCACAATTGGTAAGGAAATTTATTAAGTCACAGGGCTCTATAAAAAGAAAGTCGATTATTTGGGGGTTTCACAGCCGAAAAAAATTGGAAAAAGCTGCCATACATCATAATATAAATGGTTTTTACCACTGTTACACCTAAAAAGATTTAAATTAAGGGGAAGCTGTTTAATTTTTAAGTGATAATTTACTTATTTACAGAATCGTGCAATGTATTTTCGCGTTTTTCAGGCCGAAGTTTTTTTTTCTGGTAAAAAATAAATTTTAATAAGTTTAGTAAAAATTCAAATATTAAATATATTTTTTCTCAATTCGTTATTTATTTATAATGTCGGATCATGTTTAATATCTCATTTAAAATTATCAGAGTTTAATAGATGGTGACCTCCTCCTATCTCACACATCTTATTTAAATGTAATTATTATTATTTTTAATTTTTTTTTAACGAAATAGTTTAATAAAATATAATAAAGATTTTGTAAAATAATTTACAGCAGTATAATATTAGTCTTGATGTTATTGTTGTACTTGTATATCAAGTAAAATAATTTAATGTATCAACAATTAAAACTTATTATGCTTAATATTAGCTCTGAGGTCCTATACAGTATAGTAAGGTACAATATCTGATTTAAACCAACTAGCTTTACAATTATGAGACGCTTCCCATCCACCATCAGTCAAACAACTAATTTTTCAGCTATTTTTAAATGCTCACCGATTTTAAAATTGCTATCTTAAATTTTTTAAAGTAAAGTAATTTTTTCAGCTAATAAGTAATCAAGCGGCATTTAAATCCCGGCAAATTGAACCGGCATTATGCTTTGTCGAATTATCTATAACTCTATATATGGACGATTGTCTAATTTTAATCATTCTAAGAATTATATCACATTCGGCGCGAAAAAATATGATAAGGATATATAAATATATAGCGGCTACACAATTTATCGGCCATCTTTATTTCAGGATGCTTTTCTCAGTTCTAGAAAGCTTCTTCCAATTGCAGGATGTAGATAAAAGAATCTTCATCCAATTGTTCTTGCTGTACTATTCTAAGGTCATCATTATGTTGCTAAGTTCAAGGTTGTAAATATACATATATCACACATTCACAGCAAAATTTTTTTTAACACCTCTTTGCATTAAAAAATATCTTGCAATTCTTGAAAGTGAAAAACTAAAAAAAAAATAAAACATTATTTATTAGCTTAACAAACCATTAAAAAATGCTTATAGCGAACAGATCTATAATGGCGAGTAAGATAAAGAAGGGCTTTAAATAAATAAAAAATAAAATTAAAAAAAAAATATCAACATTGAACTATTATAATTTTGAACAAAGTATTAACGCTACTCATACTTCGAACCATAATACCATACATTTATTTACTGTAAGAGCAACCTTAATAAGGTATGTAATTAAACCATATATCCGTTGGAAGTAATAGTAAGTCATTTATCTAGAAATTCAAAGGGATACTCAAGCCCTGGCGCCACAACTGATGAAAATCATCATACGTTAGGTTAGATAATTTATACATAGTTTATAAATATGTACTAAAAACGATGATTTATTTTTCTTTGGGTTTATTTTATCCTTTCTGAAAACCTATAAATAATAAAAGAAAAGCATAGAAGTAGCAAGAAAATGTTAAGGTAAATACCTTAATTTGAAGGTCGTAAAGTAATTCTGAAGACGATTTTCTAATACTAATATTTTTTTGTTGTTTCTTCTGATTTTTCCTTTGTCCTTGTTTTTATGATTGTTGACAAATAAATTAATGATGCTAAAGAGTTTTACGAATACTTATAGACAACAATGAAACGAGACAAAAACAACGGAGATGTTACGCAAGTCAAAGAAAGGTAATGAATTAACGTCGCATTTTAACATCTTAATGGTAACTTACGGATGTTGTCACTTAATGCGAGTATTCTATATTCACAGTTCGTTTTTAAACCTTGACTCCTGAAAATTTTTTGATTAATCACTTATTTGATTAATCAAAAACTGTGAACGTGTTAACAAATAAAAATTTATGTGCAGCAAAATTACCATAGCTTTATACATGCTACTAAATTTCTGAGTAAAACAATCAAAATGTGATGGGATTCCCACTAAGTTATGTAAAAATGCTTAATCTATTAAAGTATCTGTCATTAAATAATAATTAAAAAATTTAATAACTGATATTTACCTTCAAGTTATGTAATACCTAATTTATAATAACTAACGAGTGAGTTATTGTAATTCGAAATTAATAATTAGTTGTCACAGCAAATCGTAAAACAAAACTGTTTTGGATTGTAAAAGCCTAATTATAAATTAGGGTAATATCTAATATACAGGGTGCTCAGTAATGTACATACTTAATGTATATTTTTACAATATTTGTTAAATAAGCAGTCAAAAAATATATATTGGGTGTCAAAAATTAATATTAAGGAAAGAAATAACAAAAAAAAAAAAAAAAAAAAATTGCTTTTTAAAATCATGACCAATTATGATCAATGAGAGCAGAGTAGAGATTGAAATGATTTTAAGTAAGTTTATTTCAGGACTAAGCTACAAGAGAGAGATGACCATGAACTGAAAAAAAGAGTATGGTTTGGTTAAAAATACCAGAATATGGTTACATTTACTGTGTTTCTGGCTTTATGGGAACATTTTGGAAAATTATCGGCAAAGTATGATTTAATATTTTGTGATAAAATTTGGATATTTTATCGCGATACCTTAGAGCAGTACATAAAAACCATTTATTCGTTTAAATTTCTGTATTTTTACCAATTGTTTTGTAATAAGAACTGTAATTAAGAAGGAAAAAAAACATAACTGATACCAAATGAATGATTTAACTACGGTACATTTTTGTTTTCTTAACCAGAATATTTTTTTCCCCAATAGAAGTACCATTACTATACATTACGGTATACGGTTTTTTCGTGTGTTCAGGTCCTAAAAGATCATTAATTGCCTATTGATGATTTTAAACCGACTTTTGTCCATTCAGATTTTAACAAGGTTTAGAGACGTTTTTGCTCTTTTTCATTTATTTGTTAATTTGCGGTATATAGTTTTTTGTTTTCATATCTTACTCGAACTTTAAAAATCTAGGGCTGACATTTCGAAAAAACTTATGTAAGCTCAAAAACGCATTAGATAAAAACTTAAATATATATTTTTTAGTTAGTTTTGAACAAATAACTGCATAACATTTGTGTATATTAACTTTATATTTTAATATTATTGAGAAGTATTTTTTTCAAGGTGCTTTGAAATATTGAAACAATCTCATATTTATATTTTGTGCTGAAATAAACGTTTCGCTTATAAAATGCTTATAAAAAAAAAGTTATATTACTTGCAAAAGTGCAATATAACAGTACTTAGTTACTAAAAGTCAGCAGATGAATTTACTATCTCGTGGGAGTTATATCAAAAATAGTTATCCATTATTGTTTCCTCAAAGATTTTTATTTTCGTAATAATTTTTCAAATATAATAAAATTTCAATTTGTTAAGGTTTTTTTCCCTTGTCAATAAAAATTGAAAACTCACGACAATTTTTTTTTTTTTTTTTTTTTTTTTTTTTTTTTTTAGTTTGAAATTGTTCCGGACGTTGAAGAAGAAATTCAGTGATTCGTCAATTCATTTTGGAAATGAAATGAAAGCGAAAGTCGGAGAAAACTAACTAAAATAAAATGAAACCGCAAGTTATCGTTATTATTTCTTATCTGAAAACTTAAAAAGAAAATTCTGCAATGGATAAGTTTTCCGTTGAAAAAGTAACTTACAGATAGCTTTTTTTATAAAATATAATCTAATCTATTCAAATTCTGAAAATTATTTACCATCCATGGCCACACCAAGGGAAGTTATTTATATACGTAAATACACTCTATACATGTATACATAAAACATTTACAACTCACCAATATGAGTATTATTTACAAGACTCGTATAGGTAAAATTAAATATTCTAGTGACAGCCCATTGTTGGCCAGGGGATAATGCAGTTTAAAATTTTCCAATTTCGTGGCCAATAACTTGATTGTGGCCATGTGATTAACGTTGCACAAAAGTCGCTTCTGCTTCCTAAATAAGCTGGTATCTATCGATCAGAAGTTAAGTGGGCTTCAAGTTTTCACTAAGAATCAAATTCCAGTCCTTACAAGACTCGTATATCAAAGAAATATTAATTATAGGGAGGGTGTTGAACCTTGGGAGAATTTCCGCACCTCCATTTTGATCTCTGACTATCATTACCACATTTAAAATATTTAGACGTTATTTAAATACACAAATGTTTACCTCTATAACATATTTTTTCCAACACAATTAATTTTAAATAACCATTTGTCAATTATTTAAAACAGAAATTGCAAGCAAACTAACCTAAGACCACCTTGTGATATCTTATTGGTACTACCTACACACCAGACAACAGTTATACAATTGGATTAATTTCAGGCCAACAAACAAACATTTTTATATTAAGGCACTAAATTAAGAAAATACATGTTGTAGGTGTATTGCACAAAAGAATATAGAAGTTCTCAGTTTATATTCTATTTATAAAAATTATAGTCTATTTAGAATCACGACGAACAAACATGAACACGAAGGGCAATTACAATCTACTCCAACTACAAAGAATAAAAGTTCTCCGTTTAAACTTAATTTATAAAAATTATATAGTTAATCTAGAATCACGACGAATGGAGCAAACATGAACGAGGAGGACAACTACAATCGAAACTATTTCTTTTACTACTCCAACTACAAAGAATAGAAGTTCTCAGTTTAAACTCAATTAATACCATGGAGCTCCTAGCTCCATGATTAATACAAATAATGTAGAATCACGACGAATGGTTCGAACATGAACATGAAGGACATACAGCGTCTACATAATTTCCTTAAGTCGTTAATTTTTACGCATGGTTCAATTTAGAAATAATTAAAATTCAATCAATTTTGTAACACTAATGGTCGAGAAAGTAAACTCAAAGATATTCAATATTTAAACAGATATGTGAAATTAATAACCAATAAACAATTTTTATTCAATTTAAAACTTCATGAGTTTGCAAATAAAAATTACAAGCAAAATATATAGATGCGAATTCGCATTTATATTATATATCATTCAATAACTCTATATTTTGACTGTATACATATTGTATTGACTGTATCCTTAGTATACATATTCAGTTGACGCAAACCATTTACATCATCAAATAATTGCTAATAACATATTATAATTATACAATATCTAATAATATACAACATCTAATAATTGCAAATTATGTAATTATTAGATGTTGTGTTATACTATATCCTTATAAACTGTAGGTTATTATAAATAATTGAGAATGATAATTACAAAATGAAATGTATAAGATTCAAACATTAAGACTGGTAAAACCTTAGAAGAAGTTATGAAAACTTGGTTGCGAAAGTAAACAAAACGAACCTTTTGATGCTGTTAAATTATTACTATCAAGTTTATAATTAAAATAATTTTTAAACTTTGAAAACACAGAATCCTGCTCTGTACCGAAATAAAATTGTAACGAATACACTATTTCAGTTCAAACAGTTTTGAGAAAAACTTTAGATAAAATTTTAACAATAAAAAATACACTTTTTCAACAGCTGAAGCAATTTAACGACAAAATATATACTTTAAATTTTGAAATAATAAAAGGATATTATTACTGACTAACAAAATGAAGGAATTAATAATTAAAAAAAAATATTAGCCCCTCTTTGAAATAGGAGAAAACAAAAACGCATGAATTGCAAGTTGTATAAATCATTATGTATTTATAAAATAAAAAGCAAATATTTCCTAATAATGAATTGAGACAATATGAAAGAAATTTTTTGTTGTTGTTATTTTTGATCTATTTAGCCTGCTGCTTAATCTAAAACACATTCCTAGTGTGAAAAAAAGGATACTGTTTCCAAAAATAAAAGTTAAAAAAATATTTTCCTTTTAAAAATTGTAAGTTTATTCAATTCAAGTTTTACTTTTTGTCTTTTAGCTACAATCTTAATAAATGTATGAATAGTATATATTGTATTACAAAATAACAAACCCAAAACCCATTTTAAAAGTGCAAAATTTTTTATAACTCTTGGTTAATCCCCACCCTCAGTTTCATTCTGCATTATTTTACCATTTTAATTTTTTATTTAAGTTTTAATATTTAATTTTAAATTTTAATACACAATCATTTAAGGATGATGCACAATGAATACTGAATATTACAAATTAATATGATTTGTAAATAGGTGAAGTATTTACTTAAGAGAATAAGAAATAGTAATAAAGTAAAAGAGATTGAAAAAAAATTGATCATAAGATGATAAATCACACCAGCGTTCAAGATTATCTTTATGAAAACCAATTGTATTCGAATCAAAGCAAAAATAACATTTATTGTTACTAAAATTTAATTCAATTGTTTGAAGCACAACTTCGATGAATTCTAGAATTTTAATATGGAATTAATAAGAATTTTAATAGCTTTAAAATTTAATTCAAATTCATTTCATATTTATAGATGTAAAAATTATGTTTAAAAAAAAACGAAGTAATTTTAAATAATCAATTATGTTCTCAATTAAAGATTTTATTTTGAATTGAATATACTTTCTAAATAGTGTAAGAATTCAATGTCAAAATAAAGAGAAATAATAATAAAACGCTTTTACTCACAGAATAAGAACCCAGTTGAATTTATCTTAGAACTTGAAAGAAAATGAAAAGAACAACTTTAAGAATAGTTTCGATGGTCCACATGGAGTATTCTTTTTTATTTAGAACACAAAAATCTTTCATATTATTGATAAACAGTGCAATAGTAATTTTATTTGAATAATTTATATCAATAGTTGAAACTTGGAGGTTTTCTCAGATAAAATATAATATCATTTTAAGAAAAATCACAAAATTCGTTTAATAATTAAAATCATAACCAACGCCAGAAACATTTAGAGCGATGATTGAAAATATTTTCGTACGATATAGCTTTAATTCGTTTAGATTTGAAATAAAAAATTTACTCAGTTAAGAACAAGAATGAAAAGAACAAGTCGAATCTTGCATATCTTTAAGGATTGAAATTACAAGGCTTAAAAAAAATCGTTTGAAATAACATTCCCAATAGGATTTTGCTTAGCAATCATTTTTTTAAAATAACATTTAAAATTAAAGATATAATGTTATTACAAATTTCGTGAATGCACAACAGTAATTTTATATTTTCTTTCACCAAACATTCTGATATATTAAATACGATTTGTGCATGCATCATATCGTGCATGAAGCTGATCGAATCTCTCGACTATTTAATGAATCTCTTTCACTGTAATCTATAATTTTATTTTAATGCAATTTGCACCAAAAAATAATAGCTTTAAAACGGTAAATAAATTTAGGCACCGATTTAAATAAGTTCATCTTAAAATCTAGCGTGATAAGGTAATATTATAGAATTACATTATAATAAAGAAACAACTCTTTTAATTTTAGAATTAAAAAAGCATAGTTTAAAAAACAATCAAAATCAAAAAAGTAGTAATAGCAGAATAGAATAAGAAAAATAAATATTTATAAATATTACAAGCGTTGCCCTCTTAATCTGACGTATGTCAGATAAGCTCCAGAAGGTCGCTGACCGCAAGAAAATCCTGAATAAATGAATAAAAATATTACCTGAAATCCTGAATAAAAATATTACTAGGAAAACGAAACCTTTATAATTTTAATTAATTTTATTTTGATGGCAACCAAAAATGTATAGAAATTAGTGTGGGAAAACTTGATCCTACACGTGATTTAACGACAAAATGCACCGATACCAATAGAAAACTGTGTTAGACCATTCTGTTTTTATGTTATATAGAGGTTTGTAATTTGTATTGAAAAAGGTTAACTTATGTAACAATAATTTCTGATTTAATAACGTTCCCACTTCTGATTGGCTGGAAGCTAAAGACTTTCTTGTTGTCAAATATTCCATTGGATCCTGCGCCACAATCATTCGATTTTTATTCATAGTTAGGTTCGAAGTTTTAGGTTAATTAACTGAGAATATTTTAGACATTTTCACAAAAGTTTAATTTTATTATTTAATTTATGAAAAAGTATAAGCGAATGTCATTAAAAAAATTAACGTTATGAAAACTACGTTAGGATATGTGCTGTTAAATTTTCTGCAAATCGATTAGAAATTTAAAGAAAAAAAAAAAAAAAAAAATCATTGTGTTTTCGTGAAAAACGTTTTGAGAAAACGCTCTGTAAAGTTTGCGAAAGCTAATTTCTCCCGTATACTCACCAATTCCAAAAAAAAAAAAAAAAAAAAAAAAAAAAAAAAACTATATATTTTTTCATTACGTGAGTTTCAACTTACAATTTTAAATGTTATTAAAAGAAGTTTTTTGATAATTTGAAAAAATTTCTCTTACATAAAAAAAAAAAAAAAAAAAACCTACTTAATGGAGCTTGGAAAATTAAGTTTTAAAAACAGGTCGTTGAATTAAAAATTAAACAACAAAAAAAAAAAAAAAAAAAAAAAAAACTGTTTTTTTTTTTTTTTTTACACAAATGTTTAAGCATCTCTAATAAGATGGTAGAAAAACGTTTTAATGAAGAATTTTTAATGAAATTGGATTCTTCATACACGAAAAATCAAATTTTTACGAATTTTCATTGCTTCAGGAGTTAACTGCTACTTCAAATGAGAGAAAAATGAAAATGTACAAATTCTCATTATTGAGAATACATTATATTGTTTCTTTTTACTATAATTTTTGAAGTAAGATTTATCCTGTAAAATACAGACAGAGGGGAACATATTTGTTACACATGTAGTCTTTTGCATCGACTAGCAGTTTTTTCTTTCTTTTTTCAATTGAAGAACTGTTTGGTTTCTCAGAAAAGATCATATATTAAAAATAAAGGTACAGATGCATATACAACACATAAATAGATAGATAAACACTAAGTAAGTAGTTAAGGTTCCTGACATTCGCAGCAAAAATGTCGTACTATGCCTTCGGTTTGTGACAGTGAGAATAATTTTACGTCACAGTAAAACTGATTTTATTTTTAAAAACTTCCCAGCAACAGTGTTTAGTAATGTCATTAACATATGTTGAATAGAGATATCAATGGTTAAAATTAACAAAAAATGATCCATTTTTCTAAAAAGATATCGTTAACTTAAAAATTTTTTCAACGAAAAACACGCATAATAGTTTCGTCAAGTAATTCCAGAGAACGAAACTACTTTCCGAGAAAAGAGCGAGTACCGAAACCATGATATTAAAACTGAAACCGTCTCTTTCTCATCCACGCCAGGCAATTTAGAAGGGGGAAACCCTAGCAACAAATGAGTCGCGAAAACTAAAAGCAAAAATAAAACCAGCCGCGCAAATAAACCATTATTCCCCGCTCTTTTAAGGAAAATGTCGGTCAATATCAAGTACCACCAACGCTCCCGCCCCCTCTAAAACAGGGTTCAAGAGCAAGTTGCGTAATAGGAAGGAACAAAAAAAGAAGCCGGCAAATTCCAGAACACAGCAGAGCCCCCTGGTAGCCAAGCGGGAGACATTCACCCGATTACGTCACCAATCAATCCTATCCCTAAGACAGTAGTATCAGGTTACTCCTCATCAGCAGGAGATGTTGTAGAGGGCTGGTATGGTGAGGGCCAGTACTAGGCAGAAAGCAGCCAAGTCTGAGTTCATGTCTAAAGATTCTATTCTATAGTCGGGGACTTTCTTTTCATTTCAACCAGAACTCATAGGTGAATGATCGAATGTCTGAGAGCATTGGATATTTTTTTTTCTTAAAAGAATTTGTGTTTAAAAAAAAGAAAGAAAAAAGCGGGATTCTAGCCAGTTTTGATGTCTGCAGTGAGAATGGCACGGAAAAAAAATTTGGAAGGTATTCAATAAACGAAAAAAGACTAGAGAAGTCATTAGTTTCTAGAGTGATGGCACAAAATGCATAGAAAGAATAAAAATAAGATCAGTTAAAAATGACTACCTCGTTAATTATTTAAGTTTGGCATGGCTCCCAGATGGCATGCTATTGCGTAAGAGTTTAAACATTTGGGTTTCTGACACTTCTACTTTTCCCGCGTAATCATTCCACTGGAGTATCATTGATTTAATTCGTCTGCTGGAACAAAAGCAAACACATGATAGAAGGAATGCATATCTTATCAAAATTTTGGACAACAGAAATTAAGATGACATTTTTGAAAAAATTCGGCCGTTATTCTTAAATATTGAAGATAATTACTATAAGACGAAGAAATGAATGACTAATTTATAGATTGAAGAGCTAATTTTTCATTTCAAAATGACAATTTGTAATATAAATTTTTAAACAAATGCCTATACTACTTCAATCTGTCTCCAGTATCATTAGTTATTAGCTTTTCAAAGAATCAAAGAAATTTCTAATTGAAAAGTTGCGTTTACTTTATAACTTAAACTTTTCAACTTCCTACATGAAAAAAAAAAAATTATATATGAATTGAGCAATTTTAATTAACAGTTATGCCAAAATTGGTAGGATCTTACGGTCTATAAAAATCCGCTCATTAGAAAAAAAATTATTCTAAACCGTTTGTGTGTGTGTGCTTTTTTTTTTTTTTTTTTGGAAATAAAATTTTTTACGAAGCAAGTTGTTTCAGCAAAATATTTTGAAGAATAAAATATGATTTTTAAACCAATTTAATACTAAACTAAATGTAAATACTTTCTACATTTTTACAGAAAAATAATTTTAATGTAAGTTTACATAGAAATGAATTTAAAATGGAAGATTGCAATTTTTATTTATATAATATCGTAGTTCTCAATGTTTTTTCCTTTCAATTTGATGTTTCTTTTATCCCCGGTATCCATACACCTATGCAAGCGACAATTTTAACCGAATAGAGGTGAGACTAATTTAGAACATTTTTTTCGAAAGTGTTTTTTTTTTTTTTTAATGTAGAGAAGTGTTTGTTAGTTTTTCACCGCATTAATTTATGATTTGATGATTAATTTAGTATTCTTTTCGGTTGGTAGTAAAATACAACTCCGCATGAGTTTTCTAGAAGGTGGCTTTCCAACCACCCGCTGACACGACTGCTGTTACCGGTTCCTGGACAGACTAATTTAAATAAACGATAGTTTTTAGTGTTTCATTAGCTATTTATGTTACAAGAACAAAATTTATTGTTTTTAGCGCGAAACAAACAGTTACCTCAAGGCCGACTAAAAATTTAATTTTGCTAGAATGTTTTTTAAACTTTTTTTTAACTAAAAAGAATTGGGTCGGCCGCTCAACGCCGGTTATAAAATCGGCGTTGAGCGGCCGACCCAATTCTTAGTTAACGAGTATCAATGTTCAGAATGCTTGAAATTTTGAAACCAACTCAGAAGACAAAAGAATTCCTCGATCAAGTGTTGGGACAAACTAGCCTTCGGTGAGTACTTTTTGAAGTAACTAATTAGCATTTGCGTTATATGCAGAAGTAAACATCGCGCGGTCAATCCGACAGCAGGAGATTCTAACGCATGGTCTTCTAGCATATAATTGTCAGATTATTTGAGTCTTTTAAAAACATTGAATTGAATATAAGAAGAAAAAAAATCTTTTATCGCACTTTCTGGCATTACTAAAAGTTTGGGTCTCAGGCGGATAAATCAAAATATGTGCTTTAATCTGTAAAAAGTCTTCCGAATATTATAAATGAAGTTCTGTTTCAAGAAGTTCCAGTACTAGACATTAAAATTTATTCCACATCTTTCGCGTATAGCTCAATAGAGTCTTTAAATGTTCAACTCCATTTTCCATAAAATAACGTCAATCTATCATAATTTTTTATTATTGATTATTAAACATGAAATTTATAACATTTGTTAATATGACTAGGTTGTTGAAAATATTTGTTTAAACTAGAGGGCTAAGATCCTGTTCGCTGCCACTCACCAAACCCGATGATTGCTTCGCAATAATTGTTTTGTTTCTTGGAAGAAAACAGTTTTCCTACTTAAGTTAAAATTATTCACTTAACATATATGTACTAAAAGGAATTCTGTTTGCTTACGCTTGTGTCTCCATTTCCCTGCGTCTAAATATTATTGGTATTTTAAATATTTAGATCTATTGAACAGTAGTAATTTTTCTAAGTTATTTTAAAATAACATTAATATTGTTCAAACAAATTTGATGAGTTCACAACTGTAATTTAATATTTTCGTTCACCTAAACGGGCGGATACATTAAATATTATTTTTGCTAGCATCTCATTGTGCATGAATCTGATGGATAAGTTCTAAATCATTTCACAGCAGAGCCTCAGGGGCACAAAATTGTTTTGGGACCTTATAACATTGGACATACTGCTTAAAATCGAACTAAAGTACTTCACATACACAAAATAAAGCATTTTTAACATATGTAATAATTTGAACAAATTTAAACACATTTTGATTTAAATTTATTTTTAGTAGACACAAAAAAACTGAATTCACATCAAAACTTCATTGGAATGTAGAAAAATAGATTTCGGTTGTTTTTTTAAGTTTCCCTGGTGATAAACTATTCAAATTACTTTTGTTTGCATGATAATCAATCACTATTTGTAGAAAGAAAAACAAATTACACACTTTATACAATAGAATATATTTATTTAAAAAAATATATAAGGCAATTTTGTTTATTTTTAGTTTTTTTTAAAAATACAACTTATAAAAAGTGAGATTCTCAAGGGCCCCCTGAGTGCCTGGGGCACTGCCCGGTGGTGCCCATGCGTAAACACGGTACTGTTTAACAGATCTCTTTAACTGTAGTTTATAACAGTATATTAATGTTATTTGCACAAAAATAATAACTGTAAAACGGTTAATAAGATTAGATTACCTTCCTAAATAACTTTATCTTAAAATGTAGCCTAGAATTATATTATAATAATAATAAAAAACAACAATTCTTTTAGTTTTAAATGCTCTTGAATTAAAAGCGTAATAATAGCAGTACAGAAAAAAAACTTTAAATCAAAGATACAGAAATATTTATAGGAAAACAATACCTTTATGACTTCTATGCTTATGACAACCAGAACAATATGGAAATGAATGAATAAAAACTGGATCTTACCAGGTGATTTCTATATATAGTAAAAAACTTAATTACAGTTAAAAATGTATAATAATAGTGATGAGGCTATAATGTTTATTACACAACACATGCATTTTGATTATGTGTAGGGAAAAAAATACAGCAAAAAAACTAAGTTATAACAGAATAAAAATGTTTTTTCTTCGACAATGCTCACGGTGAATTAAAATAATATTTATGCTTAGCGGTGAAGCTGGTCATTTTGGCCCACGAGTTGCACCAATCGTAATAAATAAGTTCACACATGAAAAACTTAGAGAATCTTTTACATTTCCACACACACGTTCAATAAATTCAAATAAAACTTTATTAAAAAAAAAAAAAAGAAAAAAAAAAAAAAAAAAAGGCCTAAGTTCCTTATATTAAAAATGTCATTTTTTTAAAAAAATCATTCGAAATTTTTAATTTTTGAAAAAAGTGGCCCCTGTTGAAAACGCTCTTATTATCGTAGCAATCCAGCCTATTAAAGTTAATACGTAAATCCGGCTTCGCTTTCGCGTTACAATGAAATTTCCTGTTACAAACCAAGTTACAATGCCTATGAAAAGAAGGAGTCTATCCAAGGTGGCAATCATAATGTAATCTTTTTCCGTCATCGAACCTCTTTAAAACTTCAAATTACAAAAAGAAAGAAAGAAAAAAAAAAGCAAATAGCTCATCAATTTGTACTTATGAATTACCGATACGTATCAGCGCTCCTAGACTAGACGACAAAACGAAAAGTTCCGGTTCAAGTGCAACGATCACTGGGTGTTGCATTTCTGCTGACAGTTAAGCTTCTATTTAAAGAGTCTGATGATGAAAACGGCCTAAATGGCAGATGAGCACTGCAGTCCCGTTAATAGGTATTTCGAATTGGAACTTAAAACATGCGCCTGATGTATCCATTAGTGTAACATTGTATGACATTCTGTAAAATATTTTTTGGCACTCATTCGCAGTAGAAGTTACGAGTTCCAACGTCCTTATGTGATTTCATAACATATTACATAAAATTAGTTGATGGAATTTAAAAGCAGTTTCCAATAGAATTGTTGTTTAGTACCGTTAGAGGAGTTTCCATTTTAGACGACGAGACTGGAAAGGGTTTCTCCCGTTTTAGGTGGTGGGTTTGGAGATACCGTCATTGGTTTATAAATGCTGTCTTTTCATTTTAAAAATAAATGTAACTAACTTGTCGATGAAAAAAAAAAAAAAAGTTTTCGTTATTTAATGAAGCAACTTTTTTATTATGAAATACAAGTTTCACTCCTACAAACACATTTGGATCTATGTTTTTTATAACAATACCCGATTAGCGTTTATTTTATTTTATAGCAGTCGTTGAACAGCCGACCCAATTTTGGGTTTACGACATTTTGAACCCAATCACGAAGACAAGGGAATTCCTGGATCATGTATAGGGAGAAATTAGCCTTATTGGAGGACGTTTTGACGGAAGTATCCCGCATTTGCGTTACATGGAGAGGGAAATCACCAAAACATTCAAGGTAACTCGGTTCACCTTATAGGATGGCGAACGCTCTATTCCTTGAGCCACCAAGACTCGATTAGGGAATATTAGGATCAACGTCTGTGTAGGGAATATCAAACAATGGCCTTAATAATAATAACGTCACTAATAACCCGTATTCCATGCACTGATGTTTTCCCTAATCTATCATTAAGAAGGAAAAACAGAAGCTTGTTCTAAACACTGCAAAAAGAAAAGGAATATTTTATAAAAATATATATATAATGCTGTGTTTTTAACAAAATTTATTTTGAAGCCGAATTAAATTGTATCGCCAAACATGAAATCATCACCACTAACAAGAATACTGTAAGCTAACCCTTTTCCCTCTACTACCTGTTATAAAACTATCTTTGTTTACCGCTTCAATTCCGTAGGACTGAATTGGGAGATCACCAAAATTATGTTGTCGATTTTCCCCCTTGTTAGCAGTTTCTTTTTTAAAGCAAAGATGGAAAAATATTAATAACTTGACATTTAGAAAAGTATTTTGCAATATATATATATTTCTCGCGATTTAAAAATATACACGAGGAACATTTTTGTAATTTCAAAAGCCTAAACAATGTGGTAAGCGTGACAACGAGCTAAGCTAGTTTGCAGTTTCAGTAGTATAATTATTTCTTTTAAACATTCAAATTGCAAGAATTATTATTTTTTTTAATGTGTAATATTTTGAAAAAAGACAAATTGTAGCCTAAAAATCCTTTATTTTTTTTGCCCTCTACTTGTTTTTCTATAGAAGTTTCAGGAAGCTTGATTGAGTTACGTTTTAGCCTGCTTTTTATTCGCTTGCTATATCCTGACTGCTTAATACATTTCATTTTGTTTGGTTAAAAAATGCTGAGCTAGCTAGAATCTTCATTATGAAATCGTGACTAAAAGGCCTCTTATAATTTGAGATTAAAAATAACATCAAAACGATTACATATACTTTAAATGCAAGTAAGCTAGTTGCACGAAAAACAATGAAACACAATTATTTAAGACCGTTAAAAATTTTATTTATTTGAGGAACTTCTTGATTTCCTTAAAAAAAAATTATTTAAACATAATAGTTGAAGAATTTTTTCAGAAAAATTATTTTTTATTTTATTCATATACTGCTATTAAAAACTGGTACATAGTGATACTAACCTTGAAGCAGGTGTTTGACTAGTAGATTCATTAACATTCTTTAAGCATCAGATTTGGAAAAATGAAATTAAGTTCGCCGGATAACTGTTTATTTACTTTATAACTGCTTAAAGTACATAAAACATTGCTTCACAATTACACAAATTTAAATATTTTGTGCGATGTCTTATTTGTTTTAAAATATCGTAAAAAAAGTAATAAAAAATAGCATTCAAAACAATATCAAGCAGGTAAAATACGAAGTATGCTATCGAAAAATTCAAATTCTTGCAAACCTAAGAATGCCAGTTATATCTCGAATGGGCGGAATGGGAGACGCCCGATGTTAGAGGCCCCGGAAGCCATTTTTAACCCATTACCCCCGAAATTTAAGCTTTCGACTGGGGGAAAATTTCCAGGTTTTCTTTCTTGGAGGGCGAGTAGGGGAGCATCTATTTTATAAGAACATTACAATGACTATATACTTTAGAAAATCGTCTGCTTACAACATCATCTGCTAAGTTTTAATCATGAAAAATTGTATACTGAATAAATAAAAAAAACACAAATCGTTTTTTCAAACAATTTTAAGTCACACGATGACTGTAGCTCGTCATTCTATATCGGATAAAAGAGCAATGTGATAGTTTTTTTTTGTCCTAAAAAGAAGTAAAATGGGGAATAATATAAATAATTAAATAAAAATATGCATAAAGAAAATGTAGTTTGATAACTTTATTTCAATACAGTTATCAAATTCATTTCCTCCTAGATGCATTTAATTAAATATTGTATCAAATACTATGTTTTTATACTGTTAAAAATTTTCTTTTAAACAGTTTAAAAATGAACTAAATTAAAAAAAAGAATTCTGTAAAAATTTTTGTTTAATTCGAACATCTATCTGAGTACATGAAAGATATTAATATTAAAAAAAAAAAAAATTAAGCTGGACACAGTCAAAACGTTTTATTTAAATCAAGGAAAAATAATTAAAAATAGCAATGCGACTTTTGAAACTATTTTCGAACTACGTCAAGCTTGTACAACTCATGATTTCGAGGTAATTTAAAATTCTATATATTTTTTTGCATTACTGAAAGTTGATGCGTGGAATAGTAAAAACAATATTTTTTTTTGAAACTTGAAAAAATTTTGGAAATGGAAATAATTACAAAAGGATTCTATCTGTACAAATAGTTAGGTGGTAATAATTTTTTTTTACCTACAATATATACTTATACTATTATGCCTACTACACACTGGTGGAAGAAATTAAGAGAATTTGCAGACTTGGTCGATTATCTCTTGAACTACTGGACCGATTTTAATGAAATTTGATGTGTACATACATTGATACAATACAAAACAAATAACTAATCAACAATTGTAATACACACGCATGATCGTGCGTAACACTCGTTGGAATCGGAAGATATGAAATTGCCACAGGACAATTCAGGCCAATTGCCACAAGAAATGCTAAAATGCCGTATTTCATGTATGAAACCAGGCTGTAAGGCCAATTCTGTAAGAGGACTTGTATATCTGTAAGAGGGGACCATACCGCCATTAACCCATTTTTTTAAAATCCTGCAACCGCTGTTTCATACTTACCGACTCCAACGACTATTATTTACGATCATACGTTGTTGAATGGTTATATGTTTTGTATCAATGTATGTACAGATCAAATTTCATTAAAATCGATCCAGTAGTTCTACAGATAATCGACTAAGTCTGCAAATTCTCTTAATTTCTTACACCAGTGCATATATACTTATACCACAGTGGTTTCATAGGTCAATTCTAGTCTTTAATTTTGCTAAATTGAAAAGGTTAATGTTCATTCAAAGATCTCTGTTATTTTGGAATTAAGGGAAAAAATTAATTTCAGATGGTAAACCTCTGTAAAATAACCTTTGATCAGTAGTAATTGAATCATTCAAACGCAGTTTACTTTGTAAGAGATTTCTACTCAAGATTCACACATCATAATTTAATTTAATTAAAAATTTTTTTTAAAAAACAAATTTGGATTTTATTTTGCTTGTTCAAGGAAAAAAATAAAATACTTAATTCATATTTCAATAACTTGAATTTTTTTTTGGCATACACTTTAAATTTGTCAAAGTTTTATTCAATTAGTATTTCATGTAAGAAAAAGAATTGCACTTCGAATGTATTTTGATAAAAAGTGAAAATCATATTCATAGACTGTAGTGTCATACTGTTAAAATTTAGTGGCATAATGTTATTTAAAGTTCTGTTTATGAAATAATGAAATAAATAAATGAGAAATAATGAAAGAAAAGAAAATTTAAAACTACGTTTTCAGGTAGACTACGTGGAGAAAATTTTATTTTTGTTTAACCTGCAACAGCAAAAGTGGTGCACAGTATTTTTGAAGAAGTGGAGTGAATTTTTTGGTGTAAATAGAAGCTTATTATAAAAACATTTTGTTTTGGGCCAGACAAAAATGTTCTCCTTTTAAAACCACTTAAAAATGCAGGTTTAAAATTTTTTATTTTAGCATGTTCTTTTTTGTTTCGTGTGTTAGTTCATTTACATTGGAAAATGTTTGAAATTACGATGGCTGATAAATCTTTGACTGCATCAGTGAAACAATTGTAAATTGTATTGGTATTAGGTACAGAGATACAATTAAACATGGAGCATATGCACACCAGATAGCCAGAATTTTGATTGACGATAAGTTCTGCTTGTAGTGTTTAGAAAGCCTTAGATGAGATTTAAGGTCTCTAGATGGGTGAATGAATGAATTTGGCGATAAAATGATTATTAAATCTGCTTGAAACAGTTACAGAAAATGTAGGTAAAAGAAAAAAAAAAAGGTTTTGGTAAAAAAAAGAACAGCAGCAGGGAAAATTGTATATAGAAAAATATGAGAAATGAAAAGTTAAGACTGAAGTTGTCTGCACTTTTATTTTCAAGATTGATTTTTTGTTACTGCACTGACTTCAAGGTCCCATTCGTTTTAGCTTTTGTTAAACACATTCATTAAAATTGAATTTATGAAAGTTTTGCCTTAACTGAACAGAAAGAAAGAAATATTCCCAAGTACCCCACCCCTACCTTAATCAGTGTATTAAAAACACAACTGATAAATAAATAATAAGGAATTGATAAAATAGAGCTTTTTTGAAATATTTATCTACCAAGATTAAGATTTAAAAAAAGGTTCAATTATTGATGATAGACTTTCTCATCAATAATTAATATCAGTAACTAAACCAGTGTTGTTGAATGAAATAGAACAAAAACATCGAATAATGGATGCTTTTAGGTAAAAAATTATTCTACAGCAGGATGGAAAATTTAAAACTTCAAACATAGATTTTTTTCTTTAGAGAAATTAATATTTTTTCATACATAAATTATTAATAATACATTTATCAAATTTTTCACTCAAATCTGAATAGTTTAATTTATTTCTGAACATCGTACTCATTTTTAAACATATTGATAGTGAGAAGAGAAAAACAAATAAGAATTTTTCCTCATTATGAAATAAATTACAATTTTTGTTAATGATCATAATTTTCCATTTGCAATAGTTTTCATAATAGTCCATTTCTAATAGTGTTTAATCTATTTTCATTATTATCGAGAATGGCCTGACTTTTTCTATAGTTAGTTACTTTGAAGGGACTAGAATAAATATTTAGCAAATGGTATTCAAGTCATAGGCTAATTGAAAAATGAGGTTCTTTGCAAATGTCGCCATTTTATTGCAACGCACCAAGCTTAAATTAGCGTACAACATTCAGGTTACATCAGAAAATTAAAAAACATAATATAATTTTTTTTTTAACAAAATAAAAATGTTACATTTCAATTGGAAACAATATTTTTATTTCATTCTCACAAACTATTAACAGCATAATTTATAAAAATTTGGACATTTCCAGGAAACAAAACAAAGATACAATAAAAACTTTTTTTGTTCATATTTTCCTCTCAAAAACTTAAAAGGCAAAATTACCGAATTTATAAAAATAGAAAAAAAGTGCTGTATGAGTAAATAAAAATTTATGTATGGTTTAGTTAAAAAGATACAAACTTTTTAAGCAAATACTCAATTACAAATTTAAAAAAAAAAATATTAATCAACTTTTTTTTTCTTTAAGTATTTTCATGTTAGGTAAGATAGTATGAAAATAGACCAACAATGACTTACTTCTGTATATGGGAGTGTTTTTTTTAATTATTATTTTTGGCAACAACAAACAGAAAAATAATAAATAAAAATACTTAAACAGCCGTAATTTCTTTAACAGTAATACTTTAAATACTTGAAGATGGAAACTTTACCAAATAGATTTTGTGAACTTCAAGTAATAGTTGATAATTGATAAGTAATGAATGGAGTAAAAATCAGCGGTGGCATTTATAAACTTACCTTCTTTCTTCATAATTCAAATACAACCATAACATTATGCACGATGTTATTAAAATAAATTAAAACTTATTATAAGGGATCAAGTAAACAAAAACTATTCTTTGAATTTTTTAAATCTCATACTGAACTCCGTTTTTAGTACAACCTGTGGTTGACAGAGTAAGTTTCACATAGAGAATTGCATAAACTACGTTGTTCCAAAGGTTTTGGCATAAATAAAATAATACTTTTTAGAAAATAATATGCTATTTTTATGATTCCTGTGTATATGTAACAGTTATTTGTAACTGAATGTAACTGTTAAAGTTGTGATTTGTCCCTTCAGTTTTTCATTTCAAAAATTGCCAGCAAATTATTCAATTAAGCAAAAAGGTAACTTTATAATTTATTAGGAATTATGGTACATTTATGCAACAATATAAGTATAATTTGAAGATACGAAATGAAATATGCATTGAAAATACAATTGCACATGTCAAAAGACATTGAAATTTCAAAGAAAAACTTAAATAAATATGGCATTATCATACTAAAAAGTATTACATATCACATTATTACTTTCAATTATATCACACCATTGCAAGAAACTGAATTTTCAGTGCAAAGAAACACTGTTGATCAAACTTGACTCATGTAATTTACATTTACATGACATTTTACTTGTAATGGGGTTAAAAAAAAAAAAAAAATTATTTTGCAATGCAATCTGATGAAAAATTTTCAAATGAATAAATACCAGACTAGCTAGATTTTCAGTGATAGAAATATTAAGAATTAAAATTCAAAAATAATATTGCTATAAAATAAATATTTAGCTTTAAAAAAAAAAAAAAAAAAAAAAACACTATTGTACATGTAAACAATATGCAAAAAAAAAAAAAAAAAAGTTAAAACTTAAAAATATCAAATTAAAATTTTAACATATTTAATCAACAGAATATTTTAAGTCTATAGTTTGTCTAGTGAAAGAACTCCCCTCGCACATGGGAATCTAAAGCTGTGAACTGATATGGAAACAAGAAAAAGGGCATTTTAAAGTGGAAGGCTTCTCTCTCACCAGATTCCTTTTCCCTCGTCGACCCCAACCGAAATCTATTTTAAATATTGACCTAACTACTTGAAACAGTTAAATCTCATAACCATAGTCACGCCACAGCTACAGATGAATGGTGAGGGAAGTTCTTCCCACTGACAGACTATACTTATGCCGTGAAAATGAGAGACAGTAAAAGTATGGCGTATATGTCATAAGCAGCTTGAAAAATCCAGCTCCTTGCAAAGATTGCCTATAATTTACAATCAGCCAGGCTAGTTGGAAAGGCTTCAGTATTTTTGATTAAGCTTGGTATTTTTAGGCTTATTACAATCTGCCTATATGACTTTAAGCTAAATAGAAAATATGAGAACAATTAATTTATCAGCCGGAATTTACTTTGGCTCATTTTAATGAGCCTTGACCTTTGAATTTAGAAGTATGATGAATCAATGATTTATTACTAACAAAGTTATAAGAAAGTAAGAGAAATATATTTGTAGCATAAATCAGGTAATGCATGTAAAATAAATAAAAAAAATTTATATTTTCTAATTATTCTAGAGGTAAATGAACTTTTTGCAATAAGTCTAAAAACTGTCAGGCTGATTGGAAAATACTAAAGACTAGTTCAATTAGCCTAGTGCAACGTAAAGAATCAGTTTCTTTAATAAGCCGACAACAGATTTGGAGGACTATTTTTGCACAATACCATTCAAATAGGTCTATTCATTTTTAAAAAGGTTACTTCATTTTATGTTATTAGTTTCTTTCAACAATTTTACACATTTTGATTGTTTTGTCACACAATATTTAAACAGGTTTCACTAAAAGTTCTACATTAGTGAAAAATTTGCTACTTTTGCATCAAAGTGAGGATAAGTCAAAATTTAAAAGTCTGTCTAGGGGTTAAAAGTTTTAGTTATACATTTTAAAAAAGGTTACCTTTTTTACAGTGTTAATTTAAATTATTAAGCATTTTGTTAATATATTTCATCACGTTTCACTATTTTGTACCTCCAAAGCGTTCATAAGTCGAAATTTTAATATGTGTTTAAAGGTTACCCTATCAACAAACTTGTGAAAAATTATAACAGGACTTCAAATATTATAAAGAAGTGTTTAGATTTGTTTCGCAATTTTTATGAATTATTTTTTCCAGAATAAAATTTTTTTTAAAATTTTTTCTTACTTTGAATTGGGTATAACTTTTTAAATAATGAATTGTACAAATAAATAGTGATCAATATACATTTTACTACTATTATAGTAATTTCATTCCAAACTATGTGCATAGAATTTTAAATGATTTAATGTTTTAAATAAATTTACCTTTTTACTATTAGAAACTTTTTTTTCGTTTTATCTTTTGTGTTTCATCACGTAATTGCAATAACAATATATTATAAATTCCAAAACATTTAAATTTAAAACTTTAAAAAATAAGTTAAAAAATTTAAAAAAACAAATTTATACAAACTAAAAATTATTTATGAAATACAATTTCAGAAACTATAAAAAAACGATCATTATAATAGATTATCTCTGAAATATAATAAATAAAAAAAGGTCATTAAATAGGAGCAAAAACGACTAAAAAAACTAAAAATCCAAAATTAGTTGCTGGGCGGATTTTGCTTTCATATTTACAGTGATAATAAAATTTATGTTTTGATATTTCATTTCTTTTAATAAATTTGATTTAAAATTATTTTAATTGTCATTATATATATATATATATAATTCAAACATGTATACAGATGACTTGGTAATTGTTTGAAGAGGTTTTTAGGTGCTAATGAAATTAAGAAAAAAAAGTAACTGTTAATAGTAACGAATGTAAATGTAATTTCATTACCACCAGGGAAAAATTTAATTAAAAAGCGCAATGTCAGTTATACTTAATTAAATAAAAAAAATTTGCTACATTATTTCAAATTATACTTATAATATCAGCAGGTAAAAATTATGGAATACCTAAATAAGATAAAATTTCAATGCTAAGATTATTCCGCAATTTTTTTTTAGTTTAACATCAATAAAAAAGAAAAGAAAAAAAAAAGAAGATATTTTTAGACAAGTAGCAAAGAGGGAAAAAAAAGTTGTCTTTAATGTACTGACAAAGAAAGAATTGATATACATAGTGAAAATGAAATAGTTATTATTAATGATTAACTGCTTAGTTGTTAATATTTGGGAAAAACAGTTTTAGATTGAAATGCGAAATGAATTCTAGTCAAATAGTTGCACTAATTTGTCTAATTTATTAACCTATGTCATGGTTAACAAATTATGTTAAAATGCCTCCCTTAAAATATTTCAGCAATGTACTCACACACATTCTTATATATGCTTTATTTATTTTGAATGAAACTCAATTTATTAACATCACATTAACATGTACAAATTTTTAAATAAGTAATAACAATTAATAAATAAGTAATAACAATAGCTACTAATTTAAAACCACTATTCGAATAACTGTACACAACAGATTTGTTAAGATTAAACATTAAGATGTAATGAGGAAAATAAACAAGCGGAACAACTTTATAACATGTACACATATTAAGATGCAACATAAAAATAGTTTAAAGGGCTAAATTTAAATATGATTAATTTGTGCAGATGATGCTTCAAGTCATGAAATCAGACACAAAATCGTTCTTTCTCTAAATAAACAAACACTTTTTAAAATGGATTTGAGTTTTTGAGCCTCAAAATATGGGAGGGGGGGTTGTTGCTATCTGGAAAATATGATCTCTTTAGTTAAATCAGAATGGACAGCCAAAAGTTTGGGAAATTTATAGTTGGTTACACGTTTTGTGTGCTCCACCATATCTTTCGCACTAATGAAGCAAATTAAAACATTTTTGCACATAATTATAAAACCATTTTTACACAGACAATTTCATGTAATATTTTACCAATTTTATTAAAGTAATTTTCTCCAATTGTAAAAAAAAAAGGTACGTTTGCTTAGACAAAGTATGTTTTAAGGTCTGATTTTGTAAGTTAAAATATAGCCTACATTAACAAATTATCTGACGCCAACTTATCAAACTATTAAGATTGTATCTTAAAACATGACAAGCTGATTGTAGTATGAAAAATTATTAAGGTGTTCTGTCTTCATTCAGAGTATTGCACTTAAAAACTTTTTGTTTGTTAAAACATAACATTACATTAAAATGTTCACATATTTAATCAACAGAATTGAAGTTTAAATCTACAGAACAGAATATACTTATGCTGTAAAAATATGTCACATGCTAATAAACATAGATGCATGATAAGAGGACATAAAAACAATGATATGTACTTGTAATATTTTAGACTTAAAAATCTTGTCCTGCCCAATAAGGTACCTACAAAAATATGAAGAAAAAAACAAAAAAAAAAAACAAATAATTGAATTACAGAACATAAATTACTGAATTAATTTGTGTACAGTAAATAAAGCAATTGTTTGTATATATTTAAATCAAGTTTGCAATGGCAAATTGAGTGAAGCTAACTAAAAAATTCCAAAATTTTCAAATCATTGACAAATTAAAGCAGAACTAGATCATTAACTTTTATGCTACATATAAGGCTATCTCATGACACTGAAATGAACCAAATGGACTGTCAGAAAAGGAATGTTTCTTCGTTTAGATTATATATATAATCTATACGAAATAGAACGACTTAAATATATATATAAAATATGATTATTACCTTTACTCTATCACTATCACCTTATCGACTTTACTTCGATGCGAAGTAAAGTTGAATTTTTGGAGCGGCGTTCTAGCAAACAAAAATGCAACAAAACGTTCTATTGATACATTTTGACTTCTCTGTATATACTGCACCTAATACTTTTTACTAAAAATATACTGCAGAGTGATATACAGATTTCACTCTTAAATTTAGACCAAACTTGAAAATTTGACGTTGTGAATTTCCTAATATATTTTCTTTAATAAATAAAAACCATATAAAAATTTGGTTACATTAATTATATGAACATCGAATAATTTAGCATAGAGATTAATGCATGTAACTGTATATTATCTTCATAACTATAATGTTTTAAATGTAAAAACTATAATATTTTAAATCAACTTTTCGGACATCGTTTGTATATTTAATTGATTTTTAAGTCTTTCTGTAAAAGATATTACAAATTTTTCTAATCTACACATTTATTTTCTTTGTTTACAATGAGTATCCTAATTATTACTAAAACAAGTTAAAAATTTAGCTCGTGTTGTTGATTCTGAGATAAGATGATTCTATGAATATTTTATATAATTTAAAAACTAATAAGATCCTTATAATTATTTACTTACTCTTTCTGCATGACTTATTGGTGCTTTCTTTTCAACATTAGAGGACAATAACTGAGCTCGTATAGATAATACTTTAGTCTTTTCAATCAATTGTTGATAAGGAGAGAGTTTTTTTGTACCCATTACAACATGACCCTATTTTTTAACCAATATAAATTTATAAATACAAATTATTACAGAGAAGAAACATATAAAAATGTATTACTATTACCATGAGCATTGAAGGAATCCAAGTTTTGAGGGGGAAGAAGTTAAAATAAACAGTCTAAATAGCTTTTTAAATTTCACACATAAGAAAAAAATATTCTTATGTCTGCTAAATATTTTCAAAAATATTGATTATTTTTATCTCTTTCTCATTTTTAACTTTGATGAATTCAGAAAAATATCTTTATTTGTTTGAAATATTGAGGGGACTTAAAAGGATTTCTAATTATCAAGGTGGAGAAATACTAATGAGGCCCATGACAATTACAAATATTTCAAAACAAATTGTATCAGTTTTGAACATTAGTGGTTTTAACCAAAGTTAAAACGTTAAGGTTCTTAGTTGAGTTGGCCTGTTTTTACCACAATATAAAAATTATGTTTCAATAATAGGGTTAGCATTTTTAAATCATTTGAATTCAATCATGATTCATTATTTTAACAGCAGCAAAATCTAGATCAAAATCATGAGCCATGCATTTTTGAAAAATCCACAAATGTATGTTAAGAAATGGAGTGGTTTGAGTCAAATTTGAGCAAAGGGGATAAATTCTTTAAGTAGAAGAGCAAGTTCCAATGTTACATTATATAGATGATTATCATGATTTTATAGACGATTATCATCATTTCTCAAATCAAATCAGCACCAAAACAGTTAGATCATGCTAGTCATGTTTTTATGAGGCCTTTCTCTCAGATGTGATGATTTTTATATTGATTTGTAAAGCAAATTTTGAGAAAGATGGTACATCTTCCATCAGTATATCCTAATTTTAGTCACAATTTAGATTACTAGGTTTTTTTTGTTTTTTTTAATCGTTGATTTAAAGTACATGAATTTTTTAAAGGTAAATATTAAAGTTGTGATATTTTTAAAAAAATCTAATTTCTTTGATAATGAAGGTTTCATCTAGAGAATAAGAAGAGAGGAATAAAATGACTTAATGTAGATAAGAATGGAACGTAACTTATATACTATTGCACTAGCAGTAAGCAAAATAATTTGCTAGTTTAAATCTTACTCATTTAATTTTATGTTTAACACAAGTATAAAAGCTATTGAAACTTTTTACAATTTATGTGGTTATTGAAAACAATAACAATGGCATCATTTATTAATTTAACAAAAAGTATTAAGTTTTTTAGTTTTCATTTTGCTGTTAAAATAATACTAAGTATTGTTAATGACTTTAATTAGAGCTTTGATTTGTAACTGGAGGAAAGCAAACAAAAGAAAAAAAAAAATATTGATGTTGATGTTTTTGATTTTTAAAAAAAAAATTATGCATGATATTAAAATTGCATAATGATAAAAACATTTCAATCTAAAATTTGGTAAGTGTTTATAGTTCTGTTAAGTAACTTCACCATGTATAAAAATTAAAATCCATAACTCCATTTAACCTTAGGAAAAGATATAATTTTTTATTAACTAAAAAAACATTGATTATTTAAAAAAAAAAAAAAAAAAAAAAAAAAAAAAAAAAAACAAGTTATAATTTTTTTTCTAAAAATAATCACTATTCTCTTAAGATTTCAAAATTATCGTGACCGATGTTTTTATACACATCTGTATCATACGTGAAACAATAACAATATATTAATTTTTTGCATACATAATAGTACATACATAATAAATATATAAAATAAAAAAAAATCACAGTAAGGAAAATTTTGAAGTATAAAAAAGACTTTCATTTCTTTGATTCTGTTAGAACAAATTAACAAATAATGAATTGGATAAATGCTTAATTATGGTTAATATTAAGAGACAGGAATAACACTTAAGCTGTAACACTGATAAGCTGTAACATAACTTAAGCTGTAACGAATAACACTGTTGGTAGCAGATTTTTTTACATTGAAGAAATATTTCATAATTTATTTTAATAGCTAAAAATTTTAATTTAGGAATATTTTTCTAAATGAACTAGATCGAAAACATTAAAATTAGACCTTTCTTAAAATTACTTCGACATTCTTGTTGTTTTTAGAATATGAAAAATAAATAGAAATATAAACTAAATATTTATATTTACCAACTGAGAATCTATTTTGGCATCTAATCGGGCATTTCTGATTAAATTAACAATCCATTTCTCCGCATCTTCAGGTGTCATGTTCAGTTTTTCCGCCAGCATTCTACATAAATAATGAAAATTAATAAATATGATACATTTTATTTAAATTAACTTTCTGAAGCAAAATGGAAAAATTTTGAAATGTACAATTAGAAGAGAGAAAAAAAAACTATATAGAATAATTTTTTATTGAATATTAAGATTCTCATATACTAAGATTCAATGGCCATACTATAAGCGATCATTAATTTATACATTAGAAATCAATTCATGAAATCAGATAAGAAAAAAAACATTTTATTTAAGTGACTGTACATTCATTTTCGACGGATTGGGATTTTTGATCTTAAAAAGCGTGTACATGCAATCGGGAATGTATACACAAACAGATAGAAGATCAAAAGAAAATTTTACTTATTATTGTTGAATTGCTCCATATTATGTTTCTACTATATCGCAAAAACTAATAGCACATATCACAAAATTTTACATGCAAGCAACTCATTTAAAAAATAGATTACAGAAAAAAAATATTCTTAAATAGTATAGGATAATTAAAAAAATAAAATAGTATAGGCACTGTTTAGCTTGTACTTTTATTTTAACACCATACAGTAATTGTGAAAACTTGTAATTTGCAAAAATTTCTGTCATCATTAAATTAAAAAGTAAAGAATTAAACACTCAAACTTTTGAAACTTCATTTTCCAGCAATGAAAACACATAATAAACATAAACAATTTGAATTAAAAAAAAAAATATTGTTTAGAGCATGGTTTTTTGCTTTGTTTTAAAATGCAATTAATAGCAATGACCAAAAGTCATTCGGGATGTTTTTATTTTTACAAATTATGCAACAGCAATTTTAAAAAAAATTACTGTAAAAAAAAAGAAAAAGAAAGGATCATAGACAATTTCTTAAATATTTCATTCACTACAGATGAAAATTTTCAGGTTTCATTAAAATGATAAAAATAAGGTTTATAATGAAATCATTCCAGAATTATACTACTTAGTAAACAGAAGTACACCAACTCTTTGAAGACTATTGGGTTAGATTATCAGACTTTAGAAGGCTGCAACAACCTAACATTTTTTTAAAATGTTGATTAAAAGCAATTTAATTGATCAATGTGAACTGATTGTGTGATTGCTCAAAGTGAACCGATTCAATTTTTTGAAAACGCTCAGAAGTAACATTCTAAAAATGACCATTCAATGAGTAACATTCTAATTCATCATAAAAAACCCTGTGGCAGAGTCTTTTCAAGCTATCTGCGACTAATATCTTTCTGCACGATACGTTTAATATTAAAAAACATATATGTTACTCATTTAAAATGACAAAAGCGCTGTTACATATGTATAATTTTTTTAAAACTGAACTTGTAATAATTTTTTCGTCTAATGTTATGGTTGATATTCTCGCATTTTGTTAGGGGGGTTCGCAAATTATTGTTGGTTCGCAAATTCTTTCCTTCTTCACATTTTGTAAATAATCATCACAATAAAAAATAATTAAAAATCATGAAATCAGTGGTAGTAATTGCCGAAAAAACGATCGACGACGAAATCTCGCGAATCGGACGCCTCAAATGCGCTCCAAGATTAAGTTGTTTTAATATTAATATCGTATAAAAAATATTGGATTGTAGAGAAATTAATAACAATAATTGACCAAAAATTCGATGGAATTATTGCCTTAAAAAGTAAATGCTCAAATGCACAATTCAAATTTTCCATATTGTTTGAAATACGTCGGGATATATAAAATCCACGTGAAAATCAATATCAATAACTACCGAAAATACAATCGAAACGTGACAGCGATTTACGATACTTTTGTCAGTTAATTAAGAGCGTCAAAAAGTGTTTGTCTAAATGCATAATTCAAATATTACGTGTAACTTTCGGTAGAAAAGAAAAGTGAATATTTTTTACTTTTCAAAAGAAAAATCATTCTGCAAGAACTCTGTAACGTTAAGCGACAATGTCGCCGTGTTGCTGCCATTCTACCACGGGGATAAAAAATAATTAATTAAATAAATTTTTAAAAAAAACATAACACATATTTAAGAAAGAATAAAAATATTTAAAAAGCTCGCAACCATTTTTGTTCATGAAATTAAATAATTCTTTGTGGAAAATAATAAAGATATTTCACTCCATGCAATTTACACCTTTGGTTATAAAATAAATCTCCATTAGTTTGAAAAATTTCATAATTATGGAATG
Organism: Parasteatoda lunata; assembly: GCA_949128135.1. Taxonomy (NCBI): domain Eukaryota; kingdom Metazoa; phylum Arthropoda; class Arachnida; order Araneae; family Theridiidae; genus Parasteatoda; species Parasteatoda lunata. The sequence goes on along the minus strand of OX421972.1, from coordinate 60,675,171 downwards.
TTTTGTCAAATGTTTCAAATTAGTGAATATGACTAGGATTTCTTAGATATAGTTTAGATTTTTTTGTTAAAGGTAACTTAAAATGCTTCAAAATTTTAAATAGTTTCAAATTATTTTTAAGCTAGAAAGTAAGGGCCACATTATAAGATCCATTTTTAAAATTTGACTTTTTATTTTAAAACTTGATATAAAATTTACTTTTCCCATAGTCATTAAACCCACTTGTTGATTGCAGATGCATTAAAAGTTTTGGTTATAAATCTGCATAAATTTATTCTTTAGTCAGATTTTAAAAAAAAAAAAAAAAAAAAAAACTTTTCCACCCAAATTTTTAATTTTAAATAAAAACAAGCTTAAAGATATTTTAACAGTAGAAGTGTTGTGCAATAGATAGATGCCTGGGATAAATTTTTGGTTTAAATTCCTCCAAAAAGAGGAGTGCAATCGCCACAAGGGGAGGGAATTTTTTTTCTCTTTATCTTAAAAAAAAAAAATTAGCTATAAAAATTTATATTTAATTTTTATGTAACCTAAGCAGAAATTATTCTATGGTAAAAATTAATTATTCCCAACAAAATAACGTTGCATTTATAAACTTATTACATTTTTATACCAAAACTTTATTTGGAAATCATATTTTCTTCATAAAGATCAAAAATAATAAATTTAAAGTTTTAGGGTTATTTAAATTTTTTTGATTAGATGCCTTGTAGCATTGACTCCTTGCCCTCCTCTTTGAACACCTCTTTAGGGAAGAAAAGGAAAATATATTTCAAAAAATGTTACAAGTTATTGCAATATTGCAGAATGAAACAGTTTTAAAATTTATTAAAAATAAAACATCATCACAGAGGGGAAATTTAAGATTTTTTTTTCTTCTTTCAAGATATTATATCTACAGTATGGTTTTTTTTAGTACTAAACATTATGATTTTGTTACAACCAGGCATAAAGGAATTTTAATTAAAATTAACTAACAAAAATGAAAATAGATACATATTTTCTATTAAGTAAAAAAATAAAAAGCATTACTCATAAAAAGAAAATTAAACCACCAATTAACTTACTTGATGGATAAACACTGATGAATACAACAAAATGTTTCAAATATAACCAGTCTTGCATTTTGGATAAAAGCATCTAAGCAAGACACAAGGAAAAAATCATTTGCCAATACTTGTTCACATTCCCTCAACTTTTTCTGAGCACCATCAAAATCAAAATTCACATACAGGCATTCTACAAATTCGGTGATTGGGTCCCGATACTGGTAAGACTCCTTAAATATAATTATTAGAGTATTAATTATATTGATATTTATCAGAAGAGTACCTGACTAACTACACACTACAGTGTTAATCAGTTAAAACTCATGCAAATATAAAATAGCTCATGCATATAAATAATACTGATAAAACTGCAAAGAATAATTACCAGAGTTTGAATTCTTTTGATATTCACTAAAAGAGTAGCTTGCTACCTAACAGTGTTAATCAGCAAAACGAGATACTAACTCATGCAAATATAAAATGGCAATAAATGGTGCTAATAACCCCCGAAAAAAAAAAAAATCAAAATCAAACTTTCAATTTTACACTATTTATTACTCCAAAAAAGTAGTTATTATAATTAATTTGGTATTTACAAAAAGAATAGTGGGAAACACTACACATTACGGTGATGATCAGCAATAACATGCAGTAAATAACAACTAGTAAAACTGGTAAGATCCATAACTATAATGATCAGAATATTAATCTCATACTACTAATTAATTTATAACTTTTATTATGGTAGTATATACAGGCGGCACTCAATTTAATAATCCCTGCGATCCAAACAATAATAGGCATTATAATATGAGGCTGCTATATTGTGAATACACAAAACATTAGCAAATACTTATTCAAACACAAATTCAAATACTTATTTCAAAATTATACTACGGGAGGTAGGAAAAACACAAAACAAAAATTACTCCAATTCAAACTGGAACAGCGCACAAGGCAGCTAAAACCAAATTTGTATTTATAAACTAGTAACAGTACAAAATTACTTAAAAATTAAGTAATTTTGTACTGTTACCAGCAAATACTTATTCATTAATACTGGACTTATGACAAAAACATAATTCTTGTATCCACTTCCTTAAAAATATGTTATTTCTGTTTTGAGCAAAAATAAAATCAAGAACAATGTAATAAATACCCCATGTTTTAACAACAAAACTATCACAGCACTTCACAAAGAGTGTGAATGCAATTTTCAAACAAGAAAAATATGATTGACGAACTCATTGAAACCTTAGTAAATAAATTTACAAATGTGATGAATGCATAGAGGTTTCTGATTTACACACAAGGATGATAGTTCTCTTTAATGAAAAGTAATCAATATTTCACCATCTTTTTGAACATTGAGTACGTCTAGGACCACTTGGGATAAAAAATAGGTGGTTCTGTCACTTTTTCCTTAGTTATAGAGAATTCAAGATATTTCACACTTGAGCAGAAACATCAAAAGAAATAAGGTATTGAAGAATTTTCTCAAGACTTTTGCTTTCCATTCATTCATTTTCAATGAGATTCTTGGAATTTAAAAAAAAAAAAAAAAAAAAAAAAAAAAAAAAAACATAATTTTAGTTGCTGCATTGGAATGAACAGTTCAGTTCAGACATAATAGGTCGTTATAATGGAAGAGTTGTAATAAGAGGGTCCTACTAAAGAGGGTAGATTGTAGTTCAATAAAATATTTTGGACTATACCTAAAGAGCAAACAACTAAAAAACACATTATTATGTAACATAAATATACCAGGTAAAAAATAAAGAAACACTAATCGAAGCTCATGCAAAAACGAATTCGCAAAAGTATTTTTAAACTACTGATAAAAGCAATAATTAATAAACAGACATTAAACCAACCTGTTGAATAACTTTTACTAATTCTTTCATAACAGATGGTCTTTGTTTGTTTGTAATTACAGCTGTAGTGAGATACCTCAAGATATGAGGGCAAATGGTCTGAATAGCATTTAAATATCTAAAGAAGCAATGAATGATCATAGAAAATTTAATTATTGTTATTTTTTAAAATTATTTTAAAATTAAGTTGATTAAATTCACTAGATAAAACGCAATCAACACATTTTCTAAAAACTTTTGTTACAACCCCTGTGTCAAATTACTCTAAGATAAAAATTATGAAACAAATAAACTTTTTATTAAGATACTTTAAAAAAATTTGAGAGATATTAAAGGACCTTTTAAATATAGAGAATGAGATTGAAGTTTATGTTACTTTGAGGTCAGATAAGATGATTACCGAAACTTAGACTTTAAATTTGTATGAATATTACTATCATTGCAATAAAACAGGGCAGCCATTCCTAAGACAAAATTGAATTTTCTATGATTTCTAAAGAAAAAAAATATGAAATCATTTTTGGATTTTTAAATTAGTACTATTTTGATTGTAATTCAAGAATATACAGATATTAAACACAGAAAAAATTTATATATAAAAATAAATTTAGAATTTTTAAAAAAAAAATTACATTTATTATTTCATGCTTATTTTTTTTATAATTTCCATTTAATAAACTTATTATTAATTTGAATAACAATATCAATATAGATAAAAATAGATTTTTACAAATAAATTCTTGTTCACTAGAAAGTAAATATCACAAAATTATTTATTAATTAGAACTGAACATTATCAATATATACCAATGACAGAAAGAAATAATGATAGTACCGTTGAATAAGCTTTAATAATACATATATGATTAGTTAACAGTTTTATTACCCCCCAAAAAATTGAAACACACAAAAATAAAATGCTTAATGTTTTAATGTTTACAAAGTTTAACTGAAATAAAAGAAATGCTTGTTTAGTAGAAAATGAAAATAGCAAAATTTATTTATTAAAATAGCAATATTGGCAAGAAAATATAAGACAACCTTTTAATTTATAACTTAACACTAGATGTTATTAAACTAAGAAATTAAAAAAAAAAAAAAAAAAAAAAAAAAAGAATAAAAAAAAAGTTAAAACTAAACACAATAACTAAACACATAAAATAACTAAAGCAAAAATTTGAATATTTTTAATGCATAGATTAAAATTATATATTCTATACAAGCAAATTTATTTAAATATGTAGTCCTAAAGTAATATCCTTTGGTTATAACATGTAATCTAAATTTATTGGATTTGAATTCTCTCAATCAAAAATTTTGAATGCTACTAAATATACTTCAACTAAACTAACAATTAATTTTTTTCTTATAATTTAAAGTGCAAAAAAAAAAAAAAAAAAAATATATATATATATATAATGCATAAAACTTTAAGATATATTAAAATTATTTTTACTTTTTTACATATATGTAAAAAGTAACATAAAATGTGTGTAATGAATTATTCATACATCATGAAATAACTGCTAGATTTTTTTTAAACATATTAAAAAAATGTGTTTATTTAATGTAAAAATTTCATGAGAAAATTTTTTAACGTGTACTGAAAGAAACATTTTCACTAAATAAGAGCTGATAAACATAACGTTTTAAAATATACATAAAAAATGAATGCTTAAGCATTTAGTATAAAGTTTGATTTTTAACGAATAACATTAGCTTGTGCTTGTTATATATACAATATTGAAGTATTTCCTAATTTACTAGTGAAAAAATGTAATTTTCTTGTGTAGAAAAAAAGTAAATACATAAATATATCAAGGATGTACAATCAATATTTCATAATTTAAAAAAAAGATACCATGTCTGATTTTAGGCTGCAATTAGACAAGATTAAGAGTGAATAAAGGAAAGTATGTTGCATTTTTAACAGTTATATTTCTTCTAGCTCATTAAAACAAAAGCTTCAACTGATATATATATCAAGAACAAATAACAATTCTTAAAAAGTATTACCTGCTTTCTGAGTATCGACTATTGTACAAGGATCAGATTTCTATTATATTTTTTTAAAAGAAAGGAACTCTTTTGCTTCACAAATTTAAAGCTGATAATTTGTTTTATAAGGAGATATTAAATTTAAATTTACAATGAGAAAAATTGTTTATACTTTAGATTGCTTTTAATATAACTTATTATGCTTCATTTCAGTTGGACAATAAATTGAAACTTACTGTTGTTGAAAGAGAAATGTATCAATAATTAGATCTTGTCCTTTGGCATGATTAAAAAATACAAAAAGACTCCAATGAATCAGCCAAGTTCTTTGTTGCAAAGTAATGAGTGCTGATCCAAAAGGCTAAAGAGGAAAAAATAAATAGATAAAATTTCAGTGACAAAAAATTAAATAAAAGATAAAAAAAAAAGTTAAACCTTTTTACACCTAGTGTACATTTTAGGCATCACAATTTTATTCTTTACCACCCGAATAACCTCTTTGGTTTTAGAGAATCGCTTTTCTTTTTAATCAATATAATTACAATGTTAACTATTGCTATTCACTTAAATTTTGCCTTTTTTTGTGACACTGATGTCTAGAGGTAGATAGAGTGATATAGGTAAAGAATAAACTACAAAATAATTTAAAAGAATTTTAATTTTTTTTTTAAACAAATTTATTAAACAAATTTATTGTCGAAATTGAAAATGGAATTTATTTATAAAATGGAATGAAGACACTTTAAAATCATTAAAATAAAAAATGTTTAATAATAATAATTTTTTCATCAATTTCATCCAAAAATTTATTATTTATTATAAATCAAAAGAAAAACATTTAAATTCATAAAATTTTCAGAAATGAAAATTTTTAATATTTTGAACAAAATAAAATTTTTTAGCATTTTGAAAGTACAATAAATATCCTGTGAATGTTTATTAAAATAGTATTTTCAATATAGCAGTATAATGAGACAATAACAATTAACAAAATCAGTGGTTACAAATTTATAAAAGAAAGGGGGGAAAATAGTATCAGAATGATTAAAAAATATTATTAATATATTTTTCAACTAAGAATCATAAATAATAATTCTTGCACAATGAGTGAATTTTTGTGGAACACTCTCTAGATATTTTTATTTAATGATAAATAAAATGACTTGGTTTAATTTTTTACAATTAGATTTGCGATAACCTATTTAAAATTTCAAAATACAATAAATTAAAGTGATAAAAACAATAAAACTGCCTTTCCTTTAATAAAAAAAAATAATTTGACATAGTTTCTTTATAATAAAATAAGTAAGAATCCACAAAAGATAGGATTTACAAATAAAAATTAACAATTTCACTTACATTACTGTCAATAAATTCTTTCAAACGATTGAAATCATCTAAAGCTGCATCCCAGTTTTGCATTAAAATTTCAGCGGCAAGTTTTCCCCACATACCATTTAGATAATTTTTATCAGTTGATGGCACCTATAAAGATTTACAATATTTACATATTCAAAGCAAGTGCATTATATGAAAACAAATACTAATATTTATATATATTATAGTCAAACTTGGATAAATCAAAATTATGGCAAATCAATTTTGCTTTATCTCTAGATTTCTGTAGCAAAATAATGTTTTAAAAAAGAAAAATAAGGGGTAATGATATAATTGGCTATTTTCTTATAACTGCCCACAAAGAATTCATTAAAATTTTTTCCTTATGCTGTTATTTCTAAGGAAACGAAAAGTGTGAGCCTCTTCCTATTTCATTAACTATTAATTAGTCATCAAAAGCTTATAACTTCTAAAAAAAAAGTTAGACACAATACAATATTTCAATACAGTACAATACAATACAATACAATAAAGAAATACAAGTATTTCAATGTGGGTTAATGAAATGGTTGAAAGGCATATTTTTACTTGAAGTGCAGCTATTTTTTTAAATTAAAGTCACATGCCTTTATTTGTGGGTGAGGGTTGTAGCATGTCGAATTTTCATTTTTGTGCTTCATCATCATTATTAGCTGAAAAGTTAGTGATTGGGAAAGGGTCTTCATAAGAAATTGAAAATAACCAGTGAATTTGGAATTCCATCCAACATGTTAAAAATATATTTGAAAAACAGAGATAAAATATAAAAGAATGAAAATTATATTAGAAAAAATTCAGGTAACCAACCTGACATTCCAGATGTAGACAATTATGTTCTCAATTTAAAAACATCACATAAAAATATTACAATTATCAGCTTTATTATGAGATCCAAAGCTGGATAATTTGCCTTTACACAAAGCAATAAGAAAATCAAGCTAGATAAGAATGAGCCAATAAAGAATAATTAAGCATACATTTATTCAAACAACGTTCGATTTAACAACAAATAAAAAAGTTGTTTTCTATGTGCAGCTAACATGCAATTAATCATTTTTAATTCTTTCTTTAACTTGAACACAAGTAATTGAAATTTTTGGATCTTTTTAATTTCTTCTGCAGTCCCTTTGACTTCAAATTTTTCAACTTCGACTGCATTTAACAGGGGTGGCCAACCTGCGGCTCGCGAGCCACATGTGGCACTTTGAAGGATTATTTGTGGCTCTCGATAAATGTACCCGAGTTCTCTTTTCACTTTTGTGCTATTATATTTTAAAAAATGATTATCGTTCCGTATGTGTTTCAAAATGTCTTTTAAATTACAAAGAACAAATATGAAAGACTTAGTGCAACATTGTTCAATTCAAGGAGAGTTTTCCATTTTCAATATAATTATGACACAAAAAGCATCTGGAGAATTAGAATTAATAGAGATGCAAAAATATGAGTTGTACAATTAAAATATAAGTTGACGTCGATTACTGAATTTTAGAAATTTATATTAGAATCGAAGTATCTTGAATAAAAAAAGGCTGCTTGTCAAATTATTTAAATATGCGGAGCAACTTACATATGTGAATCATTTATTCTACTTTAAACTTCATGAAATCCAAACATCGATCAGTATTAACTAGCCAACATCTCAAAAAATTGCTGAGAAGTGCTGTCACCAATTATTCACTAAATTTTAAAGAATTATTAGGAAAAGAAAAATAAATGTATTTAATAATTAAATTCTATTTGCTTTTACTTATATGTTTTAAATAAATATAATTTATGTTAAAAAAAATTGTTTAATACCTTTTTTGCATACCTTTTAAATATGTATTTAATTGCAGCTCGTGAAAAATTTCAAATTTTGAAAATGGCTCGACTATCAAAGGAGCTTGGCCACCCCTGGCATATAAGCAATTTACCTACTAAGTCAATGTCTTTAACACTACTTTATTTTATTAGAAATAACTTGTTTTAACAAAAAATATAAGTAATACTACCTTCTTCAAAGAAAGTAATTAAATATCTCATTTTTAGAAAAAAAGTTTAATGGAGCCAAATACTTTTTTTTAAAATTTGAAATCAATGCTGAAACATTCCATTAAAACTCTTCATTAAAAAATTAATCTCTTAAGTTATTTTATGCTTAATTGCTTAAAAAGAAAAATTTTTTAATTGTTATTTATTTTCAACACTTAATAGAATTTCTGTGGTACACAGATGCACCAAGTATAAACCTAGTGATTTAACCTTGAATATGGATCCAATGAAAATTTACTAACATATGCACGTAAATATTTTGTACTGGAACAATAATTATAATTAAAATCAAGTACAATTATAGGATTTAAAAAACACTAGTTGGGTTTTGTATGTTTTGAAAAACTATAAGAGTTTTAATTGTGAATTTTTAAATGAATATGCATCAAATTGAGAATAAATACTAAACTTTTTAAAATTTATTCACACATGAATGATGAAAAAATAGCTCCTATCTTAAAATCCAACATGAATTTTTTCTACAGATCAGCCTTTTTATTTTTTTGCTTCTTTTTATTTACATCCTTTTCTGGTAACTTGTAATTTTCCAGAAAATATTGAACAAAAAACACAAAGTCTAAAATTTTCTATTATGCACAGTAAAAACAAAACAAAACATAAACAACTTTTGGTCTAATAATCAGTTTTTCACATACGAGAACTTAATGGGGATGACCAATAATATGCTAACTAATTGGTGCAGATGAAATGAAGTTATGAAATCAGATACTAAAACATACTTTTTATAAATAAACAGACACTAAAACATACACAGGGTGGCCATTCTAATCAGGTTTCAAATTTCCCTGATTTTTCCAGGTAAAAATCTTGAAATTTCCAGGTTAGCGTGCTTTTTTTCCCTTCTCATAAAGTGCAAGATGAGTACAAGAAAAGTGTCAATATTTTAAAGTATTTTATTTAAAATATTATTTTTTTAACATATCATCTTGAAAAATAAGTAGACTAAATTTATTTTAACAATTTGGCAAGATTTTGTTTTTTCTTTTTAATGTTTTGGTAAAACATTAATTTTTTAAAAAATTTAAACATATAGAGAAAATAATATATTTAACTTGTAAAATATAGTTTTCGGATTTCAGAATTAAAATTATTATCTATTGCTTTAATTTTTTTTTACTTAATTATTTTTCATTAATTTTTTATTTATTTGCAATTTTGTATCAAACTTATTATAATAAAATATGTATTTTGTAACAAACTTAAAATAACAAATTTAAATTTTAATTTGTACTTGCTAACTCTATAATATTTTCTTTTATCATTTAAAACTGGCTAGTTGTCGTAATAAAACAATAGACAACATTAGAAAGTACAGTTCGTTCACCAGGAGTTGGCACTTGGCTCAGCCTCTGTTAATAATATTTCTCTATATTAATAATAATTTCTAAAACTCAATAGATGGCGCTCTGCGCAGCAATGTAAAATCATTAATTGTAATCAGTTTCCTCCTTGCCACTGTACCATTACCATCATTTTTACTTGTTATTAAATATATTATGTTAAAAGGCGTTTGTTATGATTGAAACCCCGAGATCATGAGATCAAATCATAGTATTTAACATTGGCGCACCAACCTGGAGCTAAGAATTTGATTAAAGGTGAGTGCATTTGATTTAAATAATGGATTCATACGATGATTTGAAGAATAAAAGAAAAACAATTCGCTCTTTAACAACTCGATTAATAACAAAAATTGAAAATTTAATGAATGATGATAATGTTGAAACTAAAGAAAAGATCGAAGAATTAATAGATTGTAAGGAACAATTAATTGATAAGAACAAAAGTTTAAAAGCAATAAATAATCGAATTGAACCACTAATTAAAAGTGAGGAAATAGAAACTGAAATTACTGGAATTGAAGAATATTCGGAAAAAATAATAAAGTGGCAATCTCGAATCGCAAGATTTTTAAAAGAAAACATTAAAGAAAGTAGAGGAGGAGAAGAATCATTTAACAGTACACAATACGAAAAATCTAAATTTATTCCAGAAAGTAATGCAGTTAAACTTCCAAAACTAAGCATAAATAAATTTTACGGTGAAACAACATTATGGCTTGAAATTTGGAATCAATTTCAAATCGCGATTCATGAAAACGAAAGTTTAACTGAGATACAAAAATTTACTTATTTAAAGAGTTTACTTGGTGGCATTGCATTAAATGCTATTAAAGGGTTTGCTTTGACAAAAGAAAATTATAACAAAAGTATAGAATTGTTAAAAGAAAGATTTGGGCGCGAAGATTTAGTGATTAATAGTCATATGAATCGTCTATTAAATCTTGATCCCGTAAAAAATTCTAGTGATATTAGAGCATTGCGAAATTTATATGATAATTTAGAAGTAAATATTAGATCTTTAGAAAGCTTAAATGTAGTCTCTGGGACATATGGACACTTATTATGCCCTATATTGTTAAAACTAATACCAGAAGATTTAACTTTAGAATACAACCGTAAACGAAAATCAAAATCAGAATTTAATGTTTCAGAATTAATTCACTTTATTAGGGAAGAAATTCAAGTGCGCGAATCATCTACATTATTCCATGATAATGTCAAGAAAAATAAACACAATAACAATTATAATTCTAGGGAAGTAATAACTAACAAAAAACAGTTCAGATCGAATATTCCCACAGCTTCAGCATTGGCTACTAATGTAAAATTTAATTGCGTATTTTGTAAATCAGAACATGATTCATTTATTTGTGAAAAAATGTCTGTTTCTGAAAAAAGAGATAGATTAATGCGCGAAGGTCGTTGCTTTAAATGTTTCCGTAAAGCACATTTAAGTTCACAATGTAGGAGTAAAATTAGCCCTTGTAAAAAATGTAATAGTAAATCTCATCACAAAATAATTTGTATTGGAATTCCGAAAACTCAAAACGAAAGTTCGCAAGAAACCGAAGAGAAAAATACAGTCGTAGCCAGCGTTTCTCATGTCGAAGAGGGACGGAAAGGGGAATTTCAATCAGTGTTTTTACAAACATGTGTTGCGAATTTGCATTCGGCAGACAAAACGCAGGAGATAAATATTTTATTTGATTCCGCTTCGATGAGGTTATTCATTACTAGAGAATTAGCTCAAAAGCTCCCGATAATTAGAAAGGAAAATTTATTAGTTTATACTTTTGGAAGCCGTGAACCGCAAAAAAAAACATTTGATATCATAAAGACGAGTATAAGCAATAAAAAATATCCTACTCGAAGGTCAGAATTCGAATTATTGGTTTCAAGTACCATAACACGTGCATCTTTCCCACCGCATAATAATAAAATAAAGTTGCTTCTTGAGGATATTGCGCTTACTGATTTATGCCTTTCGAAAGGAATAAATTCAATTGATATATTAATTGGGGCAGATTATTATTGGAAACTCCACACTGGGTACATAAAAGAGTTGACTAAAGATTTGTTTTATGTCGAAACATTACTCGGAGGAAGTATAACTGGGATTACTCATTCAGATTTAAAAAATGACTCTATCATTGAAAATTTATGTTATTGTAAGGAAAAATTTAATTGTAAGGAATTAACTAGTGAAAATAATTCTTGTGATGATATAAATTTACAGTTACGGAAATTTTGGGATATTGAGAGCTTAGGCATTAATGATAAAATTCAGAATACACCTTTAGAACAAAAAACTTTAAAACAGTTCGAACAAAATATAAAATTTCAGGATGGCAGATACGCAGTTAAATTGCCATTTAAAGATGAAATAAACATTTCTGACAATTTTAATTTATCTAAAAGGAGATTAATTAGTTTAACATCGCGCTTTAATAAAAATCCTTCTTTGCATGATAATTATGCTAGTGTTTTTAAAGAACAATTATCGGAAGGAATAATAGAACCTGTTAATGATAAAGCGATAGTTCCAAATATGGTATATTACTTACCTCATCATCCAGTAATTAGAAATGATAAACAAACTACAAGGTTAAGGATAGTTTTTGATGCTTCGGCTAAAGAAAAAAATTGTTACTCTCTAAATGATAACTTATTATCGGGTCCCAATCTAAACCCTAATCTTTTAATTTTACTATTAAAATTTCGAGAGTTTAAGATAAGAATAATTGCTGATTGTGAAAAGGCTTTCCTACAATTATTAATTGATGAACACGATAGGGACTATCTCAGATTTCTTTGGTCAGAGCAATTCCCTCCCAAGAAAATTGAGGTTTTTCGAAATAGAACCGTAACTTTCGGAGTAAAATCATCAACATTTTTACTGGCTGGAACAATAAAGTATCATATAAAAAATTATAAAGAATCTCATCCTTTGGCGTGTAAGGTTTTAAATGAAAATTTATATGTGGACGATCTTATTACTGGTACAAATACAATTGAAGATGGACTACTATTATCCCGGGACACTAAATTAATATTAAAGGATGCATCAATAAATCTTAGGAAGTGGAAGAGTAATTCTAAGGAATTATGCCAAAAATGGCAAGACGCCAAATTTGAAAAACATCCTAGTGAAGAAACAGTACCTTTAAAGGTTTTAGGATTAATTTGGAATACTTTAAAGGATGAATTTAATTTAGATTTAAGTTTATTAATTGATTCTTTGGAAAATGTGAAAAATACTAAGAGAAGCGTATTACGCATATCATCAAAATTATTTGATCCAATGGGATATATAACAGCATTCACAATTAGAATTAAAATTCTTCTTCAAGAAATATGGGAACAAGGCTTAGAATGGGATGAGGAATTTGGAGATATTTTAAGACTTAAATGGGAAAAATGGTATAAGGAAGTAAATGTATTAAAGGAACTTTCACTGCCAAGATATTATTTCCATGAAGAAGATAGCTGTTCCGAAGTAGGAAAATATAAAATAATTATATTTTGTGACGCAAGTGAGAAGGCGTATGGAGCGATTGCATACATTCGATATGAAAGAAATCAAACTTTTTACGTAAGCTTCGTTACTTCAAAGGCACTCCATTGCACCATTGAAAAAGTTGAGTCTACCAAAATTAGAACTGATGGCCACTCTTATAGGTTCCAGATTATTGGATACTTTAAGGAAGGTGTTTCAAATAAATAACAACTATATTCTATATTCGGACTCAACCATAGCCCTTAGTTGGATTCGAGGAAATGCAAATCAGTGGAAGACATTTATTTCAAACAGAGTAAGTGAGATCCAAACTTTAACAGATCCTACTAATTGGAAGTACATAAAAGGAAATGATAATCCAGCTGATATCATATCAAGAGGATGCAGTGCTAATGATTTGCTCTCAAGTAAAATTATTTGGTACGGACCAAGATGGTTGACATTAAGCGAAGAAAATTGCCCGAAAAATGAAGAAACGTTCAGAAGAGCAGATGTAGATGAAGAAAAGAGATCAAAATTTATTGCAGTTAATTATGCAAGTGAAAATAATGTTCACGATTCAATTTTCGATATCCACAAGTTTAGTTCTATTAAGAAGGTTTTCCGAATTACAGCTTGGATTAGAAGATTTATAACAAATTCGAGACTGAAGAAAGAAGATAGAATCAAAAATGTTTTAACTGCAGAAGAATTAGAAGAAGCTGAAAACATTTGGTTGAGACACGTACAAGCAAAGAACTACGGTAAGGATATGGATCACTTAAAGGAAAGACAAAATTTACCGAAGTGCTAAAAAATCAGAGACTTAAATCCGTTCATTTCTACAAAAGGTATTCTACTTGTCGGTGGAAGACTACAGCACTCCAATTTGAACTATTATGAAAAACATCCAATACTATTACCATCAAAAACTAAATTTACAGAACTGATAGTAAAAGAAGCACACGAAAAGACCCTACACTCTGGTATTTCAGACACACTAACACAGGTACGAGAGAAATTCTGGATTCCGAAAGGTAGGCAATTTATTAAGTCAATAATTGGAAGATGCGTCTTATGTAAAAGATTCAATGTTCGATCAGGAAGTGAAATTATGGCTCCTCTTCCAAAAGACAGAATAGAACAATCGCCTCCATTTTCAGTTACATGCCTGGATTTTGCTGGACCCTTATTTGTGAAAGACTCTGACAGTAAGTTTTACATCATGCTATGTACCTGTGCAGTTACACGAGCGATACACCTGGAAATAGTTTCCAATTTAACAACTGAAGCATTTTTACTTGCTTTTCGTCGCTTCATATCCAGAAGAGGACTTTGGTCTGTTATTTATTCAGACAATGCTCAGACGTTCAAACGAGCAGAGTTTGAATTGAAAAAAATGTGGACTATTTTGAGCAGTTCTGAAGTAAGTGAGTTTTATTCCTCAAAGGGAATAAGGTGGAAATTCATCGTTGAAAGAGCACCCTGGTGGGGTGGATTCTATGAGCGAATGATTCGTTCAATGAAAATCATTCTTAGGAAATTACTGAGGAAAACATCTTTGAGTAGTGAAGAACTAGAAACAGTTCTATGTGAAATAGAGGCTGTGATCAACTCGAGATCTATTACTTATGTGATTACAGACTCACCAGATACTTTTCCTCTAACACCATCCCACATGTTACTTGGAAGACGATTAATAAGTTTACCGTCAGTCAAATTATCCGGTATTGACTGCATGATTGACAAAAAATTGTTAGTTAAAAAATTTAAATATCGAGAAAGACTTATAAATCAATTTTGGGAGAAATGGAAAAAGGACTATCTTTTAAATTTAAGAGCTGTCAATTATGTTAATTTGGATAAAGGTAATCAAAATTTTAAAGTCAATGACATTGTTTTGATTCATGATGACAAGCTTCCAAGGAGCATGTGGAAACTTGGAAAAATTGTGGAAACATTTCAAGGACGTGATAACAAAATAAGAGCATGTGCTTTGAAAACAGATACGTCAATAATAAAACGTCCTATAAATTTATTATATAATTTAGAAGTGAACAATTAAATTAATATGAACATTCTATTTGAACTTTAAATTCACATATATCATTATTTGAACATTTTATTTTACAATATTGCTTAAGATAAACATTTAATTTACGAATTAAGTTTATTTTAAGATATTATTTGAACTTTTTTGATTTAAAGAAAATATGCATACATATATATATATTATTTTGTGTTTAAATGCATGTTTGTTTAAAATGGAAATATTTGCATGTGAAAGAATTTGTGTTGTGAAATTTGCTTGATTTATTATTCATGATATGGTAATTTAATTTTTAATTGATATTTATTTAAATTTCAATAATTTCATTTATAAGGCAATAATTTGTTAAAGGTTTTAACTAATGCTGATGAAACATATTAATTTATGAGTTCGATTAATATATTGAATTATAATCTTTATATAATTAAGAATGGCTCATATTGTAAAAAGGTAAGATTATATTATTTTTTAAAATATTGGTACCTTACATTTGAGAAAAATAACTTTGATTAATTTGTTATGAACTAAGAGTTCATCGGGGGGAAGTGTTAATAATATTTCTCTATATTAATAATAATTTCTAAAACTCAATAGATGGCGCTCTGCGCAGCAATGTAAAATCATTAATTGTAATCAGTTTCCTTCTTGCCACTGTACCATTACCATCATTTTTACTTGTTATTAAATATATTATGTTAAAAGGCGTTTGTTATGATTGAAACCCCGAGATCATGAGATCAAATCATAGTATTTAACAGCCTCCATCACGTGGTATCCGACAATACTATTTCGCTATTCTTTGGAAAAGGATGCGAACAATGCTGAACAAGGTTGTTATTTGGCGATCGTATGACAAAAATATTTATTTTGCAATCTTTATGTGCCTTTTTGTTTTGGGTGCATCTTCACCTTTCCTAAACAGCACAATCCCATAGTCTTCTAGAAGTCAAAGATTTCTCGATTCGTTTAGCAACCATGGGAGAGTTTTACGTGGCATTTTAGTTTAGCAGGGTTATAATGGAGCATAATTTGATGCAAGCAAAGTTGATATTTCAACTGTTTGGCGATACTTTTCTGTCTAAAAAAGTGAGATAGTAAAATAATTTAAATTAAGAAAATTAATAAATAATTTAAATTAGGGAAATTAAAAAAAATGTAGAAAAATTTTCCAGCTTTTCTTTAAAATTCCCTGATTTTTCCAGGTTTTTATCCAAATTTCCCTGATTTTTCCAGGTTTTTTCCAGTATAAAAAAATTCCCTGATAATTCCAGGTGAGCTTTTTTTTCTAAATAAACAAACTTTTTTTTCACTGGATTATTTCATGCTGATTCTAAAAAAATGGGGGGTAGCCTCAATTTGAAAACCATGGTCTCAAGAGTTTGATCAAGAGAGCAGTTGAAAGTTAGGACGCCTTAATGTTAATTTTACTTTTTGTTCTATCTCGAAAACTTTTAAAGCGAATTGAAAACTTTTTGAATGTAGAAGAAGAACAAAAACAAAAGAAAGTTACATTGATATAATAAAATTTATAAAGTTAAACAAGAGGAGGTTTGTAGGGCTCATTTGGTGTTTAGGTACAAAAATTTTTTCAAAAATTAACTAATTGGTAGCAGACCTAGAGAATGTCTAAATAATTTGATCACTGGAAACCATGTAGGGGAGAGGGGGGCACATGTGAACAGGGGGCAGATGTGTACATAATATGTTTTACCAATATGATTCGAAATAAAAATTCTTCAAAAATTTTCAATGGTAGTATTAGTCCTACCTCTCTGCCAAATTTTCAGAGCAATGAGCCATTTTGTTGTTCTATTCTGACAACTTTTTTGTATTAGCTGGTGTTCTATATACTTTTATCACTCTCTTTTCAAGTGAAAACATAGTATAAATCAACTAATGAGCTGAAATTAACTATTGCAGACAATTATATGAACATTCAGCTAAGTTTATGGCAATTATTATTTTTTTTTGCTCAATCAAAAATTCTTTATTTTTCAAGTTAGGCTTAAGAAGGATGATGGGGCACTTGTGAACAAAACATCTGGGGCAGATGTGAACAGTTCCCATGTGCCCCTACATAGTATTAAGATTATTATCCTCATGATAATATAAGTTTAAAAAGTATGTATGCATTTAAAATTATTATTATTTAATTTTCCATAATTAGTTAATTAATTGTTAATTTTTTCTTCAATTTTTTTTATTAAATGGTTGGTCAACAATTTTGTGTTGTATAATGATTACGAGAAGTAAAAAGATATAATATTTTAATACTTAAAAAGTTGAGTTTAAAATAATTTTTAAAATATATTATTATTCTTAGTAGAAAACCTATTTTGCAAAAGCAATATATGTAAGAATATTCTTTATTTAATAAAATATCCTTTATGCTGCCTTGTCTTCGAAGTTTTGAATGAAAATGCGAAAAAAAAGCGTGAAAGAGTATCAGAGAAGAAAGAAAAAGGCCCATTACAACTCCTGAGGAACATGAAGTTGCGAAAAACCCAATTCACGAAATTAACCCAATAAATTCACCTAAACATATAAACCCAATAAATTCACCTAATAAGCTACAACCTCTTCAGTATAATGTGTATTTATATCTGTTATATTAAAGATTTTTTTCTTTTAAATATGATAATTGCTTTGTGTTTTTAATCTTGTTCATATGTGTCCCAGGCATGTTCACATGTGCCCCCCTCTCCCCTACGCTATTTCAAAACAATCAAGGTATTTCACTGGCAAGATCTGGAGACAAAGAAAACTGCATGGAGAAATATTTGGGAGAAGACCAAGGCCACTCCCACTGGGCTGTTGTACCAAAGAAGATTTAATATAAAAGCTTCAGGTATAGGCAGTTCAATTTGTAATATTAACATGTCCTTTGTATATAATTGAAATGTCAGATTTCTATATATTTAGAACAGTTATGCACAACTTCTTTTAGATAGTAAGTCACAAAAAGTGGCAACTAAGATAAGTAACAAATAGTTGAGATCTTAAAAATGTAGGTCATATTTCAATCCCGCTTTAAAATAACATGTATGGCTGATTTATGTACAGACTGTACGTATGACTGATTTATGGATTATTTATTTACAAAGTACAGAAAATACAAATAAAAATAATAAAAACATTTAATGGAAATAAGTTAAAACAAATATATAGTTTCAAGATTATAAAGTAATTTATTACAACATAATACATTTATATAAAAGAAAAAACTGCAAAATTAAAAAGTGTCTTTTAACTTAAAAATAAATTTTTATTATTTAAAGAAAAGAAAAAAAAAGAAAGAAAAAAAACGAATACAATATCTAGTTGATTAAGGTTATATATTTTTTCTAAGTTTATTAAATAAACTTAAAAAAAATTATATTTCACAGCAAACACCGTGAATGAATTACTAGAATCCAGTTCAGGCTGGCACTAAGACATTAAGTAAACAAAAGTTTCCTAATAGAACTATATTTTTTTCTAGGACTGAAAAAGATATTTCTGTTACTTTTATCCTTTTTAACTTCATTTCCTTTTTTTTCACTTATTTTCATGAATACTCAGAAGAGAAGTAACAAGGCTTTCAAGTGTCTTTTTTGAACTACAGACCACAGCTGACATACAGGGGGGAGAGCACTGCGATTTTAATATTTTAGGGAAGGGGATATTCCCAATTTGCCAAATGAAATTCCTAATTCGACCAAATCATAAATAAAAGTGAATTTCATTTGCTTCAATATAAAAATTTAATTAGTTTGTGGCTATATTTTCACAATTTAATAATTTTTGCCACAAATATATTACTGATTTAACAATTTTATACTTAATTAAATATACTAATAAAAAGAGTCGCAATTGCTGAGTGGTTAAGACTTTGAACTGTTATTGGAAAACACTGGGCTTGGACCATACCTCAGTGACGGCTTGAAACGCACGACACCGACCACACTGCCACAATCAGGTCGTTGGACATGAAATTGAATCTCCACGAGCACCTGGCTTACCTGGTGGGGCAATTGGGAGGAACGTTTTCTTTTTATAAAAATGCAAAAAAAAAAAAAAAAATAAATAAATAAAATAAAAAAAAATAATGAACCATTTGATAAATAAATATAAGAAAGTAAATTAATTTGAAACTAAAATGAAGAAATTATTATTTTTTCTCCGTGAATTGGATAATAAATAATTAGGTACTTGAATAGTGAATAGAAACTAAATATCCTGAAAATGGTTCACTTGTCGTACCAGCTGTAGGAATGAAAATTCAAATCAGAAAAAAGTTTAATTGATTCACTTGCTTTTTACATGCTGGTAAATAAGCTTGAATAATAAATTTCAATCTGAAAGAAAATTAATTTTGAAATAACATATACATGCTTAAAAATTCGTATAAAAAAGATTTAAATTGAAAAATAATTCCTTTAAAATGAATAAAAAACTTTGAAAAGAGGGAAAAAAGGTTGTATGACATCACACATGATGGATTAGGAAAGGACGGCACAAGAGTTGATGGCTAAGAATGAATAGAAGAATTCGCGGTATTAATTTAGATAAATATTAACATCAAGCCCCCCCAATTAAAATATTTCCTTTTTTTAATGAAAGGAGAATATTTTGTTTTTGTTTGGTACAAAAGATGGAAAAAATAAATATTTTTTGTTAATCTTTTGGATTATATTAGAAATGATAAAAATTTAAAAATTAAATAATTCTGAAATGAAAATTTAAAAATGATTAAAAGTTTTTTTTTTATCGCTATACATAAAAGCATCACGACAGCAAAAATTATTTTACAATTAAATTTTTTATAAATCGGAAAAATCGTTAGTCTAAACTATTTAATTAAAATTAATTCAAAATTTAAATAAAGTGAGACAAATTACTTATTCACAATCATAAGGATACACGGTTTCTAAAAAAATCATAATTCTCTAGTTTATAGTTTTCGCTAAACTGAATTACGCAACACAAAAAAATAAATCTTCAAATTGACGTAAAATAATAAAAATAATAATAATTGCATCAGAAACATTTTAATATAAAATTGTATTTCAATCAGTTCTCTAAAAATATGGAAAATTTATAATATTTCATACATAGGATTATACATAAGATTACTTACAAGTAAACGATACAGGTACAAATACTGTGTTGCAGCTAAGTAATTACCACATTCGTATTGACTTTTTGCAAATATATACACAGAATCCATCCATTCAATATTGAACTAAAAATTAAACATTTATTTCAATACACGTTTCAGTTATCAATCAAAAAGTTATTAATCATACATGTTTAGAATATAGATGTTTATAAATAAAATTTATATCCTTATGAAAATGTATTCTTATTTTGAGTAAAATTTATTTATACTTGAATGTCAACTGTTGTTGAAGATTAAAATCGTCTAGCAAATTAAACATTTAAAAAATAAATAATAATCTAAATCAATTCATTGGCAATTAAATTTTATCCAAAGCCATCAAATAATTTTTGCTTTTTAAATTGTTGTTCTTCAAATCAAACTAAAAACCCTTAGATTTAAGTGCCTTAAACCAGTGGCGCAAATAAGTTTGAAAAATGATGAATCATACAATTCTTATCTCAGAGGAAAGAATTTTTTCTGCCTGCATTCGTTTTCCCCATTTACTTTTGTAAAATTGCGTCAAAAAGAGATTATTTAAGAGTGTGTTTTGAAATACACATGTCGTAATAATATATATTGAAAACATTGAGATTTAAAAGTCAATTGAACAAAAACTAAAAATCATTACGATTTCATTAATTATGATTTAATAAATTACAATTTAACTATCACAAATCGAGTTCTGAAAAAATAATCAATAGCGAGACTCAAAACTTGCTTATCATTATATCGCATTGAAATGCAGGAATTTAAAAACTTAGAAATTTGTAGAATTGCTGTTGAAACAATAAGCAAAAAAAAAAAAAAAAAAAAAAAAAAAAAAAAAAAAAACACGAATTTATATTGGAATTGTTGCACTTTTTTTTTTTTTTTTTTTAAATTTTGGGTTTGTAACTGTGATATCTGTATGGACTAAAAAATAAAATAGTTAAAATCCAGTTTCTGATCTGAATCTCTAAAGATTTTAAAAACGGAAAACAAAAGACTTAAAAAATTTAAAAGAAAGTGTAGCTTAATTTTGATGTCAAAAGCATCATACATTAGTACTAAATTAGCTAAATGTCAAATGAATCGAAGTTGAAACTTCATACAATTTATAAATTTTTTCTGTTCATAATATCATATATGAAACAATCTGATAAACTGGATGAGATCAATAGCTATTTAAATCTATTTCTTTGATTAATCTATTGATTAATCATACCAGTTTGGGGAAGAAAAAATTATTATCTTCCAAAATCAGTACATCTGTTTCATAAAAACAAAATCTCAATTTATTTTTGTTCCAGTAGAATAAAATAATATAATATCAAGAATAAAATAATATAATAATTTCAATTTGATAGAATATTTATTAAAAGCAAGCTGTCTATAATGGGTTATTAAAGTATGTGTCCTTTTTTGTTTGGTAAGATAGAGAAGTGAGCTCAAACATAAAGAAACAAATAATAATCATAAAATTACTTATTTAAGCATCTAATCTTAAGGTGACCCCTCTTTGACACAGGAAAACATTTCCTTGCATTCCTGTAATGAATGCATATTAATATATGTTGTATATTTTTTTGTAATTTTTTTTTAATTTTAAAAACTAGACTTAAAAATTAATAAGTCTGAGTTTCTTATTTGTGAAAATTACACTCTGGTATGCTTCTGAATTTTTTTTTTATTTCAAACTTAATGAGACAGTTATCATAGAGAAACATTACATTCACATGATAAAATGGCGTGTTGTAAATCAAAAAAAAGAAATAATAAAAAAAATTAATTAAAAATGCAACTATAATTATAATATAGCTCAGAATAAGAGTAATTATATAAAAAGCTTACATCATAATTCTTGACTAGAAAATCCAGAAGAGTACGGCCATCTCTGAAATTATCAAATATAAGTTTATAACAATTCGAATTTTCTATCCCATAACTTAAAATACAGACCCAAATAAGAAAAATCTGAAATCCTTACGTATTTTACTATGCAAACAAGGGAGAGGAAAAAAGCGCAAGTACAAATTTTCAGCTGACCCCGGATTTCGCAAAATATTTGCAATTTTAAATGGAGACTTTAAAATGTATTTCTAAAATCCAATTAGTATCAACTATTCTTGATTAATTTCATGAACTGTTTCTTGCCACAGTAAAGTAGTTGCCCATGTCTGTTAAAGGTGCCAGAAACCTCCATTTAAAGATGCTAATATTAAAATGTATTTACACAACTCCAATCATTGTGAGTGATCTATGATGTGTTTTCCAACAGCTTTACTTTCTACTATTCCATATAAATAGTAGTGAAACAAATTTCTATACAAAAAGATTGAGGAAAGCTTTGTTTACTGAATCCATACCTGCTAACATTGGAGAAATAGAATAATGGAGATTTTACTAACAACATTTTTTAGGCTATGAGTAAAGTTTTGATACATCATGCATAATCATGTAAGTCAAAAAGAGAGATTCAAAATTGGAAATAATATGAGCACTTACATTTAGCGAAGTATAATATATGTATATAAATCTTAATCTTAAGAAGATTGTTTTAAACCATTATTTAAAATTCCGTAAATTATTTTATTTTATGACCATCGTTGATAAGCTGATCCAATTTTGGGTTCACGCCTACTAACGTTTAACTCCGTAGCCTTGTAATTTTGAACCCAATCCAGAGGACAAGGAAAATCCTGGAAAAAATATTGGGATTTGTCTTTGTGGAGGCTTTTTTGATGGAACTAATCCACATTCGAATTACATGGAGAGGAAAACCTCCCACCGTTAGCCTGACGGCAAGGGGAATCTAACCCGTTATTGGTCTACCACTGAGGATATTTTACGTCAGCACTGTGGTTGATGAAATCTGGATGCGGAATTCGTATCGACCAGTGATCACTAGGATTTGAACCTGGTTCACCTCACTGGAAGGTGAACGCTCCATCCACTGAGCTATCATGGCTCGACTTAAACTATTAACACTCAACACACTGCAGTACTGGCGATAGCACCAACTGTTGATGAATAAGAGAAGTATTTTTGCCCTCAGTGGACATTTTATCACCATTTTTTAAAAAAATTTATTCAACAAATACAGAGAAATGTGAGAATATAAGGGTAAACAAGAGATAATCGTAAAATAGAGGAGTTTTTGTTTAAAAACAGGATACTTGGTAGGTATGTGAATCTAACAAATACTAACGTAGTAGATCTGATATTTAGCAAGGAATTTTGGGAAAGAAAAATATTAAATTCAGTCTTTCACGTAATCTGAATTCAAGTTTAGTACAAAGACCGAAACATGGAAAAGCCACTAGTATAAATTACTTCTAAATACTTTATATCGAGAAGTAGAAATATATTTATTCAATGCTGATTGTTTAACTTCATAAAATTTTGTTTTAGATTAATTTTTGCTGTGAAACACTAAATTTTTTATAACTAATATTTCCTAGATTTGAAAAACTGTTCAAGATTTTGCAATAACTCAACAGTATTAATACATGTCAGCAATAGATGTGTCATTCTTCTTTTGAGTCATGACATCATAGTCACAATACATAGTGTATTTTTGCATTTAAAATTGCTTTACCTTATTTTGATGTTATTTCATGCTTCATTCCTAGTTATATTTAAGAAAAAGTTGAAAAATTGCTCACTTGAAAAATACTCTTAATATAATTCTAATTTTGTAATGAACTAAAGACTCAAATTTTCTAATATCTGGAATTTTGCTAAATGTGGGCTTATTATAAGTGGGTCTTACAGTGAAATGATAATGTTTAATTATGTGAGAAAGGGAAGGAACCAATAGTGATAAGCTTTATATAATAAAAGAAAGTCAAACATAAAAATTTCAAGAAATGTTTTAAAGTCTGTCCTGAACATTATAGTGAAAATTTTTGTACCTAAGGCTGGAAAAAAAACATGTAAATATATGTAAAATAAGAAAAACATAATTAAAAAAGAACAAATAAATATATATTTCTAAAAAATACAAAAATTATGCAAATCATTTATAATACATAATT
Source organism: Parasteatoda lunata (assembly GCA_949128135.1). Lineage (NCBI taxonomy): Eukaryota > Metazoa > Arthropoda > Arachnida > Araneae > Theridiidae > Parasteatoda > Parasteatoda lunata. The sequence goes on along the minus strand of OX421972.1, from coordinate 60,650,770 downwards.
TTATGCTATTCTTGCATATGAAGTGGACATGACAGATTATTTTTTAAATGCGAATATATTTCCTACTTAGACTAAAATCTTAATAATATTGTAATTTTCAAATTTTTTTTATGATATAGATATATTATAAATTTTTTGTGATATGAAAATATTGATTTGGGATTTTTTTTTAATATTAATTTTTTCTGATAATGCAACTGTAGATATGTATAAAATTTATGAAAATTGCCACATTGTTTTAAGCTATTTAATAGAACATAAAGATATTCCTCTAAAAGAAATTACAAGACTTCAATAAATTACAAACCTGGTGTTTTCAATTTGTTTAGCAACTGTTTGTTCAGCAAAGAGATTTCTTATATGATTTGTTTCTTCTTGATATAATTTCAATTCACTAACAACTTTTGCACGCTTATCAAGAAGTTCTAAAAAAAAAAAAAAGAATTTTTTTTTTTTCAAATTTGGCGAGCATATGAAAAAAATAAGAACAAAAAAATTAATACATAATAATTTTTAAAAAAGTACATAACATTATAATTTTAATATGCTTTTTACCATAAAACAGTGAAATTTAAGCACATATTTAAAATACCACAGAATCTTGAAAATTTTGTACAGTTAAATGACTTAAGATTCATTGGAAAGTGTAAGTCAAAATATTACACAATATTACAAACTCAAAGTAATGAAATTAAATAGTGCTATACATCAAGTTTGACATAAAAGGAAAAATCATTGGGACATCTCTGGATCTGAGTTGATAAAAAGAAGGCAAACCTCAAGAGTTAGAAGATATAAAATTGTTTCAACTATTATGGTGAATTCTGAAAATCATTATTACATCTAATACAATATAGATTTTTTTATTTCTTGCTTTGAGAAAAAATAACTCCTATTATGATTTGCAAGCTAAGTAAAACAATTTAAAATATTATCAATTTGACAATAATTTATGCACTGTTATTTTTTACAATAATAGACAAAAAGATAAATATTTCAACTTTTAGAAATTTTGTTGGTACCAGCCAAAAAGGTTTATCTGGCTGGTGTCAATAAAGCTTTGCAATAAAACCACTCATATTTTAACACATTATGAAATATTAAATATTTTTTAAACATTTATAAGTGCTCTGATGCTGTTATATCAATGTTTAAGTTCTTTTTCAGATAGGTTATATTATAAAAACTACTGATACGTTCATACCCTTAATGCTGTTAATAATACATATTAACCGTTCATATTGTCATCTTTAATCTGTAGAAATGTAACAGTTATTGATAACTTTCAGAAATGAAATGCAATTAAAAATGAACATTTACAATAACTGAGAATCTGTAGCAATCAGAATGTTTTGTTATTATATTTTTGAACATTCTGAAATTATTACATTAAGATTTCAATTATTTGAATATTTGTTAATTTCCAAAGAAATCTGAAAGTTTGTATTTTTGTTGTTTTATTATTTTTAGTGTAGTTTAGTTTGATTGTCTTAACACGATGGCAAAATGTATAATGGGTTGAATGCATGGCTTCCCCATGAGGCAAAAAAACCAACATGGCAAAAAAACCAACCCATGAGGGTTTTTCATAGAAAAAAAACCAGTTTTGTCCAGGGATTTGCCCAATTTTTTTCAGAAATATTATACTGACTATATATATACTAAATAAGAATAAGATATTGGTGGTATATGCTTGATGTTACAAAGGAATTAATAAAAAAATGCATTCTGTTTGAGTATGAGTAGTTCTAGTCGTTTTTAAACTTTACCTATAATGAATTGCATAATAAATTACTAAATGATTCTTTACAATATATATATATATATATATATATATATATATATATATATATATATATATATATATATATATATATATATATATATATATATATATATATATATATATGTGTGTGTGTGTATGTTAAGTGGTTGATTTTAAATAAACTTATAAGTTAATGAAGGAAACTTCCAGAAACATTGGGAAATGAGATTTATTCTTGGATTGTAAACACACATAAAGTATTTGTTACACATGGTATTTTCAGTTGTATTTTACAATAAATAAATTTTTTGTATGTCTTATAATTATCAACTATTATCTTAATAAAATTTTCTTTGCTTTTAAATGAATGAAAGAAAAAAAAAGTCACAAATTTTAGACACTTGTTTTCTAAGCATTCCAAGCATATTTGAGTCTTTAATGTGTATGTTGAAATGTTCATTAAATTTAATCAATAAATATGATTTAATTAATTCAATGCAATATCACATAACACCAATACCTACAATATGCTTTCATTCACTTTTCAATAATATATTATTTCATCATGTTCATTATAAAATTTAAACTTCTTTATAGCAATTAACAAAACTTTTATTAAATAAAATTGTTGGACATTGAGAAATTCCAGATCTGAAGCTTGTAATACTTCCTTGTGTAATCAAATAAAATGGTAATCTCAGATCAATAAGGTCATAAGAACTGTCAGATTGTCTCTAAAAATTTTCCTCACACCTCTCTTGTGTGTAACTAAAAGTTCCTTGTTCCCACAAAATATGCATATCAAACATCACTATATAAACTCTGTACATTTCATGTAACCTCACTTCTAGCTCATAATATAGCCGTTGTCAAATCCATCCATTGCTCTTTCTATCATTGAAAGTCAACAAAAATATCAACAAAACAAAAATAAAACGCTAAAACATTAATGAAGTTTTTCGACACATTAAAATGCAAAATATAAGGTTATATCAAGTGTCAGAGAAATATTTACACTTTATCATTGGAAATAGAGTATTTTTCAGTCTCTAAGAAATTTCACAGTTTAAAAGAAAATAATCAAAAACAATAAAATATTTTTGACCAGCTGTCATGAGAGAAACAGTAAAAAATTGACTAATTAGAAGAGATGTTTTTTCTTTCAACTAATATTCTAAATTGAAGATTTTCTGCCAAACTGTGGATTCAACATTAAAACTTCATCTTTAAACACAGATATTTTTGTAAGAGGTAAAGTAGATGGAAACAGGTTTAGTATACTATAAAAATCTTAAATGGAATTGGGTATATTTTGTTCTAGTCTTTAAAAATAATCATCAATAGACAAACTTTTCTTAAGAGAAAAATTTATTTCTGTATGCTTAGTAAGAATATATCATATGTCATATTTATTTTAAAATAAAAATTGCTAATCAAGATTGTCTTATGATATATATCCATTGATATATTTTAATAAATTCTGCTTAATGTCAAATAAATTATGTAATGTTAATGTGTGCAATGGGTCTAGATTTTTTAAAAAATTTTTTTTTTTTAACGGCAGGCACTGAACTTTTCGTTCTTCGCCATACTATGCCGGAATTGTTGCTCGTTTCGCGTTACCCAGTGGACACCTGTGAACCAAAGTCACTGAGGCAAGCAACATTGCCCACGCCACACTGCCACAAACCCGTTTATAGGGTGGGCCACATTCACACATCATGCACACACACAACAGAGGACAGCACAAAGAGAGAGAGAAACATCCATGCCCAGAGTGGGATTCGAACCCGCAGCCTATGGCTTCGCAGTCAGGCACGCTAACCGCTCGACCACCTGGCCGGCCGCAATGGGTCTAGATAAGAAGATCTAGATTTTAAGATTAAAATGTATTTAAAAATGATGTTATCTTTATAATTGGAGTATTTTGATTATCTTTTGACTTTGACCAGTTCAAGAAATAGATTTTTCTGGATAATAGGTGTTTATGGTGAACAAAAATCTAACCATGCATTAATCAATAAAAAAAAAGTAATTGATAATCAATATAAATTTTCATACTGTGTTATGTAATTAGTTGAATAATATTTAATTAAAGTTTAAACCTCTAAGCTTGAATTCTTGGATAAAATTGTAAAGACATTTTTTTGCTACACACTATTTTTCCTTTCAATAACATCGAAAATCCAGTTTTTTGATGCAGCAGAGCCTGCATCTGAAAGTTCGGAAAAAGCCGTGACTACATGATGATATATAAGAGAAATCTAAAAGCAAGCAGATAATAATGTTTAAATTTCCTTTTTATGACATGTTTATCTTTACTTTTTCTTTTCCTTTGATAAGTATAATAAGAAGAATTAGTATTCAGATGAAATAAAAAAAAAACATTATATAACAATCTCTAAATTTTAAAATTGAACCAATCCTATTTAATAATAATAACATTTAACAAGAAACAGAAGTGTGTAGATTTTTTAAAGAAGTTTCATCATTATCAACATTCAGTTCAATCAATTTTCATACTTAATTCTTTTCACCAAAGTTGATTTTCTTTAAAGAAGAAATAAAATTTTTATCCTTGTATTGCAAGAAATTTGGTGCGTTAAAAAAAGGGATATCAGGGAATCGTTAAAATAAAGGAAGAGTCCAGAAATTAAACTTTTCCTGATAATGCATGTCTGGATAATATAATTATTATAATTTAGTGATCTAGTGAGTAACTGTAATGTTAAATGTAGTGAGTAATAATAAATAGTAAATTACTGACATTTACAATATTAGTCAATACAGTTTCAATGTTTGAAACATACCTTCTGGAATAGGAGCATCAGGATATACCAATCTATAAATGTCAATGGCATAATCAATCATTCGAGTATTTTTCACCATTTCAAGTTTTCCAAGAAGTAATTCTCTTTCATCATATACCTACAAACCAAATAATTCCCATAAATATGATTAAAGGCAATGAATTCAACACAAAAGAAATAAGTTATTTTTTAAGAATACGAGAATATAGTAGATTTTCATGTTATCAAATATTTACGAGGCTGAAGCAAAGTAGGTAAAAATCAAAAATATCATATTTTTTACATATTAAATGATAGCTTTGCATACATTTATTAATAATACTTAATTTCTTCAACTAAAACTTAATATTATTAAATTATAGTTTAAAACTGAATAAATGAAAAAACTTATTTTTATTTAAACACAAAACTTTCACAAATTGTAAAAATTAATTCTTCACATTTCGATGACATCAAAAGTTACCACTCTCAAATAAAAATTTTTTATACCAATACATTATGTAACCCCCTTCATTATATGATGGTTAATTACTACATGAAAAATATTGTTTTGTGTAATTAAAATGATTTAGTAGTTATATTCGGTCAAACAGTATTTTGAAGTACTCGGAGTATAAAAAGATAATTATTTATTGATTTATGATAATTATTTACAATGTTCTTCCCAAGTGTTTTTTGGAGGGCAGCCTGCCCTGCTTGAACTTTGATCCCTATAAATGCACCTCCTTTACCCTTTTTGTAAAAGTAAGCCACCATCCCTTAAAAACACTGCCTTTTCATTAAGATTCCACTTTGAAAAAAAATTATTCATTGTTTTTAAATAATAATTACACACTGGTAAAATTATCTCTGTGTTTATAGGTTTAATTCTGATTGCTACTGCAAATATTTACCTTGTTATAATTATTCTCAACTGGTTAAGTTATTATAAGTATCTTTTATAAGGGGAGGGGATATTAATAAATTTAAGTGATTTTAAAACTATTTTTTAAAAAAATAAATGCCTTTTTTAAAAAAAAAAAAAATGCATCTTTAAATGTTGATTTTCTCATAATTTCCAATTTAAATAAAAAAGCTTTCAAGTTGTTCATCAATTAATCATTTTTTGCTAGTTTACACTTTTTTTGAAAAAAGAAATATGCACAGAGATTGCCTTTTAGCATGTCTTTAATTATTTTAATAAACTAATATTTTTTTTTCTCATTTTAATAATGTGAGAGAATTATCATTTGATATTCACTCATAAAATAGTATGAAAGGATAAAAAATGTGAGGGCAAAATTCAGTTATTACATTATATGACACATTTTGATAAATATTTACTGAGTCAGTCTCCTTACAAAACTCAAAGTGCCTTTTTCAGAGAGGAAGCACCCTGCCTTTTTTATTCATAGGGAGAACTCTTTATTCATTCCTCATGCATAATTACTATTAAGCAGATTATTTTACACACAATTAATGCAAAATTATAATTTAAAATTCTATTCTATTCTTAGTTACACTAATCATTTCTCCAAATTCTTCTCATTGTTAATGAAACAATATCTCAACCTTTGAAATATTATATTATATATATTTAATACTAAACAAAAATATTTTTTTGCGAACATTAAGAGATTCTAACCATGGAAAATCTAGCCCCAGGGATTGTAATATTTAAGAAAACACATTATGCTTCATAAGTTAAAAACTCGACAAATATGACGGTCTGTTATTGTTATCCAAAAAAATTTAGTTTGATTATAATTTTTTAAAAAAAGTCACATCTGCCATTTCTTATTGCTTCAAAATTTTTTTTTTCCCCTCCCTTCCGTATGTTGATGCACGTTTAATACATAAATTAAAAAGAAGCATTTGCTTCCCAACATGACATACTATCTAGAAACAGAACAACAACAAAAAAAAAAAAAAAAAAATCACTCTTTAATACAAGTGTACTCTGAAATTGAATACAAATAATAGATCTTAAGAAAAACATTCAATATTTTTATTGCTTTTATATTTTTTAGCAGTATGAAGAGATAGTAACTCAAAGCTTCTCTTAGTAAATTGATGTTAATAGAACAGAAGAGAAAATAATTAAACTTTGTCATCTACCTTTACTATTTGAAATACAGAGTAGTCAATTTAAAATTGTGTTTTTTTTGTGTTTAATGATCAATTATCTCAAAAATTACATTAAATATACCCTGTACTTTGTTATATTTACATGTTTTTATTCCATTAATGCACATTTTAAAGTTTGGTAATATTTTTCGGCTATTCGGACGCAAGAAAATTCACGTATCTTTTATTTTTGGAAAAGTTCACTTTGTTTTATATTCCAACACAAAAACAGTCGAATTTATTTGCACCAGAATAATCGAAAAGTATAAAAAAAATGCTTTTTAATAAAAAAATGATGAATGGTGGAAGAAACGATAAAATTGAGGATTATATTGAATCGTTATTTTCAGAAATCGCCTTTTTATTAATATTGAGAATAAGTAATTTAAATTTCAGTCATCAATATGTTAAATTCGTGAGGGCAAGACAGGATGAAAAAATTTTGGTTAATTTTATAGGAAAAGTAAAGTTGGTTTTCTTAAAGACAAAAATGAAGCATTTTTAAGACCTGTTTAACTGATAGAAATTCCAGCAAAGGAAACACCAAGTGCCTATCTAGGTAAGCACCAATTTTAGGTGTCAAATCCCATTCAGCCATAGAATCAAGAATATGCAATTTAAAGGATGATAATTATCGTAACAATTACGAAACTAAGAGATAATGTAGGAATGAATTAACTAGTTAAACATAATAGTAATAAATTTAAAAGAAAGCCTTCATTCATTGAATTGTTTCAGTTGGTTCGTCATAAGCTGCTTATTTTTGACTAACGAAGGCTGCTTAATGATGTAAAATGCGAAATACGTATGCGTTCAGCATATATAAAATTGATCCTTTTGCGATTAGTTGAAAAATGTTTCTTTTCATTCATTCAAGTCCCGCAGTGGACTGATCGTTAAGACACGGTTCCCAGCAGATCACCGAAGTCAAGCATCACTGACTGCGGTCAGTGTGCGGGTGGGTTGCCACTTGGATCAGTCTGCGTAGGGACCGAGGGTGCGCGGTATTGGTCCTCGTTAAACTGTGCTACCGTAAAGTGCTCGACTTCACGTGCAGGTCGTTGGGCTACCGAAGCAGGGGTGCCATCCCCTCTGCAGAGGATCAAAATTGTGATGGCATGTCTTCGGATCATCCTCAGGGATGTTTCCCAGACCGTCGCCAATAGCCCATTGTGCAGCTCTAGTGCGACGTAAATGAACAACAACAACAACAACAGTCATTCAAAAACTTAATCGGAATGAAATTTAAATTCCTTTCTCAAAATACTGAAGCCTGTCTTACAACTTAGAAGGAGTGATGGTGTAGTTTTCCAAATATATATTTTTTCGGATACTTCTCCAAGAAGGGGATTTTTATTTTATTTTCTAACCGGGAGAGAACAACCAACCCATTTTTAAGTTTAATAGTCAACTATTAATTTCGAACTCCATAGTTTTGAACCTACCGCAGAATACAAAGAAATTCTTAATCCGGCTACCACTGAGAATGTTTTACGTTAGTACTGTGTTTGATGCAAGCCGGAAGCAGAACTTACACCTAGACCTATATGCCATCGCTGGGATACGAACCTAAATGACCCGATTAGGAAGCGCTCCACTTCCTAAGCTACCACAGCCCCCATGAGAGGAATTAATAAAATGAAAATCAACTTTATATGTCTAGTTACTAAAATAATTACGTATAAATAATAATTAAAGATCTGAGAGCCATTAGAAAGAAAATTATGCACTAACGTCTAGGTGCAGCCACGGGTCATAATAATAATTATGCAGAATCAGAGACCGATCAAGACAAATTCAGGCCCAAGGCCCACATAATTTTCCGGGCCCCTAACAAAATATTTTGAAATTAAATTTCTGAAGAATAGTCCTAACAATAAAAAGAATCTATTGAACTGCATGACTCTAGAGAAACATTCTAAAAATTGAAGATTATTTTTCTAAGATAAAGTTTACGCATTTAAATATTAAAGCGAAGACATATAAAACAACATTGTATGAAAATAAAAATAATTTGGTGCCCACAAACAATTGAAATCGGTGATTTTAGTTAAAAGTCACTGATTAGCTGAATTATTTTAAAAACTGCAGCCTTCCAGCTACAGCTTTACATATTTGTTAAGAATAAGATTTTAGTTCTTGTTGACACTAATCATTTATAAGAGATTTAGCGAATATGCATTCAGCTGTACTTTCGAATTTGATTAGTGCAATGTTTACAAGAGTTTGGTTTATCACAATATTAGGAAACAATATTTATCACAATATTTAGAATTTGAAACAAAAAATGCCTTTTTTGAGATAAACTGTTTCTTTCGGTAATTTTTTCTTTTTTAAAAAGTAATATTGTGGACTTTTTTTACTAATTTTTGAGGCCCCCCAGAAAGTGTGGGCCCTAGGCCCGTGCCTATTGGGCCTGACTATATTCAGGCTCTGTGCAGAATATCTACTCTAAGCAGTAAGGCTAGGGGCAGATCAAAACAATAATTTTAGGGTGCATTTAATAATTGAGAATTATAATCATAGCTGAGAGAACATTTCATTTTTGAACAAAATGCGACTATTTTTACTGTATAAGATAATTCTGGGTTTACTAAATTTGGGTCATTAAAAGATAGCGATGTAATGGTTTTCTAATTTAAATCATCACTTTAGTTTTAATATTGGTGCTCAAATACTTTTCAGATGCTACTACGAAATATTTTTAGCGATACTGAAAAAAAAAAAAAATGCATCATGAAATTTTATAAATTTAATTTTACTAGTTATGTTTTGCCATTCTGTTGCAAAATAACAACAAAGATAGGAGGTATGAGAATTTCCTTTTTTTTGGTGATTGGTCCCCTCTTGTGAATGAGTTGACTATACAAACTGAAAAGCCATAGCAATTTAAAGAATAAGAAACGCTGATGGTCAGATTAATTGCTTCTAACGTAGATAAGATCTCTCAAAAACAGTGAATATTATTTGAAAATCCAAATTTAGAAATAACATTTTCAGATGTCAATACCGATATTACATTATGGAAAATCAATCATGATGATTCTGAATCAGTTTTTCAAATGTTTGACTTTAATGCTCACCACTTAATATCATACTACTGAACTCTTAAATGCTACTATAAATTAAAATTATCAACTGCAGTTATTGGAATTAAATTATTTCCAAGGAGGATTGTTTTTATTTTATAGGTAGGAGAAAAAAAATTCAAATAAATCAAACAGTAAAACTAGCATTTTTTTACAAAAATCTTTTCAAACGCAAAGCTGCGGTTACAGATATTCCTTCCCAGCTGACAATAAGATTAAGTTTTTTAGTCATATAATTTAGAAATATCTCCTCCTCCCCAAATAAAACTGAAACACAAACTGTAAAAGACCAATATTTCTCTAACTACAAGCTCTGCAGTGAACTGATCATAAAGACACGTATCAGTGGAACACTGAAGTCAAGCCTCACTGGCTGCGGTCAGTAAGCGGGTGGGTGACCACTTTGATCAGCCTGCGTAGGATCCGAGGATGAACAGTATCGGTCCTCGTTAAACTGTTCCACCGTAAAGTACTAGACTTCACACGCAGGTCGTCGGGCCACCGAAGCAGGGATGCCATCTCCTCTGTAGAGGATCGAAATTGCGGCAGCGTGTCTTCAGATCATACCAAAGGATGTTTCCCAGACCGTCGCCAACAGTCCATTGTGTAGTTCTTGTGCAATGTAAATACAGTATCTATCTACCTTAATTATAAAGTAATCCAATATTACCTACATAATTTTTGTAAAAAAAGGAATTCATAACTCAGATTAGAGAAGTCAGGAATATTTATGGAGAATGAGAATATTTTCCTAAGGCTGAAACTTAGATATCTTTTTACCCTATGTACATAAATTATACATTCGATACTTTTATGAGAAATGCTGTTTATTTACTATTGTAAAACAGATAAAAAATTACAATTATGTATATTCACCATACAATAATTGTTCTTTTTAAAAATTTTCTTAAACCGATTTTAAGAGAATTAATTGAACTCAGATATTTTACAGATATCTACAACAAAAACATTTAAAATTCATAGATAATTTCTCTACTCGCTTTGATGTAGTCCTTAGGAATAAATAAAAATTTTAAATTAAGAACATTTTTAGAGAATAATTTGACTAAATTGTGTCATAGAATTGATCTTAATGCATAATTAGGTACCTAAAATTGTCTTTATATTCAATATTGAGAATAATGTTCAAATAATAGTTTTATTTTAATTATTCAGCCATAGCTACTTTATCTTATGTCATATAAAATGTTGACTTTTTAAAATATGATCAAATTTACCAAACAAATATACTAATGCCTAATATATTTATTTTAACTGAGATATCAATTCACATTTAATAATTTAGAGAACAATATTCAAGAAAAGTTTATCTTTAATTGAATTACTGTTGAGTCTTATTCTCGAAAAAAAAAATCTTGTATGAAAGGTACTAACTCTCATTTAATGCAATCAAATTTGCCATTTTTAAGGTTAGGTACAATTTAATTTTTGAGCTATTAGTTCACAGGTTAAATGCTAATATTTACATAAATATTCTCAACAAGAATATTTTTTATTGGAATACTCTCAAGAAATTCTCACAAAAATTATGCCTGAGAAGTTTAAATTTCTAAGTAAAATACAGTTTGTGGTCAAAGCATTTCCCTGCATGGGAATACTTTGACCACAATTAGCTGTTTAGAAGGCATTAAAATAAATGCAGATAAAATTTCATTATTTTTAGGAATAGTTTTATAAAGCCTTGAAGAGATGTTACTACATACAGATTCTAATTTAAAAAAACAAAAAGGAAGTCGAAAAGTTTTAACTTTCAAAACTATATTGTACAGATAGCTGTTTTTATACCTCAGAAACACTAAGTAGCACAAATCAAGGCCAACTCAGAAGATGTCATTATCAGAGATATGGTATCAATTGGTATCTTAGAATAAGAAGTCTGAGCTTTAAAAAGAAATGTGTTCAAGACTGCACTACTCTGACTCTAAGATAACAAACATTTTGAAATAAACAAAAACTACAGCATAAAAATTTTTTATTTTGGAAGAAATGTACTTTATACAGTGAAAGTCAATAATAAATGCTTCTTAATTAAAATAAGATATTTTGTTATGTTACTAAATGACATAACACATTCAGGTATATACATATTTTAAAATTGTGTCATACATTTATTATAGCTTTTGAGGCGTTTTAGGAATTTCAAATAATTTCACATCAGGATAATTAAATTTTAAAAATAACATTGAAATAATTTTGCATTTTATACAGTAAAGTGTTCAAAAACAAACCAAACAAAATAAATAAAATTTCAAGTATCAAAATACAAATAAAAAATCTTTTTTTCCTTCCTGTTTAGAAGGTTTTCAGGATTTCATTGTAAATATTTATAAAGTTTACTGGTCCATTCTTGATGGAATACAAACTTGAATATGGAAACAAGATTCTTTATCCAAACCTTATACTTTGTATTAATTGAAAAACGGCTGGAAAAAAAAAAAATTATTTTAATTTTTGAACAATCAGTCACACACAATAGCAGCAACATTTTACATTCAATAACAGGAAGATACATCAATCTTTCGAAAGATCAAATTCTTGATAATAACTATGCCAGTTGGTATGTATATTTAATTACAAATTCGCCTAGGGTTATCCTAGACATTTTGTGAACGATGCTGTTATTTTGAAATCGGTGGTAAATCTACTCAAAGTTTGTGGCACGTTTCGGGAAAATACCTTTAGAATAACTACGGTAGAATAAGATTCTTTCTGCTAAAATCTTATTTTTTGCAAAAAAGAATTTTAGGGTTAAGGAAGAAAAAAAAAAAAAAAAAGATCAGGTAGTAGAGCTATACTGATGTATAGAATTTTTTTTTTTTTATAAGAACCTTTCACATCCTGTGCCTGCATGTTAAAATTGCACAGAGTCAGCAAAAAGAGGTAAATTGTGAACTTCCTTTTTACCTTTTCAATATCGCAAAAAAAAAAAAAAAAAAAAACCTGGAAATTTTGGTTAGCCAACATTGTCAGATACATTTTTAAATAAGAAGCTTCACTCATAAGAATTAGGAAATATTGCTAATTCAACAAATTTAAACTTATTTCAAATGAAAAGACAGCAATGAAAGTTTATTAGCAGTTTTATTGTCTAGATATGACTGGCCACATACAAGAATTGATCTATCTTGATTGACAAATTAAATTAAGCTTCAAACTATTTGTATGATTTTAGGTGTGGAAAAATGGATATTAACCTGGCAATGATATGTGAGAAACTAAAAATAAGCAAATAAAATCTTCACAGTGTGGGACCAACAATAAAGTTAAAACTTATAGTCAAGTTTCAACATTTAAACTAAACAATTTGGTCCAAATTTAACAGAGAAGTTTCACTAGACGATTTCAGTTGGCACGAATAGTTACCGATCTGAAAATATGCCAAAGCTGTTCTAGCATTATAAACATCTACTTTGGCTTTAAAAAAGACATCTCAAATAGTAAATAAATAATTTAGTGTTGTTTCAAGTTTACAATATTTAAAATTAAACTTACCAGATCCACATACAACAAATATGAATAGTCCTAGAAGCCATGGTCCAACGGCATATTTTTCATCTTGGGCTTTCTGTAAGAATTGAATAGTATAAATTCATAATTAGATTTTCATAGGTATATGATGAAATTACAATATGGATATTTTTTTAAAATGTAGATTCAACTATTTATTTGACAGACTTTAACATTACATAAGTAGGACTGGACGATACAAAGGGAAACATCTATTTAACAAATACATTGCAAGGCTGTTATAACGGCTTTCGTTTTGTGTACAGCTTTAGAACTCTCGTTGAAGATACTGATGTAAGAATACTCAAATGATTTTACGTGAGAGGTTCTTTGCCTATGCTAACGCTGTTCATGTGCATGAAAAAGAGAAATGAATAGAAAGAATTGAATCATTCCGGGTGCTTACATGTGTAGATCAGCATCAGAATGCAATACGATTTTTTGAATGCATTTTCTTCGCGATTTTACATTTCTGGAAGCTCATTTTGAATGGGACTTAAATTACTTTGCATTTGCAGTGCATTATTTTGCTGGAACGTACAACATTTCTGGTAAATTATTTTTAGTACTACTTTGGGATCGTCATGTATTATTTCTTCTCCCCTTTTTTTGGTAGAGAATTAACAAGTTTCTTGTAGATCATTTTTATTTTTCCGTTATTTTGTGATCATTATGCATTCTCTCGTTCTGAATTCAATCTATTTTAGAGGAAAAATTAATCTAAATATATACATATATTTATTTTAAGTGGTGCTATTTAATAGCAGTATTTTGTATTTAAATGATCTATACTTAGTAAAGATGAAATTTTTTACGTTACTTTTTAACCACATCAGTAATTTTTATTTTTAAAAACTAAAACAAATTTACATTTATTAATTTGATAGTCAACCATTAGTCTATCCAACTTTATTATTTGAAATAAAAAAAATCAATGACTGGTCCACTTTTTTTTTGTAAAGTAGTATATTTTAATAGTTTTTATTAATTGTTTTCTTCTTAATTTTAAATCCTATAGACCTTAATCTGCATTTGTTTTTGAACAAATTAAAACAGTTTGCTTTTATTTTTTCTAAGAATTCGACTGTTAGATAAAATGATAAAACATTTTTTAATTAAATAAAAGTTAAGCCATGCTTTGATGATTTAAAAGTACTATTTGTAATAATTTTATAATATTTAATTTTTAAAAAATTTTCTCCTGATAAATAAGTACTAAATCTAATTAAGTTAAATATTTTGTTAAAAAATTAAGTAAATTCTAAAACTAATAAATCTTAGCTTATTTTATTTTTAAAGAAATGAACATTAATATACTAAACTTTTGTTCATTTTAACATTTATTACAAATGAAAATAGATTACTTGTCAATACAACTTTATTATTCTAAATAAATAATTGGAAAAAAAAAAGGTTTAGCAATATTTTAAAAGTGCGTTTATTGCCTATATTTAAGATTATGCTTAACTTAAATGTAGAATAACTTGTTAGTTTTTTTAGTCATCTTTTTTAATTTTTAAAAATTTCCTAAATTATTTTCAGAGAATTTTATTCATATTTTCAAGTCATTTAACTTTGAAACAAGGGGTTTAGCATCATAAATAAATAAATAAATAACAGAAAAATATCTTAATGTTTGTATTAATTCGAGTGTGCTAAATGGGTCAAACTGTGCACACTCTAGAGAAATGAAACAACTTCAAATGACCTATTATTTAAGCTAGAATATAATCAAGAATAGAATATAGTTTTCAGGATTGCATTCATTAGATCTCCTATGATAATTATTTTCGGATTTAAGTTAGACAATTTAGCTCAGATTATGTAAAAATAACTCAATCCATACGGAAAAAATGCAACATCATGCCAGCTGTTGAGTGACATTTAACTATAGTTTTACAACTTAACGGAAACATTGCTTATAGCAAAACTCCTCAGAGTTTCTTCAAATTATAACAAAAACTAGAATAAAATATTTTTTACTTATTAAATTATATTAAAAAAGAAAGACACATTTTAATTGTTTAAGCAAAGTTAAAATACATCATAAGTACTAAATTTGAAATAAAAAAATATATAAATATAAAATAAATATTCAGTATTTCAATTATAAGTTTAAAATGCCCTTAAATGTAAAAATGAAAAATAAATGTTCCCGCACCACTACAGGATATCTAACCTCTAGGTTAGATTTTAAATTACTTATATATTGTCTGAAAGAAAATAAATTTTTATATTGCATTCTTAGAAAAGACATACATTTGGTAATATAGATTATATAGTATCCAGCTCAAATATTTACTTATTTAAATGAAAATCTTGGATTGCCATGTTAATAAGAAGAAATTGAAAACTATACTGTAGTAAATCGCTCATCGCTTTTAACGAAATATTTTAGGGTGAGTGGTTTACCTTGTATATTTTGTTTCTGAGTTTAATATTTATTCTTAAATCATTCTTAATATTACCACTCTTACAACATATGACAGAGCAGTTTAATTGTTATATTTATTTTTAATACTAAATGGCAGTTTTAAACAAATTGGGCTTCAATTTGTGTTGACACAAAAAATGTGTTAAATTTCCTTTTGTAGGTCACAGGAAGTGTTAATGTCTAAGGCAGTTTTGTTACATTTCTATGAGTTAATTATAACAACATAAGTGAGATTAAAACATAAGTGAAACTATTACATAACTATTAAAACATAAGTGAGATTGTATTATCCTTATATCAGCCATGCAACTTTTGAAGCACATTAAAAGACAAAATCATGGTTGAAAAAAATAACCTTATGAAAGCTTTAAAATTTGCACATTTATATAAATAAGAGTAAATTTTGTAACAGATGATCAGATAAAAGATACAAGGAAACTATAAAAAAGGAGAGAAATATTAAAAACACGTGTAATAATCTTATATTCGATAGAGTCAAGTTTATAGGGTGAAAATTATGATTGAAAATGGGATGAAATACATTTATTCAATCCTCCTTTTATACAGCCATATATTGGATTGAATATAATTTCATTTTAATAATTAGAAAATTCAAGCTGATTAAATCCATGGAATGATGTATCATACAAGTATTTAGGATAAGATGTTTAGCATATGTTTTTAAATTAAATATAAAAACTTACAGAAGTTTTAGGGACATTTCCTCGCAAAGTGACATTTTTACTTGCTTTTTCATTAGCAAGTCTCATACGTTGACTGTTTGCCATTTTTATGCTGTTAAGGAGTTTAAAAATTTAGAGTAGAAACAACTGTTCTATAATCTACTTAACACGTAGATGAATTTTTACAATCTGAGATATTTGTTGACGTGTGTCAAATCAAGAAAAGGAAACTTTCTAGAACAACAACTTACAGTTGCAGTGAAATTATTAAATTTTTTTATTACTAATAAAGTCACGAGAAGGCGCTCTAGCTCCGCTAATAAAGGACTATGATGTTCTTCAGGTTTTAGCTTACATAGATTGCTGCATGCTCAGATGGCGCTGTGAGCCACAAGTAACTTTTCATAATTCTCTCCGTCAACGTTTCTATATTTGTTCTAGTTTAGGATGAGGTAATTTGTAATGTAAGCCAATTCATTTTTTAAGATGATTTGTCATTTTTTTGTCCCGCAGTGGACTGATCGTTAAGACACGGTTCCCAGCAGATCACCGAAGTCAAGCATCACTGGCTGCGGTCAGTGTGCGGGTGGGTCACCACTTGGATCAGTCTGCGTAGGGACCGAGGGTGTGCGGTATTGGTCCTCGTTAAACTGTGCTACCGTAAAGTGCTCGACTTCGCGTGCAGGTCGTTGGGCTACCGAAGCAGGGGTGCCATCCCCTCTGCAGAGGATCAAAATTGTGATGGCATGTCTTCGGATCATCCTCAGGGATGTTTCCCAGACCGTCGCCAATAGCCCATTGTGCAGCTCTAGTGCGACGTAAATGAACTACTACTACTACTACTACTTGTCATTTTTTTTAAGTTTTGAGATAATGTTTTAAATTGTCATAAAAACAAGATTTAGTAAGATAAAAATTAACAAGATTTTTAAAATTTACATTAGGTCTCGAAAGAAGGTCCTGCTTAAGGCTTGAGCGGGTTCTGGGTGAAACATCGAAGGGTTGATAAATATCCTGTTTTGTTTAAAAAATGGGTAATAAAACTTCAGTATTTTTCTATTTTAATCCGATTTTTCTAATATTTTTTTTGAGTTTAATGATTGAAACTCCAAGGAAATGTATAAATAAAACTTAATATTATTTCATAATATTAAGTGATAGCTAACACTATAACTAAATTTATTAATACCACTAGTAATAAAAAGGTGAATATCATTTTTCAATTATTATAAACGAAGTACTGAATAAGTCAGTTATCATTTTTTTTTATCTAACTCAAACAAAACTCAACATTTAATGCAGATTACCAATTTTTCAAATAAAAAGCAAATTTATTTAGATCAGAAGAAATTTAAAAAAAAAAAATTATTTGTGGAAGAATTTTATTTTCAAGTATATACATTGACTACACTTTAAAAGTACTTGTATTTAAATAAATATGTATAAATCTAAATGGGTATAATTGAAATGAATAGTAGATTACTTTATAATGAGCACATTAATATATGAAACTAAGTACAATGAAAAATCACAATTGAAAAGTTACTTTCTTATCTTCATTTAAGCTCTGGAACAAAAATTGAAAAAATAAATGACTAGTATAAAGTTTCTTAGTTTAACTAATTTCTCATTCCATGAATAAAACAGTTAGTTCATTAATAAAGAATACTGTTTAATAAAAATATCATTCCTTTTCATTACATTGATTATAAAAAAATTAAATATCAATTAGAAACTTATCTGAATTGCTTGATCAGGTTATAGTTTATTTTTATTTAAAAAAAATTTGAAAAAAATATTCAGCACATACTTTGCATTTAAAAATGAACGTTGCATATATGATTTATCTACGAAGTACAATATTTTAAATTTCATCGTTACAACTACTACTACAAGTATTATTTCCCGGAATACGCAATGTAATGATTATATTAAAATGTAATCAGTAAAAATTTTATTCTTTTAGGTTTTAATGAGGCTCTGAATATACAAATTAAGTAATCAAATTACAAATATTCATTATGACGAATCTGATTCTTTAAAGGTTTTTTTTAAAGGCTCTGTAGTATGAAATGAAGCTTTTTTTCCGAATCGATGCTATTTTCATAACTGATATGTGTTTGCAACAGTTACTCATGGCTGCTAGGACAAGTTCAGCCTATTTTAAGCCAGCGCCATCTATGTTTAATCTCAAAATGGCGTAAAACGTCAATATCGAGAAAAGCCCCTGTTTTGAGAAAATGAAAAGCGCTTGTGATCTAATATTTTTAATATTTAGATACTTACTCCAATGTTGCATCATCTGGGCTCATAAAAATTATTGAAAAATGGGAATATGGAATATATTTTGATAATTTTCATTTAGTTGGAAAAATGTCGCCAAATTGACGAATTTTAGTAAAGTTTAATAACTCTTAAAGTATTTTAGTTAATTGTCTCGTTTAAAACCCAGACAATTTATTAAAGCAAGATGGCATATGCAGACTAAAATTATAGCTTTGCTTCTAGTGTAAGGCACTTAAACTTTGACTTTTTTGTAATTTTCTTTGGCGAAAGAGTTTCAAAAAACCTTGCCTAAAACCTTCAAAAAACCTTAAACCTTCAAGATTAAAGCTGAAAACGAAATGAACTGTTAATGACTTATTTCTTCTTACGAATCGCGTGATTAGAGGTAAGTGACTATATCATTTTATACTCTTTGACATTTTCCAAAAACTGATTAAAAACGAAGGCATTTAAACTCACCGAAAATTAGATATGTCGTTGTTCCATTATATACATTTTCTTCGAATAAAATGTTTATAAACTGTTGATAAAGTCTCCAGTGGCGTAGCGAGGGGTGGGCAAGGGGGGGGGGCATCATGCCCCGGGCGCTACTTACAAAGGGGCGCCAAATGGTCCACAAAATAAAAAATTGCTGGATAATTTTTATTTTTATAATAATTGATTTCTGGAAAATATATTTTAAATTTAGTGCCAGTGTAATATGATAAATTGTTATTTTGTAAATAAAAAGGAAAAAAAGGAACATTAATAGTCTAAATCAAACTGTAATAATATATTCATAATAGAAATGGCACGTCTTTTCTACTGGCAGGGCTGACTCGACCTGTGTCTGTCAGCACTTCCTTATGGCATCTACGCTGTGTGGTTACATAAATTATCTCCTTTCTTGATTTGTCTGATAAAATGATGTTATAATAAATATTTACAGTGTATAAAGTACAAACATTCTTTCTTTCAGAACACTATATATTTTTATTTCTATAAACGCAATGTAGCTTACTCTTGTTATTTTAAAACGATAACAATAACACTCTAATGTACTTATATGTACAGTCACGGAACAAAAATATCCGGAAAATAACAACTAAAGGATCGTCTATTTTTTAATATAGATACTTCTCAGACACACAACAAATACAGCGTTTTGTCGTTTCTAGGAAAGGACAAAAACACCGTATTTGTTGCGTTTCTGAGAATTATCTGTATTAAAAAATAAATTATTCTTTATTTGTTACTTTCCGGATACTTTTTTTCCGTGACTGTACACATCCGTGACACTTGCGACAGGTTGTGGAAGTCCGCAACAAATTAGGGAAATACCCGACATATTAACGTTTAAGTTATTTTGTGAGTGTATTTTTCAGTTTTGCGTCCTTGTCATCGCGCTTTGCTTAGAATAAAAATGAAATGTTATTAAATATTAAATGCTATATATTAAATGCTATATATTAAAAGTTTAATGTTAGCATAAATTATAGTGTATATTTCACTGTGTTACTACCTTTCAAGTTCAAGGCATTCTTGGTATGGTAAGTAATAAAACAAATAATGAAGCCATGTTAAAGAACTAGCACTTCAAGATGGTACAAATGTAGGAAACCTATTATCTTTACTAGGACTTGTAGCTTAGTTTGATTCGCTACTAGCAAATAATCTTAAACATGCCACAGAAACTCCAAAAACTGTCTCATATTTGTCAACACAGATTCAAAATGAATTCATTCATCTTCTGACATCTACAGTTCGAAATCAACTAATAAACGATATCAAAAGAAATAAATATTATGGACTTTTGCTTGATTCGACTACTGATATCTCTCATCGTGAACAAATGTTCCAAGTCGTTAGGTATGTAGATGTTGATTTTATGAATAAAAAAGTTTCCATCAAAAAATCTTCTTTGGGTTTTATTGATATACATGCTAAAGATGCAGCCTCGATCGAAAATATAATTTTAGAGAAATTAAATTCCGATGAAATTTAATTAACAAACTGCAGATCACAATGTTACGATAATGCTGCCGTGATGGCTGGTCCCATAGCTGGCGTTGAACAAAGAATAATGGGGGGGGGGGGGAATCAAAAAGCATTATTTGTAAATTGTGATAACCATTTATTGAATTTAGTAGGAGTTACTGCAGCTAAACAAGATGTTTAGCTGCAGTTTTGTTTCAAGACATGTTTTGGAATAATTGAAAACATATATATCTTTTCTCACGTTCAACGTTACGACGGGAATTATTAAAAATGCTTTAACAAAAACTGTCAAACGTGAATCTGAAACACGATGGAGCGCCGGAATACAAGCGGTTATCGTCGATGGGCTAGAGAATACAGTAGAACTATTAGAAAAATTAGCAGAGGACACTACCACTACAAGTGACACCAGAAGTGAAGCTACAATTCCGTAGCAAAATATACTAACTTTTAGTTTCATAACTTTAGTTCATTTCTGGTATGAAATCTTAAGGAGGATTGATCGTGTGCAGCTCAGATTACAAGATCATAGAATGAATTTTAGAGAAGCGTTCCATGATCTTGAATCATTAGCGACTGAACTAGCCGAAATTCGACACAAGCTCTGTGAAGAGGCAATAGAAAAAAGCGAAGTCTCTTTGTGAAAAATGCGATATTGATACAACAATACGTGTAAGAAGACTGCCGCAAAATGTCTGGAGAATTGGCTAGAGATGTTGGTCTTTCCGCAGAAAGTGAAATTTCTCGCTTTATGAAAAGCGTTCTTGATTGTCTCCAACAAGAAAAATATGTACACGATTTACACGATTAAGTGACCTTAGTTTCAAATTTGGATTTCTACTAGACATTGAAAATTTATTGAACGAGGATAATGTTGATAACGACCTTGAAAAAAATTGTAAACATTTGAATGAATTTTATAATACAGATTTCGATGGAATAGAACTCTTTATCGAAATATGTGACTGCAAAATGTTACTCCGCAGTCGAAAAGAAATTGAACCTAAAACTCCATTAGAATTTCTTACTTTTATAATCTCGTATGGAGAATTTTTTTTTCCATACCTGAGAGTGGCACTTCAAATATTCCTGACTATCTCAGTATCAATTGCTAGCTGCGACCGCTCATTCAGTAAATTAAAATTAATTTTGACATATCTACGATCAACGATGGGACAAGATCACCTAAGTCACCTAGCATTTTTAAGCGTGGAAAGAGAAAAATTTGAAATGACCAACTTTGATGATATTATTGATAAATTTGCTTCATCAAAAGCAAGAAAAATTTATAAATAGTTATTAGTTTTATTGATGTATTATAATCATATTATTATTAAATATATGTATCTCCTCAGAGATAATAAATATTTACTTTTTTATTGTTTTAAAATTACGCGTTTTCAAAATATTTCTTTATAAATATGTAAAATAAATAATAGGTATCTTTTGAACTAATTCTAGAGGATCGTATACAGTTCAAAATCTAGTCTTGTTTTCTCAACTGCATTTTTTGTCTCAAATTTAAAGCCTAGCTTGAGCCTATGACTTTATTTATTTTACTTTATTTATTTATTAATTTGAGAGTATGTTATACATATAATATTATGTGATTTTCGAATAGGGAGGGGGCGCTAAAAAGGTATTGTGCCCCGGGCGCGAGTTAAGCTAGCTACGCCACTGAAAGTCTCCAGAGAGGAGTTTTAAATTACTGCTGATACAAAAGTACATAACTTATATTTTTAAGATTTTTGTGCATTTTTCAGTTTATGCAGCATAAAATATATAATTTATCATCTTTCCTGAAATAAATAAATAAATAAATAAATTTAAAAAAAAAAAAAAAAAAAAAAAAAAAAAAAAAACAGCGTGTTTCTCTCTTCTTTAATTAAATTTTTTTTTTTTCACGCAACAGCTATGGAAAGTATCAAATTACAAATGTAACTATCGTAGTATACAATCATAACTAGCACACAATTATAAATTTGCTTATTCAAAGATATAATTCCAAGCAAAAAATAATTTTTAGTAAATATTTATTACTTTTTATTATTTTATTTAATGATAGTCGAAAAAAATTTGAATTGAAAGGTATAAATTTTTTTTTTACATCATTTCAAAAAAGGTAAGTTTGCAAGGCAAAATACAAAGTTTGAGCGAAATCAGTCGAATAGTTCCTGAGAAGTCGAATTTAAAATTACGTTTTTTTATTTTTAAAAAAAATTCGATTTCTATTCTACCAATTTTTAAATAAAAGAATTTTTTAAATGAATGCAAAAATTTTCAATTTGCTTAAAAAGTTATCGAGATTTAGTGACATACGCAAAAAATAAAATTATCATTAAGGGGTCCAAACTTTGGACCACTCTCCTGACCAAACTTTTGGGACCCTAATTCACAGATTGCGGCTATCCTCTATGATTAGGGTGTCAAACATCTAAATCCGTCAAAAAAAAAAAAAAAAAAAAAAAAATAAAAAAAATAAAAAAAAAAAAATAAATAAAATAAATAAATAATAATATAAAATTTTTTTTTTGAGAAAGTGCGCTTTTATGTCTAATCTCATAACTTAAATATCGTCTGCACTAATTAAATAACATATTTTAGTTAACCCTCACAAACTTCTAAGAACGAGTCCTAGAAGGTGAAGAAACTTAGATAAAAAATTATTCAGTTGTAGTTCATTTACGTCGCACTAGAGCTGCACAATGGGCTATTGGCGACGGTCTGGGAAGCATCTCTGAGGATGATCCGAAGACATGCCATCACAATTTTGATCCTCTGCAGAGGGGATGGCACCCCCGCTTCGGTAGCCCGACGACCTGCACGCGAAGTCGAGCACTTTACGGTAGAACAGTTTAACGAGGACCAATACCGCATACCCTCGGTCCCTACGCAGACTGATCCAAGTGGTCACCCACCCGCACACTGACCGTAGCCAGTGATGCTTGACTTCGGTGATCTGCTGGGAACCGTGTCTTAACGATCAGTCCACTGCGGAAAAAAAAAATTATTCAGGGTAGTCCGTTTATTTATATTTTATGCGCACTGTATACTCAGTGTGCAAAATAAAAAACAGAGAACCCTGAATAACTATAGACCTAAAATGCTTCTGATTAAGAATATACCTTGATCACAAACGTGAAATTGAGATTGTAGACTGGCGTTATTCAAAATATATGCGCATTATTTCAAGGTTACTGAGCATATTGATTCAATCATTAAAAATGACGTTATAGAACCTTGTCTGACATAGAAGGACGTGAGAGTTTTTCAATAAATACAGCTGGACTTGTTTTGAACCTTTATTTATTTACTGAAACATATACTTACTGCTTTTCATCAAATAACTTCTTACTTGAAGGATAGATACGATTAAGTTTGTAAATTATACGTTTTTTTCTTTAATTCTAGAACCGTTTGTGAAATATTGACAGTGTGAGTAGGATGTAATTTTAGCCCCCGATTCTCAAAAATTGTTCAAAATTTTAAATTAGTCCGTTCAAGAGGGACTTTTAAAAAATTAATTTTTCTCATTGGCTTAACATTTGGCATTGTATAAATTATACTATAAACAATTGTGTTTCCCCTAATAATTTGAGTATTTTTTTCCAAATTTTTAAAGGATTTCTATTTTTTTCAAATGTTTAAAGGATTTATGCTTTTTAAAATATTTAAAGGATTTATGTTTTAAAATAGATAAAGTACTATAACAATGTTTGATAGCTTTGAGCTATGTTTAAACAAAAACAGGAGTTTATTGCATGTTCATTAATAATGAATTATTCGTTAGGCCTGTCTGTATTTCAGAAGCATTGAGGGCCTCTAAAGTTTGTTAACTTTCTAGTTTAATTGGTATAATGACTTAATGATTTGGAGCAGTTCGCTATCTGCCATTTCTATATATGCTTCTTTTTATATTCTCAGACGATCTTTTTTCATAATTTGATCTTTTTTCTAATTCTTTATTTGTATAACATTTTAATTAATAATATATCGGGTATTTTATGAAGTTTTATTCCGATGTTATGTTTCATTTTTTATTTATGAATTTCTCCGATAAATATAAAATTATTAAAAAGCATATTGTCGTTCTTTTTTAATTGCGATATCTCACACAGTTATATTTAATTTCTTTTCAAAATCATAATAATAAAAAGCGTAGATAGTAACATCTGATATAATATCTGATATAATATAAAGTTAACTACTTTCGTAGTTAGTAGTAAATTCAAAAACAAAGTTAATTATGCTTTTGAATTGTTTTTTCTTCTATATCCTTTAACGTTAGTTATCTGATGTTTGTTGCAGCAAATTAAAATCTTTGATATTATGTTTTGGACGATGAATAAATATTTAAACATCTAAATTAGTAGGGGAAAAGAGATGTCAACAGAATCATCTATTTTTTTCAAAAAGGTTGGGAAGAAAGTGTTAAGTTACAATATTACCATTTTTTCTCCTATTCAAGTTTATTTACTGGCGTTTTCCTAGTGTTATTAGCATTTTTTCTAGCTTTCTGCTTCATAGAGGTATATAAAATGGAAGCAAGAGCACCATTAGTTTTTCCGAAGGAGAAAAAAAAAATTCTTAATTCTTAATCTTAATTCATGTATGCTTCAATAATTTGTGTATGTCTAAACTTGCTATGATTTATTAAATACTGATTTTTACATAATCTGTTTTCTGAAAAATCCAGATTAATAAATGGTTATGATTAAAATGATTTTTTTGATATTTTTCAATTCTTTCAGTTTAAATAATGAATAAAAATTGAAAATGAAAAAAAAAAAAAAAAAAAATGCAGTTTTTATTCTTACGTTGATATTTTATGACACAGTTTGCAAAATTGCAAACAGTAATTTTCAAAATGTTACTCTTTCTTATTTGGGCACTTTATACAGGGGACGTACCTCCTGACTGTAATTTTACTTCGTATGCGCATGCACTGGATCTTAGTTCATATGTTGCTTTACTAAATCTGAATATGTTTCTCGTTCGTAAGTTGTTTTTTGTTGTAGCATACCGCACCGAGCAGCACCGCGTTATTTACGTATTCCAAGAGCTGGACTTTTTCTCCTTTCTATATTCTTTGGCTAAGTGACACATACATTGCACATTATAGCGCTAAACTGTATACAGCTTAGAAAAAAAAAAGCAGAAACACTTTTAACAACATAAATTAACCTGTGTGGTAACCGGGTTTTGCAAGAATACTCCCAACATATCCTCATGCGTGTCGTACGAAACGACTAAAATGTGCCAGGCTCTCCAAGTTGGGGTTGGGAGCAGGGTTAATAGCCCTGCCCGGAAAAACACATACGGCTCAAAAATCTTAAAAAGTAAAACCCTTGAGGACAAAATAATTAATGTCTACTACAGTTGCCAGGAATAGTCTCACACTTTTGGTACAGGTTTTATCGTTAACAAGAGATTAAAACAAAGAGTAATTTACTTCAAGCCTGCAAATCAGAGAATCTGTAAATTAAGCCTGAAAAGCTAAATATATATATATATATATATATATATATATATATATATATATATATATATATATATATATATATGGGCAATTCTCACGAAATATAACAATTCGGAAAAAAAAATTTCTTGAAATTTAAAGTCGTCAAAATAATCTAAAATTTTTTTTGTATATCTTCTTTAGTTACACTTATTAATATCTTACAGACAGCAGTGTAGTTTATTGACATTTGCTCGGGAAAAAAAATAAAATCGAAATTCAAAAACTCTTAAATGCCAGGAAAATGACATATTAACTTAGAAGTTTAAAAAACAGTCATTTTAAGTTAATAGTAAGTAACTCAACTTAAGCCTTTATGTTAGATGGACCATAAATTGCTTTAGTTAATTCTTTTTATCCACTGTAGAAAGAATCAAAAAAAATTTTGTTGCTTATATGTACAGAATAAAATTGTGTATAATAATCAATCATTAAATAAATAAATAACTTTGATTACATCCAAGTATATTACAATCATACATAAACTTGGTATTAGGTTAATATTTGCTTTCCCTCCTTACAGTATTAGCAGTTAAAAAAAATTTCTGGAAACACTTCAATGTCCTAGCATTCATAAGCCAGGAAAATGACAACCAGGATAATGACAAATTCGCCATTTTATAGCATATAATTTTACTTTAAATAAATACTTTGGCCTAAGACGTTTATATTCTGTAGAAAACAACAGGATTTCTTAAAATAACTCAGATAAGTCTATGTTATGTTATTAATGGTTTCAAGAAGCCAGGAAAATGACAACACAAAAACATACTCACATTGAAACATTTTTTGAAATAGATTTTGAACCAGAAAATTGGTTCTTTATTCATGCAACAAGACATGTTCATATAGGAAGGTATCTAATCAATGTATTAACATAAGATATTGATTACTGGCTCTATCCATTTTGGTTATAAACCACTAAATAAAAGTAGCCAGGAAAATGACAGATTTTCTTGGGACAAACAAATTATTGACAGAAAAAATGAATTTAAACGAAGTTTTTGTAAATAATACCCTCTGCGTATATTCTAGAAATGCTTACACCGGTTGAGATAAAAAAATTAGATATTGAAAAATTTATGGGAAGTTTTGAAGCTAGTTATTATTGGAAACATTGTTTGGGACATGCCAGGAAAATGACATTTTGAAGTTCAATAAAATTTTTTAACTATACAAAACAGTCAATGCTAGTGCAAAGATATTTTAAAATGCTAACAGCAATGCTATTTATGAATTTTTTTTTAAAAAAAAGTTCTTTTAGTATTATAGTATTAGATCTTGGAGCAAGGGACAGTGAATTGTCATATTTCGTGAGAATCACCCATATACACCATATCTCTAAGGAAAAATGCAGTGATTGGGATAAATTTAGTGCTGTCGTCAATTAATTCTATATCTAGTAGTGAGTTAAAATTGCTGGTGGTACAGGTTTTTGCTTCATCGTAGAAATTTTTATTTCAATTTTTTTTAATATAGACGTTGATATCATCAATTTTTAGGTCCCTTTTTATACTATTATTGCTAATGCATTTAGGGGAGCCGACGAGTCTTCTAATAATCTTCCCTTCTGCCATAGAGAGTTTATTTTTCAAATGATCACTTAGAGTGTTAATGGCGGGGCAGGCATAGGTTAGAATTGGCCTAATTGCCATTAGATAGACAGTGCGCTTGCATTTTAAGTCCAAAGATGACTTCGAGTTTAATATGGAGTTGAGGGCCCAATAGGCACCATTCGCTTTTTTAATAATGTTATTTATGTGTTGTTTCCAACTTAAATTAGAGGTGATAGTGACTCTTAGATATTTTGCACTCTTTGTGGGGTTAATGATCTGGTTGTAAAGGACAATATCAGGAATAGTTCTACCTTTCTTTTTACTATTGAAAATAATCATTTGGCACTTATCCGGGAGTAGTTTTATCTTCCATTGTGAGCACCATTTTTCGATATTGTAGATCTTCTTTTGCATGCATTTAAAGGCTTGTAAATGGCTCATAGATTTCCCGATAATTGCTATATCGTCGGCATATAATGCTGTGGGAAGTCAGCTGTGTATAAGATGTATCGTAGTGGCCCGAGTATACTACCTTGGGGCACACCGGCTTGAATATTTTTATAAGCTGAGAACGAGCTATCGACTTTAATTCTGAACTTTCTATCAGAAAGGAAAGAGTTAATTAAGGTAATAAGGTCTAATGAAATATTCATTTTATGTAGTTTTATGATAAGTCCCTTATGCCATACTCGGTCGAAGGCCTTGGCAACGTCGAGCATAAGCATGAGGGCGGTTTCGTGTTTAAATTTAGCATTAATGATGTATTCTAGGATATTTACAAGCTGCTTGATAGTTGATAAGTGCTTCCTAAAGCCATATTGTTGGTTTGAGAGTAGGTGAATATAATCATTGAGTCTTCGTTGAATAATTTTTTCAAAGATTTTTGAAAACATAGGGAGTAGACAAATAGGCCTGTAGTTTTCAGGATTAGAGGCTGTTTTACCGGGCTTAGCGAATAGAATGATGTCTGATTTTTTCCATTCCTCGGGAAAATATAGGTTTTTAATGGAGGCATTATAAATATTAACAATATAGAATATTTTATTTTGAGGGAGATTTTTATCATGATGTTCATATTTTTGTCGCGTCCAGGAGCGACAAAAATATTTTCATGACCCTATTTTCTATTTGCGAGGGTTTTAATGAGGCAGGTGACCTCGTCTTCTGATGTCGGTTCGATGTTGTTCCCAATATGGTTGTCTTGGTTTATAATATTATTGTAGTAGTCATTTATAATTTTATCGTTTATGGGGCAGGTATTTTCTGTATTGTTGCTGAATTGGGTCTCCATAGTGTTGGCGAAAATGCTAACTTTATCATCCGAGGTATAGACTGGGCCGTTTGACCCTTTTAAGGGCATTTTGTTCAGAGGTGATCTCTTAAGAGACTTTGTCATTTTCCAAATGGAATTATCACTATTGTTCAGACTTTCGAGTTTCTCACTCCATAGGCTGTTTCTATGTTGATTACATTTTTCTCTTATAATTTTGTTTAATTTATTAAGTTGACGTTTAAGTTCCGGATTGAAGTTTCTCTGGAATCTTTTTCTCAGTTTATTTTTATCCTTAATAAGTTTTTTGATGTTATGAGGTAGTTTATAGTTGTTGAGGTTGATGGGTTTGAGTTCTGTAGCTTCATTATAAGCATAGGTAATGGCTTTAGAGATATTATTAATGGAGGAGTTTATATCATCATTAGAAATGGGGGCTGAATCTTCGTTAGAATTGGTAAGATGAAGGATGTTGTGGTATAGAGTCCAGTCAGTTTTTCTTCTAAATTGGTTGTTATCTTGCATTTCGAGGGTAGTAGTGATCCAAACAGGGAAATGATCGCTGCTGATTTCATCTAGGGTTTCAATAGCAAAAGGTGAGCTTGTATTTGTAATCATGAAATCTAAAATATCAGGACAAAAACAATTTGTTCCACGTTATTATACACTTTAAAAATACCGATAACGATTATTTTATAGAATAGCACAATATTTTCTAATGCAAACTGTGGCCACCCTAGCCGAGCAGTTTCACTGTTTCCCCAAATGCTCAGCAGAGTGAATTGAATCTCGCCGTGATACGTCTTTATGATGTCCCTCTTCAACTTGTGTTAATATCTTTTTTTCAACCAAACAAAGTCTTATAAGCCGTACATCGTATAGACTACATAATCCTGCAGATGTAAGTTTAACAATAGATATGAAGAAATTTGGCGTGTCTTTAGCCTATAGACATTGTTCTTCTTTCAAACGTTCTGAAGTGTAAACGTAGTGAGGCCTACCATTCTCTATTTATGATGCTTGTCTCTAACTTGTGATATCTGTTTTTCAATACAATGGACAAGGAATAATATATGAAGAAAAGAAAACTGAAGGATTAGTATTTCATTCCAGCAATTCTACATTCAAGCAGAAAATACCATACAATCTCTTAAATGAAGTAAAATCAGTTTAATATATGGAAGAGGCAGACCGATCTGTGTAGGGGTCAGGGAACTGGCCTTGAATCAGAAAGGTTCTGGGTTCGAATTCTGCACAAGGCACGGATGTTCTTTCATTCTTTGTGCTATCTGTTCTTTCTGTGGGAGAACCGTTTGCCCACCTAATATGGTGCCTTTAAAAGTGCGGCCAACAAATATGCCCTTCAGATACCTGTATTGACTAAATGTCATTCCCCAGGTGGGCATTGGAAAAAATGTATGGAAGAGGTGCATGTTCTGCACAATCTGATAGAGGAGCCTGCAGGTTTGTCTACGAACTTAATATAAGAGTCTTGTTGCTTATAAGTTAATAACACACTGAAGATTGTCTAAAAATCAGATGTGTTGTTTTATCATAGCAGAGTGACAGACAGACAAAAGAAAGTTCATGCCTCAAGTTCAATCCTTTAAGTTAATAAAAAGAAAAAAAAAAAAAACAACATAATATTCAGCTCTTAGAATAGAACAGTAAAATGATTTTCTAAAGTATGTGACCAAATTCAAATGTTTTAGATTATTGTATTTGTAGGGTGCAGCTACTGAGAAACTAAGATTCTGTAGTGCGACTGAATTACAGGTTTGTGCTCTAAACGTTACTGAACAGCCTCATCACCTTCAAGTAAACTGCATAAAAGGTAGGTAGGTACTTTATTTACTTCACAGTAGAGCTGCATAATGGGCTTTTGGTGATGGTCTGGAAAACAGCCCTGAGGATGATCCGAAGTTACCCCATCACAATTTTGATCCTCAGCAGAGGGGATGACTCCTCCACTTTGGTAAATAGACAAACTGAGAGCAATGTTAAGCACTTGATGGAATAAAAATATAACGAGGAGATATATCGCACACCCTAGGTCACTACGCAGGCTGATCGAAGTGGTCACCCACCCATTTACTGACTGCTGCCAGTGACGCTTGATTTCTATGTCCTACTGGGAACCGTGTAAACAGTATATAAACAATTTATTAAAATTAGGACTAACTTCAAACGTATTATTAGATTGTATCGTCAGAAAGGAAAGGTTGCAAGTCTCAAAGAATCAAAATCCATCAAAAGAAAGTTTATTAGTTTATTGGTACAACATACATTTGCAGGTTGATGTGCTCAATTAAGGCTTATAAACATTTGCCAAGTAGAAGAACAGATAGCACAATGCAGAGAAGGACATCACAAAGAATACATCCAGGGTTACGGCGGGATTCGAACCCGCTACCTTCACGCTTAACAGAGAGTTTCGCGGGCGATACCGCTCGGCCAGAGAAAGTAAATGTTTATGCCTGGTTTCAAAACTAAATTGCAACTTATCTGTATTTAAGTATCATATTTTAAGTTAACCCTTTGAGCGATTACGATGATCACTTAGTTTAATGAAAATTCGGGCACAAAACATTTTAAAATACAAATTATTCTAGGTAACATATTTATTTATTTTTTGGATTCATTTCTTTCTCCCAAAACATTGTTTGATTTAAACGAAATAAATTTTAGACAATTCCTCTTCATATAATGAAACTTTTAAAAACACATACTAAGTCATTATTTTTATTAATTTTAAATTTAATTCCTGTTTTTTAAAGCAAAATCTTAAATCTAAGCCAATTTTTAAACCAATTTACTTTTTTTTATAATTTAGAACTAGCCACCTCCGGAGTTCAGTTGGTCCATCTTTTCCTATAAATGCTCCTTTGGTGTCAAGGGTATCGTGGTGATTTCGTTAGTAAAATGTTTAGTACATATGCTAACAATAAAAAAAAAAAAAAAAAATAATTATCTCAATGGCGCCTTTGACGGATTAAATGGATTAAAAATCAGCAATTTTGTCACAATCAAAATGTACACTTATTTGCTATTATTAATTAAGCGAGTCAATAAATTTTATTGTTGTTGTTACCAATGCCAATACTAGCAAGTCTGCTATGGAAATAAGGCAGTAGGTGTGTTTCTTGTTTTTTCAGTGACACTATCTATGGCCAAGAATACGACTTCAGCCACACATCACAGCCCGTTTTACTGGGAGAACCCATTCATACTCCATTCATTCACCTACATAATTGTAATTCTGACCTGAACTAGAAAACGATCAATCTCCAATTCAGTACCTCCAGAAGTATAATCTGTTATGGGACCATGGAGGACTTTGTGACTCGACAGATTTAACGTGCATCGAGCTCACGACCTCTTTGACATGAGCCCAACGCCCTACCAATCAAGCTATCCCGACCTAAAGGAGAGTTATTTTCCTGTAGCAAATGGCAAATAGGTAAGATCCAAATGTGGTAGAGCTGAAAAGTAGGAATTATGGTATAAAGGTACCTAAGTTTAAAACAAGTAATAATTTTTGATTTGTAGCTGATTCTTCGTTGAATGTCACAACCTACCCCGTTAAAATCAAAATTTTTTTAAAAATCATAAAAAAAAATCAATCACACAGACAAAACGCAAGAACATAATTTTGCATGATTCATATACAAAATTTGAACGAACCCGGTTGAATAGTTTCTGAAAATCAAAATTTAAAAGAGTTGTATTCTTAAAATTCAATTTCTAAGCTATTGAATTCAACCGATTTTGCTCGAGTTTTGTATTTTTCCATGTAAAATTAAACTTTTTAAAATGATGTAATAAATTGTATACCTTACAATTCAAAATTTATACGGCTATTCATTATTCAGCTATTTAACAATCTTTATACTGACTTTAAAGACCAAATCAAACACTTAACAAAACACTATACGTTTATTATTAAATTTTAGATTCTATTAAAAGTGTTAACTATTTTTTTTGTAATACGGTTAAACAGTTTTACTTCCTTCCATTTCAATATAATCTTACTCCTAAAAACATTGGTTGTCTCTTCTATAGATTTCTGATTTTAAGTATTAATTAGATTAAATAAGATTAAATTTTCAAGATTAAAATTATTTATAAAAATTAATAATTAATCAATTATATATAATATATATTAATATTAAGTATAAATTTTTAAGTATAAATTATATATTAATATTATTATAATATTATTATTGATTTAAGATTAAAATTATTTATAAAAATAAGATTAAACTTTTTGAAGTAACAACTTTGAAGCAAGAAAATTGAATTTAATATAAGTAAATAATAATCGTATCTTCTTAATACGATCAAAACTAACTTAATTGCAAATGGACTGCAGCCAATCCAGTTTTATGTCATCAACATCTCCTTTACTACACGAAAAAAAAAAAAAAAAAAATTCTGGTTGGATTACCGTACTTGCATGGTGACGGCGTTTCTGGTAAGAAAACCATAATTCTGGTATAAAGAAAATATATGGTATTAAAAACATTCATTTGATAATTTTTCCATTCGTATGGTAACGCGTTACCGGTAATTCTGGTTTTCAAAATCATAGTTCCTATTTTTACACATTTAGTGCAAAATGCAGAACTGAAGAATAAATTTTACCGAATAAATGATTTCCAATGCCATGCTCCGAGGTTTCATGATAAAATTTTAATTACAAAATTTATCATATATTATAAAAACCTTAATTTACTGTTAATTTTACCAGAAATAATATCAAAGTGTTTCCTTACAAATTATCGAGCTTTCTAGTGTTCCCATAGAGCCAAAAAGAGGGTACATTTTAGCATATTCTGTTAGTTTTAACCATACTTTTTTTCTCAGAATAGTGAAAGATATGGTATTTTTCTTTGCATTCTTTCTCGTCCTCCATCGGAGGAAAAAAATATTTAAAACCATTAATTATCTGTGGTTCCGGATAACAATTAATTTAAGCATAGGTTCTTCTAGAAGAACATTCATTTGGCTCCCAGAAAATTCTATTTGTTTTGAATAACGAAATTTCCATAGATCTTTAATTACGGAAGGTAATAATTAACACGTTCCCTTTTTAAAAAAGAACTGGGGAAAATGTCTCTGAATTTTAATTAATGATAAACTCTCTTCAATGAGTTTCTAAAAATAGATGAGCTGAATTGTATGATTTTTACTTGCTGTTCTGGAGAAAGCAATATTTTTAACAAAATGATTGATAAATGGAAGAGATTTTAATCGCATATGATATTCAGTAAATTGCACGTCTCTTTAAATTTTTTTCTTTCTTTTTTCAAGTACCATTTAAAAAACAGAAAGTGCATTAAAGTATATCTATTTGTTTGTTTTTTGTCTATAATTTTTGTTCAAAAATACTATTTTTTTCACTTCAATGAATCAGCTTTAACCCGCTCACGAGTGTACTGTAAAAAAAATCAGGATAAAATTATTGTAAGAAGTACTGGCACCCTGAATCCAGCATCCATAAAATTCCTTTTACCGCAAGATCCATTTTTACCGTAAAATTTTGTACCGTAATTCTTACTGTATGTATTCATTTTATTGCATTGATTTAATGATTTACAGTAAATATTACTGTAAAAAACATCATGTATTCGATTTTTTTCCCAAAACATTTTATGGTAAAAATGGATATGGGATTTACTACACTGGTACTTTTTACCGTAATTTAATACGGAATTTTTAACAGTGTTGCTTTTAGTTTTCATTTTCTAAATAGTTTTAAAAAAGAGTTATTGCCTTTTTAATTCAATTGTTTACACTAAATTTGCGTTTCGGTAAAAATTTCAAACAGACAGGGCTTGAATTGATTGTGTAAATTTAAGGCTCAGCTATGCGAAAACAAGTAAAATCAAGAAGCATTTCTGCAATAGCACCCGTTGTGAGCCCTAAAAATCACGGAAGTAAAAGCTCCATTTGTACCCAATTGTACGTTTGCGGCAATTTGGTCAGCATTGCTTACAAATGGCTTTTACTTTCCAGAGAATATGGTACCCATCCATCAACTGGGTAGGTTTCAAACCTCTACTAAATATCGAACCCTAGTGCTTCACACTCACATAAATCATCGGTGGCCAAGTACCTAGCCCCATTTTTCAGGGTTCTTTCTTTTAATAGCCATGATAGAAATACCACGTTATTTTGTACCTTTTGGGACGAGATGAGCAATACCTGAGCTTGTTCCCTTCTCTCTAAACTTCCACACCAGAACCAACGAGAGTACTTTCAGATTGCTACGTATACATGCGGGTTATTTTGTCAATTGTCAGGATTGAACTAACTCCTCGCAGCTCTCCTACCAGTGGTGTAAGCGACGCCTTTACCAACTGCACCACCGGAGAGTCCAGTCTTTCTCAATGACCGATTCTTTGAACTAAAAAAAAAAAAATAAAATACTATGCTGAAATTTTTGAACGCACTGAGTCATAATGTTTATGAAATTTACTGCAACCATAATACGGTGCCATTCGCATTATCGTGCAAAATCATTTATGATTAAATGATAAATGAAACGATTATATCTTAAACAGAAACATGGTTTAATATATAAACTTATTAATTTTGCAGCAAGTTTTCCCGATAGTACAGTTCATGGTGCAGATATTATGATTGAACATTGAATCAATTAGTCTGAGAGTATTGAAAGGGAACGAGAAAGCAAATAATAAAGATGTAAAGGCATTCAAAGTATATTGGTGCCTCTCAACTAATTTTTTTAAATTAAAAAATGGTCAGAACTTCATCTTAAAACAACTAAGACATAAGGCTACGTACAGAGAAAATACATTTGTACTCAGAACTTTATTCAGTCCTTTAAAAAAAAAATAATTCTAAAAATCTTTAGGTAGGTAAGGAAAAGACTATATTCACTTTATTTCTTAAAGTTTTCTTACCTCTTTATGAGAAAACAGGTTTGAACACATATCCAAATTTCTAAACACGAACTTCATAACTTTAGTTTCTACAAAGAGCTCCATTAAGGTTTCGCTAATTTAATGTTCTCTGATATTCCTGGAATATTTTCTTTCAATCTTCACTAATATTCCCGGATAACATAGAAATGTATTTTTTAAGTTCAGTTTTTTCACTCTGTTTTTTAAGACTAATGAAAACGGTACTTACAAAGATTGTCATCATTGTTTACAGTTTTTTTC
Organism: Parasteatoda lunata; assembly: GCA_949128135.1. Taxonomy (NCBI): domain Eukaryota; kingdom Metazoa; phylum Arthropoda; class Arachnida; order Araneae; family Theridiidae; genus Parasteatoda; species Parasteatoda lunata. The sequence continues at coordinate 60,614,558 of OX421972.1, read as the reverse complement.
CTAATCGTAACGTTTCATTCTACACTGAGAAAGAAATTCTGATAAAATTATCGTACTGTATGGTAATGACATTTCTAGTAAAAAAATATAATTCTCGTTAATCAAACCAAAATATGCAGTATTTGAAGCATTATTTTGGTTATTTTTTTGTCCATCGGTAACGGTTTACAAGAAATTCTGTTTTTTCAAAATTATAGTTCTTATTATCACACATTTAGTAAGGAAAAAAAAATTAAATTTGATTGAATAAATGGTTTTTATATCATACTCTGAGGTACCATGATAAAATTACTAAATTTTTCGACATTTAACAAATTTTTATCTTATATTACAAAACATATTTTGTTATTAACTTTAACAAAATCATTACCTAACTGTTTGGTGTTACCATAGAGCCAGAAACATAATAAATTTTACCATATTCTGGTAGGTTTGATTGTACTTTTTTTCTCAGTGTAGATTGCTATCCTTCCTTGCTATCCTGAAATTATCTAGATTTTTTTCTTGAATACCTGATGAAAAAAAGGCTGTTTATTCAGTGTTTCTTATCTCTTTTGCCATCTTGTAAGCAAATTTTACCATTTCTTGAAACAATTGTGATCTCCTTGATTAGTTCTGCGATTTCAAACTGTACAACATTAAGATTAAAGAATTACATTTTGAAGAAGCTCAATAAGGGTTGCCAAAGCGTCCTGGAGGAGCCCTAGACCTTCAGGGTACACGTGCCGACCAAACCGCTACCTGTAGATTTGTAAAAAGTGCAACTCCAGCAAGGCTAGTCCTCACCATCTACTTGATTGCCCGGATTTCACCATGGAGGAAGTTCTTGAGAGACCTCTCCTTTTCCTCGATTTTTTGAAGACTCACGGCCTCATGGAACTGGTATAGCTCCGCTGTCCCAGCTGGGATTGGAAACAACAACAAGAATTACATAAAATAAAAAAGCGGCAAAATAGGAAGAAAACAGGTAGAGGATTAAGGTATAAATGATTGGTCACTAAGTTATATCTACAATACAAGAGAGGTTCACACGTGTTCTTATACAAATATGAAAATGTTTTGAACATGCGCTGTGGATAGCTAGCTTTACCTAGCTTTCTGAGATTATAACTATTCTAAGTGATGCAAAAAACTGCCTTAGAAAATCTAAAACATGGTAAAAATAAGCAATGATTTCAACGACTAGTTTCTTTTTACACTTTACCTCTTTAACCCGTAAACGATCAACTTTTCATTTTACAATTATGTGATATGATGCGAAGATATAATATAAGAATGATATTATAAAAAAAGTGGAAGTACATGAAAAAGACGCTGTACCATTGGATGAACTTTTTATCCCAAATTCTCTTTCCCTTTTATGAGTAATTTAAAGTATAGAAAAAATTAATTCAGGCAAACCTAAAGTAAGCCATGAAGTTTCAAATACTGAAAACAAAAAATTAAAATATCAAAACACAAGTAAATTTTTGAAGAGAACGTCCCCATTGCTTTAATCCTCTCATAATTTGTTCTCATTTTGATATTTCAAAAATTTCTCTTCAATATTTGGAACTTAACGGTTTACTTCAATTTTGCCTGAACTTATTTTTTCTACACTTAAAATTTTAAATTGCTCATGGGAATTAGTGATGAAAAGTTTCTTCCGCTTCTTCCTCTTGATGTTTAAGGAAAGTAGATATTTTCTTACGTTAGCTACCACACAATTAAAAAAAAAAAAGTCTTAAATTTATTCTTACAAATACAAATTTGTAGCTTTATATTACCAATATATCATGGTTGAGTGATCAGTTTTGTTACTTCAAAATACCAACTAAAATTGAAACAATTGTTGCCTTTTGTAAAAAGGAGCTCTTCCTTTGCAAATGGCGCTGAAGAATTAATTGCATTTTCGTTTATACTTAGCAGTTATCTTTTTATGACTTTAAACAATTACTAAGGCGTTTTATAAAATTTAAATTACTATTTTATGCCAAGAAAATATTTTTCCAAATAAACGGTCTTAGGAAATTTTTTTTAATAATGAAACATGAACATATGCTCAAATTTTTCTGTCATTTACATGAACTTGGGGAAAGAATTACTTCTAGCATAATAACTGAAGTAATTAATGACAAGGAGTAGGAAATGTAAACGTGAACTAATTTATCCCCCCTATCCTTCAAAATATCATTTTCTCTTAGGTACGTAAGAAATTTCTGCTCGACATATTTCATTTGAATAAATTAATGATGAATAGAAAGCAAACAACTTAATAAATTGCATCGATATTGTAAGGATTAGTATACCATTAAATGTTCATCTATGAAATACTTAATCAAGTAAAAAATTAAAAATTAAATTAATAATATGAGTTTAATATTTTTTGCAAACTCCAGAAATTTTTTTATTTACACATTCATTTTTATTTTTGAATCTGTTACGAAGTTTAAAAATGTCGCAAGTGGTCATTTGATACCAATTTTAGAAATTTTACAACCCAATATTGTTGTCCATAAATAATTTGGCAGCTACACGATTCAATAAAGGCAATGAAAACTTGAATTTTCATTTTTTTTTTCAACTAATGAGAGTCAAATAACATGTATTTATCGCAAAATCGGGAGTTCATTGGGAGAAAAAGTTCATGAGAGTATTTTCTTTTTTGACTTGAAGATCTTAAGCATACATAATTCTTAAAAAGATTGTAATAGGCTTTATAATACACTGAAAAAAAGTATATTCCAAACTAATAGAATATGGTAAAATTTACCATGTTTCTGACTCTTTGGGAAAACCATAGGCATGATAGTTTTTACCGAAGCTCTTTGGCAATGATTTTGGTAAAATTAACAATGAAATATGGTTTTATAATATAATTTGGTGAATGTGGTAAGATTTGGTAATTTTTATCATTATACCTTGAAGCATGGCATAAAAATGATTTATTCGGTTAAATTTACTTTTTAGTTTTGTGTTTTTTACTAAATGCGTGGCAATAAGAACTATAATTTAAAAAAATAGAATTTCTGGTTAACCGTTTACCATATGAACGGAAAAATTACAAAATACAGTGCATTTTAATTTTCACCAGAATTATGTTTTTTTTTTTTACAATAAATATCATTACCAAGCAGTACGATATTTTTACCAGAATTTTTTTTTCTGTGTAGAGTTTAAATGTTTCTTTAATAGTATGCTCCGCATCTTGTTTGCTTCGTACCTTAACCTTCATGATTGTTTCGTAGTAATCTTTGTTTCGCGTTGAGAAATTTTTTTTTTTTTTTTATGTATATTTTTTTTAATTGTTACGCAGTAACATTTCCCACTCCTTTTCTAATTTTGAATCAAAGTTAAAGAACAACAATTCGCAGAAACAAATTTATCTTCAAATTGTAATTTGTGTTTAAGACTAACAACTCTCCTCATTAATTACGTAGAGAGGAAGACCATGAAAAACACTCAAGTTTTCTAAACGACATCTAAACTTTTAATTTTCAATCCAACTATTTCTAGAGATAATTTTTGTCAACATTATAATTTATACACAAAAACTTATTTCACTTGTTTCATTTTTTAAAACTTTCCTAGCGTACCAACCTCCATCAATCTTTTGCAATCATTTTTATTTTTCGTCATATAAATCAATCTTCTTCAAAACAAACATTGTTCCATTTGTTTCATACTGATACAGTTGATGGACAACCTATCGTAGTTATAAATTTGAGATAACACTTTTTCTAACAATTTCGAACACAACTGTTGTTTTCTTTTTCATATCAGTGTTAAATATTTCTAAAAGTTTGGAGGATGAGGTTTAAGTGTCATCGTCGCAAATTTCTCCCCAAACGCCTAGTCCGCCTGCTAATCGAAGGTCAAAGGCCGAACACAGCTCAAAACATAATATATTTGATTTAATTTTAGAAAACAATTATGTAAAAAAATTGCTTTTGATTGAAACTAATCCGCATTTGCCTTACACAGAAAAGAAACTAAGAAAACTTTTCACAGTTGGTTCAATAAAGAAGGTACTTAAATTTTGGTACTATTTTTTAAAAAAAAATTATCATCGCTATGGTCTGTTCAAGTGAATACATTTTGAAATGAAAATTTAATATAAAGGGTTTAGGACCATAGTTTCCATGCTTTCCAAAGGTGATATTTTAACACATAACGGTTTCTTAATATTGTTTACAGACAAATATGTACTATGCAAGTTTCCGAAATTACCACTATATGACAATGTAAGCATCTTATTACCTTCAAAGAAATTACCGGGTTTTCACACACAAAAAAATCGCTCTTACAAACAATTCAAAAATGCGGCTTATCGTTATACAGCTGCAAGCCTACCATATCTTTTCTTACATATTTATTAGCCTCATTTAATATTCATGAAAAATAAACACCAATCAACTCAAAAATAAATAAAAGAAGCTAAGAAATTTAACGCGTAAAAAATATTTGATAAATAGTTCTATGCTCTTAAAAATATTCTTAAATAAAAAACCTTTTTTTAAATTGATGAAGGTTAACACTGGCAGTTTTTTTACTTCAAAATCTCTTACAAAGCTTCATATTTATTAAATTTTGTAGCGTATTTTCTGTTATAGAAAATGAGGGAAAGCGTGCATAACTTTCTCATAATGAAAGATACTTAATTATAAGCTTGTTTACTTTATTTTTGTTTGAAATATTCTCCTGACGAAACTGAAGTGAAATATTATAGCCATAAATAACATTAAACACTAAGCCACGCATGGAACACAAGTATACAAACAAAACTATCATATAGCCTACAGAACGCAAAATTAAAAAGGAATGCTTGAATAGTTCTTGTTCTAATATTCGGAATTTTAAGATGCAATCTTAATAATTCGAGGGCTCAACCCTGAACATACTAATTAGAACGGACGACATTTAAAGTGGTGAAATCAAACACAAAGACGAACTTTTTCTGAATAAACATAATATCGATTTGGTTCATGTTTATTTTCTACAATTGGCTAATTTTTAAGGGGTGGTTTGTAAACAAACAATCACCACTTTCTGGCGTCATGTAATTCGGATGCAATATCAAAAATACGAAATTCCGTCGATGAAAACCACTGTTGCAGATTTAACTTTCCTTAATATCTTTTGAATGACTTCACTGACATTTTTTGTTACATATTATACTAATAATTTTTTTAATTAATTAGCGATATTTTCCATCTCTCTATTTTTAGTTGTTCGCGTATACCGTCATGTAGGGCTACTTTGTGCAGCGGGGACTACTTTATGCAAATTCGAATTTGGCACTTTTCAAGTGCTGCTATTCAGTATTATGTTTTTTTTCACGTTAAAAATGTGTGGAATTTGAAGATAGAAGTCTCCTCTATTACTACAAACATTTGTTCGAATTTTAAAACAATCTCAGAGTGTGTTTTGTTTATTCAATGTCAACAACTTTCCGAGAACGTCGGACGTCGAAAAGTGTGCATGGAAACTTTAGCTGTGAAATGCAAAGATGTTGATTAAACAATTGTCATAAGTGCAAAATTTTTTATTTATATATTTATAAACAATTATATCATGTAAGGGTAAAAAAAAATTTGAAAATTAATAACAAATAAACGGAAAATGAAAAAAATGCACTGTGGGGCTAGTTTGTGCAAAGTTTCATTCGTTTTTTTTTCCGACAGAAAAATGGTCAGACCTTATAAAAAAATACCTGGAACGAGAAACTGCCGGGATTACACTTTAGAAAAGCTGCAACAATGTTTGCAAGCAGTTGCTGGGGGTATGTCGATTGTAGAAGCTTCTCGGAAGTGCAAAACCCACAGAAATACTATCTCTAATAAAATTCCCAAGAAACACGTGAAACGTCCTTGTAAACTATTATTTTTCTTCTACAAAGATTTTTCTAATGAATTAATCAAACGATTTAACACATAAAAATATATTTTATAGGACATCAGATGATTTTGACTGAAACTGAAGAGCAAGTTCTGTCTAAGTATTGTGCACTTCTGGCCGAATGGGGTGCATCTTTGCTACTTTTTGATCTAAGGCTCATCACCAAACGATACCTTGACCGCACAAACAGGAAGGTTCCCGATTTCGAGCATAAATCGAGGATTTCAAATGTTTTGAAATAAACATTCTTTTTAAGAAAAAATTCTTTATAAAAAATGTTTTTTTAACGCTGAAAATTATATTCAAACTAATATCTTTACATATCTTGATGTTTTTGTTATTAAAAATGTCAACAATTAACTTTTTTAACAATTTTATAACAATATTTTACTAAAAGCATTATTATTAAACTGAATTCCTATCGCTGCACAAAGTAGCCCCTCTTGGGGGCTACTTTGTGCAAGGTATGTTTTGACTTATTATTTGTAAATATTACGTACAAATAATGCCAATATTGATCAGATTCACTCGTTTGAGTCCAGTTATGAATATAATATCGATAAATTTTACTAAAGTTTGAATTAACATAGTTTTTTTACATGTCAAAGTTCAAAAATTGCGAAATCCTGCACAAAGTAGCCCCACATGACGGTAATATTGAAAAATCATGTTTTTCTATCGTTTCGACGTTATGGAAATAGAAAAAATAGAAGCAAAAATAATCCCGTGAAAAAACTCCGATTGTATATACAATGATCTACGTCGCATTTCTCTTTTTTAGTGTATCATTCTTAGTAAAAACCCCTTTCTGGTGGAAAGTAGCAGGACTTGATGAACAGAATCAGTTTTTTAATGGAAATATCTGAAGTTGTGATTTTTCATATTCTACTGAAGGCTCCTCTATTGGGATAATCTCTAATTTTGAGCTCTAATTATACCCAATTAAAACTCACTAAAATTATAGCATAAATTCTGAAGTAAAAACATGTGCTCGAAACAAATAAGCAGGCCAACACAAACTATACGAAATTAGAAAAATCCTATAGGGAGAAAAAAATTCTGGTAAAATTACCGAACTGTATAGTAATTAACATTATTGGTAAAAAAAATCTGGTTATAAAAACCAAAATATACAGTATTCAAATCATTCATTTGATGTTTTTCCGTTTACAAAGCAACTGCGTACTGAAAAATCTTATTCCCGAAATTTTATTTCTTGTTAACATACATTTAGTAAATAATTACAAAAATGAAAAGTAAATTTAACCGAATAAATGGTTTTTATGTCATACTCTAAGGTATCATCAGCCAATTACCATATTTTAACACATTTAATAAATTTTATCGCATATTACAAAACCATATTTTATCATTAATTTTACCGAAATTTTTACTTCAGCGCTTCAGTAAAAACTACCAAGCTTTTTGGTCTCCTAGAGCCATTAACATGGTAAATTTTATCACATTCTGGTAGTTTTGACCATAATTCCTTTTTTCTCAATCACATGTTATTTTCAATTTTGTTCATTCTTACTCACCCAATTTATTAAACTCTAATACTTTTTGTTGTCAAATATTAATAATAATTAGCATCTTTCTTAAACATAAATTTTTAATTCTCCAACTCCTGATATTATTAAACAACGCAGAAAAACATTAGCTGTAGAAATAGGATAAACCAACCACATTTGGAGCCATACGTTACTTATAATTATCATATTGTTGATTTTTACATCTTCTTAGTTAATTTAAACTTTAAATAGAAAAAAATCCAAAATGTGAACGACATTGTTTAAAAAGTTTCCGAGAAATGGAATTTTGAAAGCATGAATTTTTTGAAATTTCATTTGCCAGATTTCCTAAAAATTTTCTATTTTATGAAAGTTAAATACTTTTAAAAGATGCACAAATTTGCCTTTTTTTTGTTTCAAACTTTTTATAATTAATTAATTAAAGAATAAATAATAATAAATAGTTACTTAAATTTTTTTTTTTATTCAATTATCTGACAAAAAATAGATTTTATAAATGTGTATGTGCTTAAATAGTTGTGAAATATGTAAGCATTAAAACTAACATCAACTTATTACTTGTTAGACACATTCAAAACTACCATTTGCACATTTAAGCCTCAATCTTCATACGTAAAAAATCTGGTTATTAGAGAAGTTATAGAGGGTAGTATTTTTTATATCTGTTCATTGTAAAAGAAACATAGCTTAGTTATCTTTCTCTCTTTCGCTCTTTCCTCTTTCTCGCTCTCACAATTTATTCTCTCTCTTTATTGACTTATTTATTTAATATATTTAATGACTTATTGAATTTATTGATTTCTTAAGTCTGTCGAATAATCTTCTTATTTCTTACATTGATTAAAATTCTGATTTACATCAATTCGCTGATTACAAAATTAAAAACTTCGCATGCATTAGTTTATAATTTTTAAAATATTAATAAAATCTTATATTTTAAAAAAATTATAAACTATTGTATTCAAATTTGGCCCAATATTGTTGCATTTTTGGCACTTTTCAGGAAACAACTTAAAACATTTATTTATAAAAAAAAATAAATAAAAATGAAAAAAAAAAAATCCTCTACTCATCGTGTATTTTGTGAAAAATATTGTTGATGAATAAAAAACATCTGTCTAAACTGCAAACAAAGAGTGAAATTCCTTTTTTATGATTTCACAACTAAAGAAGCAATTCGCAATATTCTCAATGGCATTTTCTCTATAAGAATGTTTAAACAAGCTGGACAGATTAAACATTAGGCATCTGTGAAAAGAAATAAAACAAAAATAGCGTTACACTAAACACAAACCTGTACTTTTCCTAAATAATTGCATCACAGCGAAGCTGCTACTTCTGATGGCTACTTAACAAACTTGAAAGTTTAATTAAATTCTAAATGAATGCCAGAATAAGCCTATTTCGTCCGTAAGATTAAGTTTTTTTTTCAATTTTGAAATCAATTGCGTTCTTTAAATATAGATTTGAATTGAAACAAATTCAATGACGATGTTTGGTTCAATATTAGTTCAATTCTTTAGCTGTTTTTTTTAATAGTGAAGTAAATAAATAATTTTAAACTTTTCATCGTATGTGAAAATAATATGTTAGATAAGAGATTGATTAGCAGTAATTTTGAAAAATATGCCATTCGCAAAACAAAAACTAACAATTTTAATTATAAAGTAAACTCTCTCAAAGACAGAATCCACGAGGTTAAGATAGTTATCCGTCTTGCACAAACTTATATACTTTTCATAAAATATGAAAATCAAAAATCCTTCTCAATATAGCAATCATATAGTCTAAAAAAACTTTAAAAATGACTTTAAGAAGGAATAATTATGAATAATAAATTCAATATTTATTTAATACAATGATAAATGACTTTCATGTTGCGCGGAGAAAAAAAATCTGGTAAAATTACCGTACTTTATGGTAATGTCATTCCTAGTTTAAAAAAAATCATAACTCTAGTAAACAAAAAAAACAAAATGTACGATATTTAAACCATTTATTTGGCAATTTTTCTGTTCATGTGGTATTAGTTCAATTTAAACTGTTTTTCAAAATGGTAACTGGTTTTCAGAATTATAGTTCCTATTACCACAAATTTAGTAAAAAATACAAAATTGAAAAGCGAATTTAACCAAATTAATGGTTTTTATGCCATGCTCTAAGATACCTTGATCAAATTACCAAATATTACCACATATTATGAAATCATATTTTATCGTAAATTTTACCAAAGTTTTTACGGAAGTGCTTCGGTAAAATTACAGACCTCTTAGGTGTTCCCATAGAGACGAAAAAACGGTAAATTTTTCCATATTATGGTTGTTTTGACCATATTTTTTTTCTCACAATGTATTATTGTTCGATTTAAAGTAATATTATTTTAGTTTAGAAGAAGTACTTAAGGGTATTTTCAATTTATTGCAAACAATATACATTATCATTAAGTTTCTTTTGATTAATTTGGCGCCAAAACTTTTTTGATGTAATTCCAAAAACTTACGCAGGCATTAATTTTTTTTCCTGTAACGCTATCAATATTTCAATATTTAATAAATCAATATTTTAAATATTACCATCAATCCTTAATTTTTTCTGGAAATTAATGTTTAATAGTAATATTTGGAACAATAAAAAATACTGACTAAATGTAATATTAATACCGGGGTCATAATTTTTTTCTGAGACAAGTATTAATTGAATCAAGCCAATGTCTAACTTTAACCCCTTTATGGCCTGTGGATAAGGAAAAAAACGCTTCCGCAAGCCGGCAAACTCTGAGTTCATAGATACTAAAGAGTACATTTTCATACTAATACTAGAATACCGAATTGAGATCACGTCCGTGTGATGGGCCGCTAGAGTCAAAAGTGTCAAAAGTAGCGTCATTTCATGTGTGATATTGTGGGTCGTGTATCAAATAAAAGTGATTCTGGTCCTGTAAGGGTTCTCAATTTCTCAAAATCAACTTTTTTTAAAATTCCGTGCAAAATACTTTCAGTTCCATTGGAACTATATCTTTAAAATTTGGTATGTACTAAAATAATGCAAGCTTATTTGATTTAGGTACTCTTTAAAAAAATTTTGAACAAATTACTGTAAAAATTACACTTAGGGTACGATACTTTTTATGGCGAAATTCATTTTTACTGGAACGTGTTACGGAACAAAAAAAACCCTCATGTACCGTAATTTTTACAGTAATAATAACTATAAAATCATTGAATCACTCCAGTTAAATAAACATTGCTGAAAAAATTACTGTATAATATTTTACGGTAAAAGTGGATTCTACAAATGAGGCACCAAAACTGTCGGTATTTTATATTGTAAATTGATCCAGAATTTTTTACAGAGAAGAATTTTATAAATCGTGTTATATTCTGATATGAAAAACTACTCGTATCTTTTTTTTAAAACGAAATTTCCTTTTTCATATTTTCTTAATATTTCTATGAGTTTACCTTAATCAGAAAAATGAATATTTGTTTTGTGGCTATTTTATACATTTCTTATCATTTTTGGGACTTAAATTATGCACGAAATGGTCTACTTTTGTTCCCTATCTGTTGCACATTTTAAATCCGCTATAATGGACAATAATGCTTTGTTTTCAAAAAAAAAATAATTTATATACACATTTCAAACCTTTCGATACCTTCCACACTCGATTAAAATTCCGGGTCAAATTACAGTAAAAAGTACCGGCAACAGGGTACTTTTTATCACAAAATCCATATTTGCCGGAAATCGAATTAGACAGGGTTAAGCTTTGATGATCTTCTATAGTGTCTGTAACTTTCTATGCTGCGTGTGTCCCTATCTTCCACTGACAAGGAAGTTACCTGAAGCGTCAGGCGCAAATCAAGCTAAACGGTTATACGGTTAGTTTCTTTTTTATTTTATTTCAGAAATAATGTTTAAAAACATTTTACCTACTTTGCATTGGTTTTAGAGACATAAATGCTTGAAGACAGGGCAAAAAAAATTTTAGCGAACAGCAGAAATTACACCAATTATCATATAAAAAATTTCTGTTGGAAAAATCACATTTAATCTCGAAAAACCGTGAAAAATTCTCGTAAAAAGTCAATTTCAAACCATTTATTGTAAAAGCTCCAGTTGGTTACTTGCAATTCGAAGAAAAGTGAAGTGATTATGCGTAACCATGTGGTTTATGTCAGATTTAAATTGGATACCTGTAAGCGATGGCACGCGTCTGTATCGTACCTGATTGGCTTTTAAATGAACAAATGACACGATTTACCCACGATGACATCACTTGCAGGTATCCAATTCACTAAGATATTGTTTTCATACAAAAATGCTTGTAAAATGCATAATAGTGCCGGAACTTTTATATTTATTTCACAAATTTTATATTTATTTCTCTTTTCAGGGGTTTGAAAACTCTACACTTGAGTCCTGTACTATTCTCAAATTAGCCTAAAGGTATGTGGGCGCACTACAATAAACTGAAAAAGTGTCTTGCACAGTGGAAAATATCAGTGACTTTTGCAATTAGCCAGGCTATTTGCAAAATAATGCCTCTTATTTGCAAATAACCAGATTTCTTAATTAGCCAACGTTTTAGCTTATTTTATTTGATTTCAAATTTATGAAGTATCAAAGTAAAGTCAAAATGTATAAATATTTATTTTTTATAACTTTACAAAATAATGCAAAACAAACGAAAGAAAATATTAAAATATTTTACGAAAGTATTAAATTATTTTCTTCAAAAATTGGAAACGTAATTTTTGAGTAAAGGCTCCACACATTTAATTAACTAATTATAAAAAGTTCGTTATCAACCAAGATGATCAATTAAACTATTTTAATAAAAAAAATGTTACAAGAAATTGATCAGTTTCATTTAACGATAATACCGAGCTGTAATTACTTCAGTGATGGTTGATAACCCTTTAATGTATCATTAGCATTGTGGGTAAAACTGACGTCATAATCTAATTAAAATATCATTATGGATTCAGTTCAAGCTCAATGATATGTAAAAGAAAAATAATTTTTTTATGTTTACGCTTAACTTCTTTTCAATTACAAGTTATGTTAAAGATATTAACACGCATGAATTGTGATATTAAATAAAAGGGAGCATTAAATAGCTTTTTTTCTGAAAAATGTAATTAAATTGCTTTAACGCAAAAATAATTTTCGTATTAAATTTCACGCTTAAAGAGAGAACCCTTGTTTTTCGTTGGATAGTAATATAAAAGTAATATAAAAGCTATTAAATAAGCTCATAAGCTTCAGTGTTCTTTGATAAGCTGACAATAAATAATTAAATCATTAAAAAGAGTTAAAACTGCCGTAAATAAAATAAATATATTTCATCAAATGTACAAAAAAATAAAAAGTTTCTGTTCAATCATCTTTTTTTCCTTGTTTAATTTGAAATCAAATCTTAATAGTAAAAAATCTATTTAATTATACCCTCGGAAAAAGCTGAATCTGTTTCGTCCTGGTGGCAATGGTAATTTACATGTATTAAAAAACTAAAATTTAAATAACTCACAAAATGAAATTAGCATGCTACATTGTAATGACTCAAAATTAAAGAAGTTCAAAATACAGGTCACAACGAGACCGCAAATTTTCAGTTTTATAAACAAAAGTGACGAAATATTTGCAGAAATTTTTTTTTAAACTTAAATAATATGTAGCATTATAGCCCTTTTCTTCTATTCAAGCAATAAGTAATAAAAATACAGGTGTATATATTTGGTTATATATATTCATATAACCACCATTTGGTTATATATATTCATATATTTGGTTCATAAAACCACCAAAATGTAGAGCATTTGTACCATTTATTTGGTTATTTTTCCGTTGATATGATAACGATTTAACCGAAATTATGGTTTTTCAAATTATATTTCTTATTTCAACACATTTAGTAAAAAAATCAAAACTGAAAAGAAATTTTTACCAAATAAATGGTTTTTATGCCATGTTCTAAGGCTTCCTGATAAAATTACCAAATTTAACCAAATTTACCAAATTTTATCACATAATTATAAAATCATATTTTATTGTAAATTTTACCAAAATCATTACCAAAGCACTTCCGTAAAAATTACCGAGCATTTTGGTGTTCTCATTAAGCCAGAAATATTGTAAATCTTGCCATATTTTGAGAGTTTTGACATACTTTCTCAGTATAGTATTTTTAAAATTTGATTTTAAAACATGAACAAAAAAATAAAGAAAATTGATGCATATACTAAATTTAAATGTGAAATTTCTGATTCTACGCGTAACATTTGCAAAACAAAATTTCGATTATAAAAGTATAATATAAATGTGTGATGTAACCTGTGATGTTTAATAATATTAAACGTGTGATATTATAAATGTGTCATATAAGTGTGTGACGTAATCCGTGATAGCTAATATTATTTGAAAGTGATATCGATTTTTTTTTTATCTCAATTCAATTTACATGAACGAAAACCAACAGGTGTTCTTTTTTCTTAATAAGTCCGATACATTTTTTACATAAAAGCAAAATATTGATATTAATTTTAACTATTATATGCATTACTTTATTCAATAACTTAAGGTCGTAATGCGATATTGAGATGCAAAATAGTTTTTACATTTCGACCAATAAATGTTCTTTACTAGATAAGTCTAATATATCTTAACATAAATACGAAATATTGATCTTTATATTAACTATTGCATGCATTACTTTATTCAATAACTTATAAGACGTATAAGTTTTCAATCCGAGGTTGAAATGCAAAACAGTTTTTGACTTTGTGCGAGTTCATTGTCTTATCAGGAATACTAGACCATTAAATAAATAATCTCAAGAGTTTGAAGCAGTAAGATATTACTTGATTTAAACTTCATTTTCTTCAAAGATATGCAAATAGGAAATAACAGTCGACATGTTTCAAGCACTCAAAAACACACACTCATTTTCAAGACTTTAACCGCTTTTGTTCTTCTCATACACGTCTTGAAAATGAGCGCTTGTTTTTGAGCACTGTTATTTCTTAATTACATATTTTTTAAGCAAACGAAGTTTTTAATCAAGTAATATTAAACAATGTTTCAGCATCATGCTAGAGAAGCGAGCACAGTTTGCGAAGCAAATCTAACAGAAATCCAAAAGTTATTTCGGGGATTGGAAAATGATAGTGAGCAGGGGGTGGTAGACCCTAAAAATTCAATGGAAAACATCAATAACTAACATGCTCTTACGTTAGATTAATAAGGTGAACAATCTTACATATTATGAAATAATTGTTCTTTTTAATAAAAAATGCACAGTCAAACTAAAACCTTTTAAACGTTTTATTTTTGGTATTTTTTAGATCACAAAAAGCAAAACCACTTGATGGATAGGTAGTAATGTATTTAAATACCCTCTAATATATAATAGTTCCCATTGATATAATTTAAATGTCACTTTGAATGATTGAATTGAGAGAGCTAGAATAATCTTGAAATGACATATTGAGTTGAGCCATTTCATCCGAAATTGAAATATGTCAGCTAAGAATTTCTCAACTACACCAATATGAATCGAGATCAAAAGATAACAGTTAGATAGTTATATATTATATTAATACCCCATAAACGATTTATGGCAGTTTATAATTTCAGAAAGCATTAAACAATAAAAGTATGTCATATCTATTTTTCACAACTCAATGTCATTGTCAGAAATGTTTGTCTCGTGTCAATTTGAATTTATTTCTTCAAATATATCTATCGAAATGTCTTTCAAAATTTTGCTTTCTAAACACATTCAAATGCTGTAAAATCTATTTTTATTCTCATAAAAATCATAATGCCTTCAACTTTTTTAAACAATTTCTTAAATTTAAAAAATGTGTTTTAAAAAAATTTCGTGATTGTTTTATTTTTAAGAACTAAATTAATTTTGCTGTAAAACTTTTTATTTTACAAGTCAATTTTTATATTTGATCTTAAAAAAAAAACAGACTGTCATTTCCAATTTAATGTCACTAAAATATTGTACGTGGCGTACAATGTAAAAAATTAAGAACGAAACACTTTAATAACGTTTGTTCTATTTATTGGATTGTAATTGAATTGAGTTCTTAAGAAATGAAAATTTTAAATTAGGGGTTCTTTAATTCCATTTTCTATTTCGTCATTTAATAATGCATAATTTAAAATAATGGAAAATTTCTATATCTTTACCAGGGATGCACAACTATTTTTGGTTAGGGGGCCATAAAAATTAAGAAGTATCATGTTGAGAGCAAATGCCGGTCCCAAGCCCGGGTAAATGAAGAGAGTCGCGCAAAGAGCTAGTCCCCCTTCTCTGTAAAAAACCTTTTGACTACAGAAACCGTGAGTCAAAATCTCATGGGTGCCTGACGGAAAGAGTAAAAGAGGGAGACCGATGCATTAAGGAAGATCTTAGTAGAACAGGATTAACTGGATGGAAAAAAGTGCGTTGCTTGGCCAAAGACAGAAGTGTGTGGAGAAAAAGACGAGGCCTTATGTGCCAGTTGTGCACATAAGCATGTTGAGAGCAGGCAATTACTTAAAACTGTAATCGTAAAAATTAATTAAAATACTTAAAAATGAAAATTAATTAATTTCTTAAAACTGTAATCGTGTATGTAGACTCTAGTTAAAAAAAACCTAATATGAATTACATATGCATCACTAAATTTTCCATATAATAAAGATAAAATAAATTAAATAGATATATTTAATCTGAATTACTCTAAGCTTAACTGGCAGATTGAGAACTCAACTAA
Organism: Parasteatoda lunata; assembly: GCA_949128135.1. Taxonomy (NCBI): domain Eukaryota; kingdom Metazoa; phylum Arthropoda; class Arachnida; order Araneae; family Theridiidae; genus Parasteatoda; species Parasteatoda lunata. The sequence continues at coordinate 60,598,378 of OX421972.1, read as the reverse complement.
GTAAGAACGAATGAAAGAAAGAAAGAAACTTATAAAATTTCATTGCCTTCAACTTTTACTATTACACTATATAAAAAAAAAAAAAACTTGGTTAACCAGTATTTGGTGCAGAGTTTCTCATTGTCTCAAAATTTGGTTAAATGAAAGATTATTTTATTTCAAACACATAACTTTGACGGTGACTGTAAACTGAGCGATATATGTTTATGGCGCCTTGTTTTCTTTTTAAACAACTCGATCTTGGTGTATCGACAAAACGATAGGATATATCGGACTAATATATCGGACGACTATTGCATGTTGTTTCAAGTATCAACTTATTTAGGTAGGTAAATGCTTTATTTGCATTAATTAAAGTTCTTTTTTTTATGTTGTCTTTTCAAATAGGGTTGCCGGTATAAAATGGTTAGAGGTATCTTCATAAAGTAACCTACTTAGGATAAATAGTTTTGTTACGGTAAATAGCAACCTTGGCCAGCATTAGGGCGTTTTGAAAATACTTAATAATGGTGTGCAACCTTCCTTTGCTTTCATAAAAAAAAGAAAGAAAGGAAATTGGTGAGTTTTTTCTTCAAAATACGTACTTTTTGTACAACCTTCTACTGACATTTAGAGCTAGTGAAAACACCAAACTATGGTAAAATTGAGCTCTATTTTATGTTGCCAGCAAATGAATTGCAGAAATGAACAGCAAAATTTGAATGTAATCAGTGGAATAACGCTCCAATTTTCTATTTTGTTATTTAATGGCATACATTGAAAAAAAAAAAATTGAAAGACTTGCATACCCTTTAATATTCGAAAACTTTTAGACCTTTCATAATAATAAAAAATTATAAATACATATTTTTTTACGTTTAATAATAAAAAATCTACTTCTTCTAAAGGATCAAAAATTCACAGGATATAGAGGAGAGTTGGGGTGAGATTCGAAGGCTTGTTTGACCTAGAAACTGTCAGATTTAATCAAGATATTCATTGTTTAGTTTTGTATGTACAATACATCATTCATAAAATGGCAAAGATGTACTACTTTTTTTTATAAATGATTTTTTTCTAAAAAAAAAAAATAAATAAATAAAATAACCTAATCTTATCCCAGCAGTTGGGTAAAACCAGGTACACATGCTAACTTAATAGGAAATTCAGAAATACTAGAATTTCAGTGGAAAAAGTTGAAGTCATTGCGATTTTATGTCACAATTTTAGAAAATTATGCATCATGTGATCTACATGTGATGCAGTCAAGACCTGTATTAAAGGGGGAGGGGGAGAAAGGGAGACAATTGTCTCGGATCCCAGGACTTCTGAAAGCCCTACCACAATTTCTTACAAAAAATGTAGCTCTTATTAATTAATTTTTTTTAAAAGAAAATAGCAGAGAATTTCCTTACATCTATATAAAACTACATTCTCGTATAGAGGTTTTTCAAAAATTCTACAAATATAAAAATAAGCTTCTTTGTTTTTTGCGGAAGGGGTCCGCAATAAATTTCGTTCTCCTTTCCTTTGTTCAGCTTTGGATGTAATTATTTCCTTCCTCTGCTGCACTGCAACTTTCGTGAGCCAAACATAGGCTCACATCAAGGGGGTGGAGGTAAAATCGGATTGCACCCAGTCTGCTTCTGAGAGTTTATGGAAACGTAATATAAGAGTGGTATTATTGGACTAAATCCTTATTGTTTGTTAAAGTACGAATTTTTGGCATAATAAGCTGGACTGAAACTAATTTTTGTAAATCCAATAAGCAATAAATAAAGCTAGTTTTTAAGCAACAGAACATTTTCGACTTGACATAATACAACAAACTTACCTAAACAGACTCAGTGAAATAATTAACAACAACACGCCAAAGTCCTTCGTAATTAGTAAAGTGTAAAGACTTGTTTAGACGATCCAATTTCTTAAACAGAGATTGATTGATATTGTTGGAAACTTGTTTTGCTTTGAGCTTGGATCGTGTAAACAACCATCCAAGAACTTGGTCCAACTTCTTGGACGATAGTAGAGCATGTTCTACTTTCCATCCAAGTTTTTTGTCCCTTAACCAATCAGCGTCTTAGGTTTTGTGACGTCACCAAGCAGACAGCAAATTGTATCATTTTGTTGTCTGTTTTCATATATTTTAGTCCAAATAAATTGATCTGTTGCGGTTTATTTGTGTTATTATGATTTTATTTGAAATTTATTTAGTAATTTTAAACTTATGTAAGTATTATTTCATAATGTTTAATATGAACAATGCGCATGCGCAAGTTTTTCTTTCAACGAATCATCCAATTTCTTGGACAGAGAAATCCGTCCAATTTTTCGGATTCGAGAAGTTGGACCGTGTAAACAGGCCTTAATTCAGAGTTGGATATCATAGAAAACAGAACTAATTTCAACACAATCCAGGTCTCAATCCATCCCCCATGTCTATTCAATGAATATATTTTTGTGCCTGATTTTCTAATTTGAATTCTCGCCTACTCTAATTAATCAGCATATTTTTGGTAGACTTCTTTAATCTGTGAAAATTACTTCTTACTACATAAATTTTTTTAAATCGAAGTTTGGTTTTTTTTCTGTCTTATTTTTAATAAATTTTCGTGTTAAACAGAAAATTTGAAGTGAAAAGAAAATTATATATATATATAAAAAAAAAAAATTTTGAATGAGTAATGTGAAGACCCACCGCACAAATTACCTTATACTAAGTTATGCACCTTGTCTAATTTAATATAATTTGTTTTATAATTTCTTGATTGAAGTTTTTGACTTTGAAATGGGAATCAGTATAGAATGGAGTATGATTAAGCATAAATAATTCTCAAATTCGCTTTAAGCACAAGTAGCATCATTTTAAAATTATTCTGATGATTGTTATTATTGTGACCGTTAAAAATGGATTAAATTCTTTATAAACTCACGCATAATTCGTAACAGCGGTCTATATTCATATTAATTCCAGTGATGCTTGATAATATCTTCACGTTATGACATGTCATTTGCATTCTAGGAGGTAAAGACGTCATAATATAATTACACTACCATAATTAGATTAACCAAGGCTGGACAGCATGAAATCATTCCATTATTCATGTTCAAGCTGCTCCAAATTACACAATGAATTAAACTTGGTAATTTTAAGCAACTTGATACCATCTTTGGTATGATAGTTCTATTTAAAATGATTGAATAAAATTAAGAATGAAAAATATACATATTTTTTTAATGTTTATTTCGATATGCAATTCGACACCATACTTAGTAAAATAATGAAAAGAGAAAAAAATGCTAGTAAAATTAACGTATTTGATAGTAATGACATTTTTGGCAAAGAAAACCATAATACAAAAACTAAAATATACGGTATTTGAACCATTATTTTAATAATTTTTCTGCTTATATGGTAACGGCTAACCAGAAACTCTAGTTTTTAAAATTACAGTTCTTATTTTCACACATTTAGTAAAAGATACAAAACTGCAAAGCAATTTTAACAGAATAAGTGGTTTCTATGCCGTGCTGTAAGGTACTGTGGGGCTCGCAGTTATCGACAATGCCAACCTTTATCTATGAAAAGGTACCCCAACATAGATTCGACTTAACACGTCTTATATACTAGTGAATTGGAATTGTATTTTCGTAGTGGTAGATACACTACAGTACTCCCCCACCAGAATTTTTTTTATCTGTGATAGAATTTGATGAATGGATACCACTAGTTGATTCATTGTTGTTTTGTGAGAAGCCGGGGGAGCTGTGTTAAGATCACCGTACGTTTTTTGAGTTCTGATAGTGATAGCTGTATTAAGTTCACGGTCGTTATCGCTCCTATGATGCCATTAGCAGTCGAGTGTATACAAGCCGACGTTGTGTGCGATCGAGACTGAGTTGCAACAACGCGAGGAGTTGGATAATGTTGCAGTCACAAGTAGCAAGTCAACAGCTCAATGTGGACCATCCATCGGAGTAGGCGTGTTCAGATCGAAGTGGGCGTTACTGACAAGGCAGACGTGTTCACATTACGTCCGGGTCACCAATGTGGAGATAGTAGTTATCGACCATGTCAACCTTCATATATGAAAAGGTACCCCAACATAGAATCGAGTTAACACGTCTTATATACTAGTGAATTGGAATTGTATTTTCGTAGTGGTAGATACACTACAGCATCATGGATAAAATTACCAAATTTCACCACTTTACCAAATTTTATGAAATTTTATAAAGCCAAATTTTATTTTCAATTTAACCAAAATCCTTACCAAAGCACTTCCGTAAAGATTAATGAGCTTTTTGGTGTTCCCATAGAACCGGAAATTCGAGGTAGTTTTAGCCATACTACATTTCTCGATGAATCACTTTTCTTACATCTGTATCTACTTTATTATTGTTCATTTTTTATTTTAACAAATAAATGAATTTTAAATAAGTTCAGCAAAATTTTATTTATAAAAATTTTTTTTTCTTCACATTTTTCACCGCTAAAACTATATTTTCATTTGAAAACACGATTCTCAGAATACCTATTTCATTTGCATCCAGTATTCGACGAGATTTCCCGATTACTAAATTATTTGCTATTCGATTCGTTAGATTGTGAAAATTTTATGTCTTCAGCTTCGAATTTCTTTCTTTCTTTTTTTATTTTTATTTATCAAAGGGTTTATTATTTATTTTTATCCAAAAGCATTCCCACAAGAGCTCATTTTTTTTCCAATCTACAATGTGGCAATTGCTGATTGTGGCAGCAAAGTTTCAATTTTCAAGTCCGTTTCAGTTCCAGGTTGTCTTCGTAGGGGCAGACCGGCTTTTACTTTTCGAGATTCCTGAATCGTAGGTTTTTTTCCGAAACAGGACTGTTAACCCTGCGCCCAACACCCAACTTGGAAAACCTGACCCAATTTAGTCGTTTCGTACGACTATTCTTTTAAAACCCGGTCACCACACGGGTTAATTTTTTTTGTTAAAAAGTTCAGGTCTTTGAATACGTAAATAACGTGGGGTGTGGTATACTATACCAGAAAAACAAACTACCGGCGAGCAACATACTCAGATTTAGCAAAGCATCTACTAAGATCCAGTGTATGCGCATAAGAAACAAATAGACACTCAGGAGGTGCGTCACCTGTATAAAGTGCCCAAATAAGAAAGAGTAACATTTTTAAAATTGATGTTTGTAGTTTTCCGAACTGGGAATATAAAAACGAGAACTGTGAAAAGAAAAATAACACTCCTTTCACTGTACTGAGAAAAAAAAGTATGGTTAAAACTAACAGAAAATGATAAAATTTATCGTGTTTTTGACTCTATGGGAACACTATAAAGCTCGATAATTTGTAAGAAACGCTTAGGTAATATTTCTCGTATAAACAATAAAATATGGTTTTTATAATATGTGATAAAATTTGGTGAATATAATTTTATCATGATACCTCCGAGCATGGCATTAAAAATCATTTATTCGGTTAAATTTATTTTTCAGTTTTGGTTTTTTTTACTAAATGTGTAGAAATAAGAACTATGATATTGAAAACCAGAATTACCGGTATCTCGTTATCATATAAAAGGAAAAATAATCAAATGAATATTTTCAATACCGTATATTTTCTTTTAACCAGACTTATGGTTCTCTTACCTTACCGGAAACGTCATTACCATGCAAGTACGGTAACTCAACCAGAATTTTTTTTCCGTGAAGTAAATGAGATGCTGATGAAATAAAACTGGATTGGCTGGAGTTCACTTGCAACTAAGTTTGTTTTGATCTTATTAAGTAGAAACGATTATTATTTACTTATATTAATTACAATTTTCTTGCTCCAGAGTTGTTACTTCAAAAAATTTAATCTTATTATAATATTTAAAATCATTAATCTACAGAAGCGATGACCAATGCTTTTAGGAGTTAGATTATTATGAAATGGAATGAAGCAAAACTGTTTTTGGAAAAATAACAGTATGACAAAAAAATAGTTAACACTTTTAATTAATAGAATCTAAAATTCAGTATTTAAACGTATAGTGTTTTGTTAAGTGTTTCATTTGATCTTTAAAGTCAGTATAAAGATTGTTAAATAGCTATATAATGTAATATGTTAAATAATACTTTCCTATACTGTAACGTAGTACTTTCATATATTTCAAAAACACACTTGTAATCCCATATATTCGATCTTTTGAAGTGCAATAATGTACAGTACTCAAAAAAGTTAACAGACAACCCTGAATAACTTTAGATATAATGATCGTATCTTCATGTTCTAGGACTCAATCTTAATGATTCGAACGGGTGACTTCAAATATGCTAATTAATCAGTGTAGATGGCATTTTAAGTTACTAAATCAGACACAAAGACTTACTTTCTCTGAATAAACATAATTTTCCTCCCGTTAAATTGGGATTTTGATCACCAAAATATAGGGGTAGTCGTAATTTGTGAAATTTGTTTTAGATAGTTTGGTCAAGAGAGTGGTCTAAAATTTGAACCCCTTAATGTTAATTTTACTTTTTGCGCATTACACAATATCTCGGAAGCATTTTAAGTGAATTGAAAAGTTTTTGCTCACAATTATTAAATTCGTTTAGCCAAAGGTGGGAAAAATAGCTTTTAGTAGATATTTCCTATTTCTTCCGATTATTTTATTTAACAATAGGAAAATAAATTTTGCATTGTAAGATGCAAAGATCTTGAATTGTAAGATGTACAATTTATTGCATCATTTTAAAGAGTTTAATTTTTTATGGCAAAATGCAAACTATTTGATCGATTTCGTTCAAATTTTGTATATTATGTAAATTACGTTTTGTGTACGTGGTTTATTTATTTTTAATGATTTTTAATGAATTTTTGTTTGAACGGGGTGGCTAAAACCCATTGCAACTTTTACCGAAGAATCAGCTACAAATAAAAAATTATTACATATTTTGCACTTAGCTACCATTATTAATACTTTTCAGCTCTATCACAGTAGGAACTTACCTATTTGCCATTTGCTAAAGCAAAATAGCTTTCCTTTAGGCCGGGATAGCCTTATTGGTTATGCGTTGGGTCAATGTCGAAGAGGTCGTGAGTTAAATCTGTCGGGTAACATAGTCTTCCGTGTTCCAGAAGCAGATCATATCTCTATGGGTACTGAATAGGAGATTGATCATTCTTTGGTTCAGATCAAAATTACAATCTGTGGTTGAATGAATGGATGCATGAATGGGTCCACCCTATAAACGGGCTGTGACGTCTGCGTGTTTGAAGTCGTACTCTAGGTCATAGATGGCACCAATGAGAAACAGGAAACCCACCCTCTTGCTAAAATTTGCATGGTTTCACCAAGTAGGCTTGCTGGTTGGCAAGTGGCATTAGAAAAAACAACTCTCCAATTGTTATTGAAGAATTTTTCCTGGATGCTTATCCAATTAAATACTGTTTTCTCTTTTAAAATATTTTAAATTTTCACAAAATCAGATTAAAATACATCAAAGTATACCATTTTAGGCGTCAGGATGACAGAGATTTTTAACCTCAGTTTAAAATAATTTGTTTAACCTACGCAAACATGTTTGAACCTATCTACAAAAAATTACGAACTAAAAAAAATCTTATGTTAGAAACGAATATTGAGAATACTTTATAATTAGTCACTATTTTTCTTCCTTTGTGAATAACTTTTGATTTAATAATGGGATATACCATAAAAAGCGTAGGAATGCAAGTGTACAGTTGAAAAATTCCGGATCAAAGTATGGTATAAAGTACCAGCACTTTGAATGCATCATCAGTGAAATTCATTTTTACCATAAAATATTATACCGTAACTTCTGGAGTAATATTTATCGAAGTAGGGTGATTAAGTGATTTTACGGTAATTACTTCATTAAAAATTACGGTATATCAGGTTTTTTGTTCTGTAAAATGTTCCGATAAAAAAGGGATGAGTGCTGGTACTTTTTACCGCAATTAATCCGAAATTTTTTGCAGTATGTGGAGAGTTATCGCGTTTTAAATGACTTTTAATTTGTGATATCAGGCAAAAAAAGTACTTTATTTGAATAAATATAGTTTTTTTCACTTATGTTTCTTCTTCATCTCCCATATTTTTTAGTACTTTTATTGGGGAAGACACAATTTTTCTATTGTATGAATTTCTTTGATACAAAAGTAGGAAAAATTCGACAATGTGGCTAATTTGAAAAAAAAAAAAAATCTTACAAAAATGATTATAATTAATAGATAATGAAATAAATTGATCTATCTGTAGAAAGTTCCAGGTGTTATAATCAACAGATATTTGATAAGCGATTTATTTTCATACTTACTAGTTTAAAATAAGACGCATTTGTTAAAAAGATAAGTATCTGAAGGTATGTTTCAATGAGTTTCATGATAAAAATCGATTTTTCTGAATAGTTTATCGCTTTTATCTTCTCTTCTAAATATTGAATGTTGACTTCTCTCTAACAAACTTAAAAAAATAAATAAACAAATTGATAAAAATATGTGCTTTATTTTTAATGAAATGTTAGTATAGAAAAATGTTAAATAGTTACTATATATCATAGTTTTGAATTAAGTTTTTTTTTCTGAGATTTCTCAAAAATAGTTTGTTAGCTATAGTTAAATGTTTTGGTACTATGCTTTAGGTGACAAATATAAATAAATGTTGGAAGTTCTAAGTAATCCAAGAATAAAAGAAATCAACAGAATTTTTTGTTCTCTGAAACAGTTAAGGAGAAACTTTAGATTTGAAATTTTATCATTTGTTTTCTTAAGGAAATTTACTTATTGAAGTTTTCTTTGTGTTGTTCGTATTTTTCATAGTATATTTCTTTTTTTTAAGTGCAGAAAGAAGAAGCAAGAACTTAGTCCTAAGTCGTATGCCCCCAAAACAGTGCACATAACGGCAAAAAAAGATAATTTTTTATTTGTAAGGGGTTACAATTATTATTTGTGCATTATTAAGCATCGCCAATTTTTCAAAAATTATCCAATTTTACAAAAATGAAAATCATTTTATGTTGCTAGAGATATTCTGAATAGTAGTAACAAAAATCTAATTTTTTAAAACTATTTATTGATTGAATATATTATTAAAATAAAATAATATCATATGCCATAAATGTTGCTGTAAAAAATGATCTGATAATTTGTTGTAAAAGATATTGCGCATCAAATCAAAATTTTTAGATTCATAAAATCTCTTTCCCATGAATTTATGTATTGAATAATAATATCTAAACTTGCTACTATTTATTGATTATTAAAGAAGATTCTGATTTTTAGGCCATCTGTCTTTTAAAAAATCAGGGTATATAAGATTAAGACTTTTTTTAAAAAACTAATTTTTCCAGATGAAAAATAGTTATTGAACAAAAAATCATTTTTTATTCTTTTGCTATTATTTAATTGAAAAGTTTGGAAGATTGCACAAGAGAAGTTTATAAGTTGTTACTAATTCTTATTGGAGTTCCTTTTCTTTAAACAACCCAGTGGTTGAACTCCATTTCAAAAAACAATTTCTATGTCTGCGTATATTCGTGTTTGTAAAGTTTCGAATTTTTTTTTTGTCTTCTAGTTTACCACAGGAATTATTTCTGCATATTGTATTCAATAAATTACCTCATAAGGAATTGAAGTCTTAAGAAGAAGGAATAAGGAATTGAAGTCTTAAGAAGAAAGAATAAGGAATTGAAGTCTTAAGAGGAAGGAATAAGGAAGAAAGAATAAGGAATTGAAGTCTTAAGAGGAAGGAATAAGGAAGAAAGAATAAGGAATTGAAGTCTTAAGAAGAAGGAATAATATAATACACTGCAGTTAAGAAAAAAAAAAAACCTAGTGAAAGAAAAATAAATTAGTTTTACAATTCCCCCAAAAATTGAAATATATTGTATTGTTTCAATATTGCAAATAACATAATTTCAAATTATATTTATATTTCAATATATATCAAATTACATTTATACTTTTAAACAATCAAATTTTATTTATATAATTTTTAATGACATAATTTTTAATTATATAATATATAATTGTAAATAATAGGATTTAAAAGATTTGCTTTCCATGCTCCCGCAATTTTTTTTAAAAATAATAACAATTGATAACAAAAGATAATAATAAACTCATTTTAAGAAAATGTCATAGGATATTATAGTACATAGGAAGACACTACTATGGTTCTTTAGATAGAAGATTGTTGTAAGTGTTAACTATTTTTTTTTAAACATTACACATTATAATCAGAATTTTTAAAAACACAAGTAAAAATTAAAGTTACATTTTTTAAAAATAAGAAAAAAAAACTTAAAAAAAGTAAAGTCAAATTTCTTATTATTATAATGGTTGAAAAACGTATAATAGAAAATGAATAATTTTATTGGAAACTAGCCGCTTAAGGCGGCCAGCTGTCCGCCACGCTAAAGGTTTTTACAAATAAAGTTTTTTAAAACATAGCAGGAAATCTGAAGATTAGTGGACAATTCTTCTTCCGCGTTCTTCAGATGTTTCTTGGGCCCTAGCACTGCTAGTAGAGACACGATCCTCTTCCAATCTTCTTTGACGTTTCTCAGGTGTTTCTCGGACCCTAGCACTGCTAATTGAGACACGAACCTCTTCTAATCTTCTTTGACGTTCCTCAGGTGTTTCTCGGGCCCTAACACTGCTAGTTGAGACACGATCCTCTTCTAATCTTCTTTGACGTTTCTCTGATACTTCTTGGGCTCTAGAATTGCTTGTCGAAATTCGGTTATGTTCCATCCTTCTTTGACGTTCCACAGACGTTTCTTGGGCCCTTCTTCTTCTTTGAGAATCTCTTAATATCTTTTTCTTTGACAAAATACAAAGTTTTTTGGAAGGCGGTTCTGCCATGTCAGTAATCGGGTTTTTAAGAAGTCAACGAATACTTTAGAACAACAATTACTATGAAAGCAAATCATGAAACTTCAATATTAAAATCTAAGAGCTTAACTGCAAACTGAAACTTTCTGAAAATAACTAATTACATTTAATAAAAACTGTTAAATTAAAGAATAGAAAAACCAAAGAGATCCAAGGTAAGTGTGATCGTTCCTTCAAAAACAATTAAATTCCTATTTTATATATTATATAGCTACAACGCTTAAGAAAAAAAAAACTAAAATGTTAAATACATGAAAAGAACACGAAAACGAATTAATTTTTTATGGTATCAATTTCTATTTCTATATAATTTTTTTATGGTATCAATTTCTATTTCTATATCGCTACAAAAATTATCGTCTTCGCTTAAGAAAAAAAATAGAGCGTGGAAAGAAGAAGAAAAACTTATAATAACAATTATGAACAGCGACAAATATATCAAAGCGAAGCGTTCTATTTACGTATCGAATATGTTGCCACATTTTTAATACAAAAGTTAAACTTTTCTCCACTCTGATAAATGTAAACTAATGCGAACCTTACAATTAAATTATTAATTCCTTCGTATATTATTGGTTTAAGCTGTCGAAAATTAATATTTCAATTTTAAGGTTCGCATTAGCATACATTTATAAGAGTGGAGAAAAGTATATGCATTTTTTATTGAATATGGCTCTTTGAAGACGAAAAAGCATAGATTTTCTTACAAAATGACTGATAACTAAAAAACTAATCCAATTTTTTGAAAAAGAAAAAAAAATACTTCTTCATTATGTCAAAACACAATTATGTGCCGAGTTTCGTGCCTGGGCGAGGCTTCTGGGGCGATATATTGTGATTACAGACAGACAGACAAACAGACACACACACAGCCGCGTTTTGTATTATGTATAGATAACATTAAAATAAGAAATTTAATAAAAGTTAATAATGACCTTGAAATACTTTTCTTATACAAGAAAATTGTAGATCTACCATTGTTTAAATTTAAAATTTATGTAAAGCATTTATAGTAAAAATTTTTTTATTTGCAAACTTTTTAAAAATCGTTTTAAAATATTCTTCCAGTATATTTTGAAAATTTTCACACCTTTTTATTTTAACTTTTTCGTCATTTGTTTAACAATAATATACAACAGTTATAGTAAATATCATGCATTATTTACTATAACTGTTGTATGGTAAATTATGCACAACACTGCTATATTTATTCCAACGTACTTATAATTCTAAATACCAGAATAACCATGGAAAAAAAATCATGCTTCTAGTTAATAAAACCGATATATACGGTTTCTAAACCATTCATTTGGTAACTTTTCCGTTCATTTGGTAACTTTTCCGTTCATTTGGTAACTTTTTCGTTCATTTGGTAACTTTTTCGTTCATAAGGTAACGGTTTACTGAAAATTCTAGTTTTCAAAATTATAGTTCTTATTATCACACATTTAGTAAAAAGTACAAAACTGAAAAGTAGATTTGTTCGAATATTTGTCTTGGTTTTAATGCTATTATAATGGTATCATGATAAAAATTCCCAAATTTTGCCTTATTTAACAAGTTTTATCACATAATATAAAATCATATTTTGTTTTTAATTTTACCAAAATCATTATCAAAGCGCTTCGGTAAAAAATACTGAACTTTTTGGTGTTCCCATAGAGTCAGAAACACGGTAAATTTTACCATATTCTGGGAGTTTTGACCATGCCTTTTATTCTCATCGTGCAAAATATGATTTTACATGGACATAAGTTATGAACTTTTATTTTTTGATTGTACTAGAGTGACGTAATAAAATTATATATAGGGTAAACCAACCAGTGATAGAACACTACCCAGTGAAAAAATATTTCATATATATTGATTAAAAATAAGAATTTGAAAGCTTTTCTTTAGATTGATTGGTAACAATAGCTTACTGCCAAACAATAGGAAGTCATCTAGCAATGTTTTGGATTACCTGGTGACATAGACTTCTCTGGAAATTTTTTAAATTTGTTATTATCTCTGCAACACCTTGTTTCTTTGAAAAAATAATAAGGCGAGTGTTTGTATTTATATGTTTGAAGTGGATTTAATTGCATGTCATAGTTTAATTTTTCTCTCTGTGAAAATAAGAATTCAAAATATAGTTACTAAAGTTACGTTTTAGTATTTTTAAGCATCATAGCATAATCAAGTACTGAGATAATGGGGTGTTTATTCACTGGATCACCAAACGATGAAAAACCAGTGAAAGAACAAGTGTTCCTTTACTCGGTTTTTTTCTAAGTTAATGAAAATGAAAGAAAATTTTTAATTTTCTTGTACCTTTAGTGATGTTTTGCATCAAAAGTATGTTAAAAATACAAAAAAACAACTTCAAACCAGTGAAGGAACAAGAAAATTTTAATTTTCTTGTACCTTTAGTGATGTTTTGCATCAAAAGTATGTTAAAAATACAACAAACAACTTCAAACCAGTGAAGGAACAGGCATGTTCCTTTACTGGACATAGATTTTCCCGTGAATGAACAGTATGTGTTAATATGTTGACACTTCACTTTTCCATTCATGATTACAAAAAAAATTTAACATTTTCCAAGTATTCGTATGTTATAATTTCAAGAATAGGCTTGTTTTTGGATATTTGTATGGAATATAATTTCATAAAGAGTATTAAAAAATAACCAAAATTAAGTGTTCCTTTACTGGGAAATTTTGTGTTCCTTCACTGGTAAGAGCTGTTCCTTCACTTGGTCTTCTTACTACTTGTTATTTGAACCTCAAAAACTTTAAAACAATATTATGTAAGATCTCTAAAATTTTTTTTACATAATTTGCAATTAGTAGCAAATATGTTGACACTCTCATTAACTAAAATTACTAATTTTGAAATTAATATGATTTTTTAAAAGGCAAGCGAAGCTTAAGTGTTCTTTCACTGGTTAGTTTACCCTATCTCTAAATTATCAGATTTTATTTTTTTACAGCATATTACATTAAGTTCTTATCCGAATAATGACAAATAAAGTTTGAACAGTTAGATATAATTACTACATAATACAAATGAAATTAAAATATATACATATTGACACATAAATGCATATTAACACAAAAATGCATATTAACACATAAATGCATATTAACACATAAATCTTAACAAATACTTATTAATATGTACATATCAACATATGAAACTTCCTTAGGTCTCTGTAGCGAGAGAAAATGCCGTTCTAGCGTAAGATCATAAAGTTCTGCCTGTTAGTAAATTATCAACTCTCATTTATACCACAAATCCATAAAGCGCATTAGATAAAATTCATTACTGTATAATATAAAATTAAGAGTCATTTAGAAGTGTTTAATCTTCAAGTAACTATTTAAATGCTTCATTTACTCAGAATAAATAATTTAAAATATTCAGAGCCCCACTAAGATTATTTCAAACTAAAACTGAGAAAACCGTTTAACCTGAGGGGAATATTTAACTACAGCCTTTCGCTTCAATTTTTCAAACAGAGCGTCAAAATTTTGAATATTCATTTTGTGCATCGCTTAGTTCTTTTTCGAGTAATTAGAAAATGTCAGAAACAGTTACTCACCACAAGGGAATGCAAGTCAAACAAGCATAAACAATTTTAAAGCCGGGCGTTAAATCTTTCATCCCCGCCTGGAGTTTAATTGAATGCAATCCAGAAATTTCCAGTCATCGTCGCGTTAAGTTTAGTAGATAGGTGATTGTTAACATTTATTTAGTATGCACACGATAAATTAAAGTAGTTTCTATTTATTTATTATTTGTGAGTGAGCTATAAGCTAGAATTTGTCTGTTTCGTTTTATTTTAGACGAAAACGATGTGGATTTAAAGTGGCTATGATGGAACAACTTGTGTATATAAAAAGTGTTATATTTTGTTTTATAAAACGGAGTCAGAATTTTTATTTTAATTAAGTAAAGTAGAGAACGTCAGAATATTGAACTTCCTGATAAGAGTCTCGCAACATTTGTGGTGATTCAGACGTGACATTAAGAAGAATTTCTAATTTTATATGAAGTATTAATAATATAATAAATGGAATCTAAAGTTTACATACAAATAGTAAATAAATAGAATCTACTTTTAACACCACTCCCTTCCTTCCCCAAACTTCATGAATGCTTCGTCATGATTTTTGTTTTCCGATGATAAACAGATTATTGCATCTAAATTAAAAATAACTGAAATCAAATATCTTTATTTTTTTATTGTATAAACATAGATTTTATACCACAGATTTAGTTTTTGATTCTTTTAAGATAAAATTTAAACTTAATAATTTTATCAGTTAGTAATGCAATTTCACCTAAAAATTAGTTTTTTGAATTTTTTATTTTACTTTTTAGTTATAATGAAAAGATATTTTTCACAAAAAAGACCATTTAACAAAAGTATGAAAAAGTAATTTTTAATACTGCTTTAAAATTTTTAAAATTGATATTTCAATTTATTATTTTAATTGTATTTGTTGACCAGTTACATATAAATAATTGTCATTAAATAGTATAACTTATTTAGAATTTAGTAATTGTAAAATGGTAATTGATTGCCTTTATTATAAATGTTTGCATAATAAGGAAATATTATGCTTAATAATATAATCCAACAATAATTAAGGAATAACACTTTTAAAGTTTTAATTTTGAATATTAATCAACATCAAGAGATAATAATAACCGATAATAATATTAAGAAGCAATGATAAAAAGTTTTACTGGTGAGTATGGTAAAATAAAGAATAAAATAAATTGAAAGTAAACATCCTTTTTAAGTATTATTAATTTTATACTATAACAGCAAACTATATTTACATCTTTTTTGGTTATTAACGATCATATGATTTCACAGTCCAATGAGAATACATGAAATGGAAAGACGACAATTTTCTTATTATGATTTGTTAGAAACTTGCATCAATTTTCTCGTCTTTAAAATGAAGAAATAATCCGTTTTCGGCATCTTTGAGAACAAGGTTGTTTAAGCAGGGGGCCGCATTTCTATTACGTCAAAATGAAATAATTCCTGAACAGGTTAAAACTTTAGTTAACTAGGTTATTGGAAGATAAATTCCTTAATTTACTAAAATATTTTGAAGCTGATAGGTGAATTGGAATTCTGAGAGTATTTCGCGAATTTTCTCATTAATTAAACATGTGTGAAATGCTTTTGATTTCTGAAATTTACCTGTTCACTCATACCTGTTTCGACTACAGAGAGACAAGCTTGAATAGATTATTTATACTCTATAAGTAATATAAATTTATTAAACTGGTAAGAGATAGTGTTTAATTTCGATTTTATAAACAAAAACCTTCTTTTTCAGGCAGCGTCATGCATAAAGAAGGTCAATTGTCTCTCTTTTTTATTAGTTTATTTACTACACCGAAGAGCCAATACATTATGACCACCCTCTATCTATAACAATGGGCTCGCCCAGGTTTTCATGGTTTCTTGCCCAGGAACAATGTTTTCATGGGGCACATTAGGACCCATAATCCTCATAGAACAATCCCTGACGTCTGTAAGCTACTTGATCAGGTTCACCCATTCATGGCAACAGTTTTTCCTGAGGGGGATGGTGTTTATCAACCATGTCATAAGGGTCGAGTCGTCATGGATTGGTTCGAGGAACATTCCAGTGACTTACAAGTCACGTCTTGGCCCCCAAATTCACCTGATCTGAATCCAACAGAACATTTGTGGTCCTACTTGGAAAATCAAATTCGTGCTGCTACGCTACCCCCTCGCAATGTGAGGGAATTGCAGTACCAGTTGGTGAGCGCTTGGTACCAGATACCTCAGACTACCTATCAGCACTTTTTGGAATCAATGCCACGGCGGGTGCCAGCAGTTTTGAGGGCTAAAGGTGGCCCTACATGTTATTAGCAGGGTGGTTATAATGTAATGGCTCTTTGGTGTATATATTATTAAAAAGATTTTCCTTATAAAATAAATTTATGTTATCAAATGCATTCGTAAGGAAAAATATTTGTTATTAACAGATTCATGCCCGGTTCCAATTTTATAACAATAACTTATAAAACTATTTTATTATTATAATAATGAAAAATTCAAATGCATTATAACAGTAAATGTTGCAAAACTGTTCTTTGTATAATTTCAAAGAAGTTGAAAAATGCGTAACATTTAGATATATGATACACTACGTCAATAAAATAGAAAGTTTTCCTATAGAGTTTTCCCATTAGAGAGTTTAGTTTTCCCATAGAGACCGAAACACGGCAATTTTTTACCATGCTCTTTTTTTCGGTGTAGATAAGAAAAAATAAAGCTGATGGCAAAAATATTTTAGAGTTTAATAAAGTTACTCTAAAAAATATTTTAGAGTAATTTTATTAAATTTAAAAAGTGAAGAGAAACAAGGTAAGCGTATATTATAACTAAACATATGTTGACTATTTGTTAATTAGGTATTACTTTTAAAATTTATTTAATTAACAGCTTTTCAGCGAGTGGCGTTGATTTTTTATGCTTTGAGGATAAATGATATGAAAACAACGTTTTAAAAATATATCAAAATTAATTGCTTGCTCAAGAGAAAGTAAACAGTTTATGGTAATTTTTTTTCAAGATGATAATAGGATAAGGTTTCACAGATGTTTAATTACTATAGCTAAAATTCTTTAAAATTAAGCTTTAGATATTTCCCTAATTATGTTTCGAAAATTAATTTGCTGAGCTTTTAAAACCTTTATCACACAGTTAAAAACTCGAAAAAATAAATTTTAAATTTAATACAGAAATGTTTCGAAGTTTTCACTCAGGTTTGATAATTCAAATGTTAAATTGCTGAAAATTTTTACTCCAAAAAAATCCTAATGCATCCCATGTGATAGAATAATTAAAAAAAACTTCAAAAATATTTTATTAGCTTTAGCCAATTAGTAAGGGTACAGACGAAGATTGGAGAAATCAATCAATCGGTTACTTAGTTATTTGATCCTAATAAACTTTTATTTTTATTACATTTTGAAAAAAAAAAATAAAATAAAATAAGACGTTTAAAGAAAAACATAACCACGGAAAAAAAACTAGTTTACATTGGATGTCAGAAATTGTAAACTTCATTTACAATTGCATACAATTGCGAGCTTTATGTACCAACATACTTCGTTTTTATATCTAGCCACTATTTTAACTAATGGACTCGAATGATGGCTTGGTTTTCAATATTCGTTCAGTAAATGACTATAAATGAGAGAGTTTATGATAATTTCGGCTTAGCATCCGCTTACACTTAGCATTACTAGACTGTCAAAATGTGTTAATGTTTAAAAATTTTTTATCTTAAACTATGTGGTTATGGCGATCAAAACCGGCTTATTTAAATGTTTAGAGCAGGGATGAGCAAAACGCGGCCCGTTAAACATGTTTATGCGGCCCGCCAGGCATTTCTAAAATTGAATTTATTTTATCGACTTTCTCCCATCGTATTGTAATAAAATTAATTATAATAAAATGGTAGTACATACTAAACCGAATTTTTTTTTGTGACGAGTTACTCACTTGCCGGCAACTTGTTCTGGCGACTTGTTGTTGATCGGCGCCGCGTCTGTGCTTGTTTGTGTTTGCTTCTGTCACATAATCAGTCAGACTGGTAAGCTGTTAACTAGCAATTTTAGCAATTCTTGTGTTTCTTGAAAAGCGTGAGTGCAATCCATAATAGCATGTCGGAAAAGCAAACAAAAAAACGGGTGGTAGCGGAGGAGCACAGGCATTTCCAAGAAAAGTAGAAATTTGATTATTTTTTCACTTCCGTCAAAGATAAAGCTGTCTGCTTAATATGCTCAGAGCCTGTGTCGACATTAAAAGAATAAAACGTAAAGAGGCATTACGATACAAAATATGAACAACAATATAAAAACTTAGCTGGACAACTCCGGATAGATAAGTTTAATCAAATGGAGAAAAGCTTGGGAAACCGTGAGGTTATTTTTAAAAAATCAAGCTATTTTATCAAATACGGCAGTAAAGGCTAGTTTTGTTGTCAGTCAAATACTGTCAAAAAAAAAAAAAAATGAAACCCTTTGCGGATGGACAGATGATAAAAGAATGTCTGACTGCTGTTGCAGAAATAGCATTTCCTGATAAAATAAATATTATTTCAAACATTAGTGTATCAAGATTCACCATTGCATGGAGAATTGAAGACTTGTCCGAGAACATAGCAACAACGCTTCGTGAACGCATTTCAAAATTCGAATACTGTTCTTTGGCACTTGATGAGAGTTGCAATATTAGCGATACAGCACAACTGGCTATATTTTTACATGGTATTGACACCAAATTTAATATTACCGAAGAATTGTGTTCACTGATTCCAATGCAAGGGACTACAACCGGCAAAGATCTATACGATGAACTAAAGTCTGTGTTGGAAAATTTTTCAATTTCATTAGAAAAGGTTATTGGTATATCGACAGATGGAGCACGAGCAATGTCAAGCATGAAGGTAGGAGTATCGGGAAGGCTTTTTCAAGACATTAAGAAGATCACAGGAAGGGAAATATTCGTTAACCACTGCATAATTCACCAGGAAAATTTGTGTGCGAAAAGATTGAGTTTGCCAAATGTCATAGTACCAATGATTAAACTAATCAATTTTATAAAGTCGCGCGCGTTAAATCACCGTGAATTTAAAGAATTCCTGAAAGAAATAGAAACTGAATATGGCGTAGTGGTTTTTAATACCGAAGTACGTTGGCTTAGTAGAGGTGCAATGCTAAAAAGAGTATACAACTTAAAAAGCGAAATACAATTGTTCGTGGATATAAAAGGATATGCCTTTCCTCATTTTGGTAATAAAGAATGGATGTGCGATTTTGGGTTTCTTATCGACATGATTCAGCATCTCAATGATCTTAATGTGGAACTTCAAGGCAAAGGACAGTTCATTCAGAATTTGTATAATAAAATTCAGGGCTTTGAGCGCAAATTAAAATTGTGGAAACAGCATCTTTTGCAGAATAATGTGTCTCACTTTCCACATTTAGATAAAGAAAACGTTACTACTACTCAAAAATACGCACAATATATAGACATTTTAATCAACGAATTTCAATTACGATTACAAATGTTCAACGCTGAGACGACAGCGGTTTCGATGAAAAAGTTTTCCTCGCCATTTAATATCGATGTGGATACAGTTCCTGCAGAATAATACCGATTTAAAAAATTTATTTTTCTCAGAAAACATCGAAAATGTTTATAAATCGTATGTGAGTTCTGAGAAATTTTCGCTTTTGATGAAAAATGCAAAGCAAATGATGTCTCTGTTCGGAAGTACGTATGTTTGCGAACAATTATTTTCAACCATGAAATTAATCAAAAATGACCAGCGATCAAGACTGAGTGATGCCCGATTATAAAGCTACGTACGTGTAGCTACCTCATCAATTCCAACTGATATTGATCAGCTTATATCGAAAAAACATTGCCAAATTTCTCATCAAAAATTTCAAGTAAATTCGTTTTATTGTTCTTTTCTAATTTGTTTTTATTTTGTATTAAATCTGTATATGAAATCTTTACTTTTTTTTAAAAAATTTCATATTTTTTTATTCTAATGTTTATTATAAATAAAGTTTTGTAAATTATTAATAAGTGCTACTTTATGTGCGACCCGCCAAAACATTTTAAAATTTTAATTGGCCCGTTGATTAAAAAGGTTGCTCTCCCCTGGTTTAGAGAGTTTAATTAGGTGGTTTTCAAACGACGAAAAAAAACGTTTACAAGTGTAAACGTTTTTAAATTAAATATAAATTTTTAAAAAATGAAAAAAATAGAAAAGAATATATAAAGTGTATATAAAGTGTAAAAATTTCCGGATGAAATTCCTGTCCAAGTACCGGCACCTTGGGTACATCATCCGTAAAATTAACTTCATCGTAAAAACAATTTTTAACATAAAATTTTGTACCGTATATTTTACAGTAATAATTATTTAATGACAGTGATTCAGTGATTTTGCAATTAATATAACTATAAACATTAAGGTCGAGGAGAGTTGCCTAAATCGAACCACTTTTCTCATTTTAATTTTTATCAGTCACAAATCATTTTTATCAGTCACAAATTACATTCGAAACATATTAAAAATAAAATATAGTTATTCAACTATTTATATTATTATTTTGGTAATAATATTTGTGAAGTAAGTTCTGAAAATTAATCATTTTTACAAGTTCGTCAAGTGGTACGATTTAGGAAACCAGTTGCCCTACAAATAAATAGACAACAAGTAATCTAAAACAAGTGTTTAGTACTGAACTGTTACGAATTAAGTACTGGATTACTGAACTGTTACGAGTTCATTAAATGGTATTATAAGTAAAAGAATTTGCCAGAAAACATGGCAGTTTTTTATTAGAAAGCTCAAGTATAACATAATGTATTTATCAATGGCTTTTTAACTTATTCAAAAACGAATTTATGAATAAAATGTCAATATAAATTTTGCGTTTTAAGCATCATTGTTTGAAATGATGACATAATTAATTGAAATTACTTTCTCATTTAAATAACAATTTAATTTTTTATATAACTATTAATATCTTTTATTATGTTGAAAAATATTTTTCTTGAAGAAGATGGTTTCCGAAATCAAATGGATAATTTAAAAAGTATCATTCAAATATTCTAAAAACCAATAAATCGTCTTTATATAGACTTGAGATATTGTTGACATATACAGTTAACGGTTTTTCTTCCAAGCTGCAATTGTAACAAAATGTTTCAATTTTTGTTGCTTGATTTTTAGATCCCCTTTGGAAAAGTATATTGTATTTCTTTGAGGAAAAAGTTTTTTGTTACAGTTACTTCCAAAGTTAGATTCTTTGTAATATTTAGAAGTAAATTTTAATGCTTTTATTTTTTAGAGAAGAAAGAAAAACGTTTTTGTGTTTTTTTAAAAAAATATTTTAAGACTTTTCAAGAGAATAAATTTAATTTAAATATTAGTGCTTTGATTTCTGATAGCGGATTTTTCTCAAATATATACAGAAAATAAAGTTATAATAAGAATAATAAGAAGTATATTTCTTTATGATTTATAGCTTTTAAGTTCTGTTTTTATTGCTTTATTTCAACAAAATTTATTGAATCGAGACTGGATTGCGTGAGTTTCGTTAAGTGTATTTTCATATTGTGAATTTGTATTACATAAACATAAAACTTCCTAATCAATTCCAAGTCCTTTACCTTAGATATTAGTTCTATTATTCAAGAAGAAAACATTGCGTTTTATTTTTTATTTACTCTTATTTATTTTATTTTGTCATGCGAGGAATTCTGCTACAAAGAGAGAAAAGAAAACAAATCTATATAAATAATTTATCGAAAAACATATATACAGAAATTGTAAGCAACAATGCTTTCCCTTATTTATTGGTTCATAAGTTAAAATTAATGGGGCAAATCACCCATATAAATATGCACTTTATTTTACATGGAAATAAATTTAAGAACAAGAAAAAATAGTGAAAAATTAAAATATTGAAAATTAAATCCTAATTCCTTTATAAAATGTATTTCTATCTTCATTAGTCCGGCAGTGGACTGATCGTTAAGACACGATTCCCAGCAGATCACCGAAGTCAAGCATCACTGGTTGCGGCCAGTGTGCGGGTGGGTTACCACTTTGATCCGTCTGCGTAGGGACCAAGGGTGTGTGGTATTGGTCCTCGTTAAACTGTTCTACCGTAAAGTGCTCGTCTCCGCGTGCAGGTCGTCGGGCTACCAAAGAGGGGTGTCATCCCCTTTGCAGTGGATCAAAGTTGTGATGGCATGTCTTCGGATCATCCTCAGGGATGTTTTTCAGACTGTTGCCAATAGCCCATTGGGCAACTCCAGTGTGACGTAAATGCAGCTCTAGTACGACGTATAACTACAACAACAAATTTCTTCATTGACACACAGCATCTTGAAATAATTAATATCCAAGTATTTTATATTATTAAAATAAAAACAATAAGCAAACGATTAGAGTGAACTTTATAAATTCAATTGGATACTTGCAAGTGACATCATCATAGGTAAAATGTGGCATTTATCGATTTAGTAGCCAATAAATTTCAACGTTCACGCTTGACTTCACTTGTAGATATTCAACTAAATCTGATTTAAATCACATGGTTGAGTACAATCACTTCACTTCTTCTGAGTTGAAAGTACCCAATTAAAAGTAATAAAAGAAATCGATAAATTCATTGTCTATTTAGTAGTTAAACTTATTACAGCAGCTTGGCGATGAAAAGATTTGGGCAAGAGAGAGTGGGTATTTTGCCACTTATTAAAAAATAAAGTAACTAAAAAAAATTAAAAAACAACAACTGGATCCGTACGAAAAATAAATAAATAAAATATTGCCTGAAACTTGTAAAAATCGATTTTATGTGATCTTGGATATATTTTTTTAGATTTTAATTTCGTTTTATATAAAGCATATCTTAAAATGTTCTGCAAGAATCTAATATATATAATTCTCTTACGTGGCTCCCAAATTTTGGCTGTATTTCTTTTCCGCCGGTGGCAACGTTTGCTTTGTTTTGTTTACGTTTTGGAAACACCAAAGCATTCTGCCTTTTAATGATGTGTTTCTGATCTAATATATATGTTATTGGCAAAGTATGAAATCCGGCATTGTATAGAATGCCTAGGCATTGTATAGAATGCCTAAAATTAGCCGGCAAAGTATGAAATGGTTTATATTTCACACATTGCCTAGGTATTCTATAGAATGCCAAATGTTATTTAGGCAAAGTATGAAAAAAACGTCCAGATGAGGTTATTACGTAAATGATGTGCATGTTACTGTGAATGACCGAAATCGGTGGTTGTTGACACCGGTGAATGTTGACAATCACATAGTCGCTTTGGTGAATGTCCGAAATATTTATTACATCCGATTTGATATTAATTTATTCGTGGATTTAATTACATTTGTTCGATATTTTAATACTTACTGACGATAGATTAAAAGAAACATCAGTGTTTTTAGTATCGGGCAAATATATACCGGGCAATGGTACTTGACTTTAAAAAAACGATACGGTATATGATTGCTCGATACTCCAAACACTGATGTTTCTTCTAATCTATCGTCAGTAAGTATTAAAATATCGAATAAATGTAATTATATTCACGAATAAATTAATATCAAATCGGATGTAATAAGTATTTCGGACATTCACCAAAGCGACTATGTGATTGTCAACATTCACCGGTGAAAGTCAAAAACCACCGATTTCGGTCATTCACAGTAACATGCACATCATTTACATAATAACCTCATCAGGAAGTTTATTTCATACTTTGCCTAAATAGCATTTGGCATTCTATAGAATGCCTAGGCATTCTATACAATGCCTAGGCAAAGTATGTAATAATTCTCACATTTCATACTTTGCCTAAAAACGTCAGGCATTCTATACAATGCCGGCGTTTCATACTTTGCCGGTAATATATATAATTCTCTTACGTGGCTCCCAAATTTTGGCTGAAGTACTTAGTACAACTAAATAAGATTCTTTTCACAACACTTAAATATTTACTTTATTTTCTTCATTTATAGAGAAAACAGTCGGCAAAGAATTCTGTTAGGTTAAAAAACATTTCGCTAAAAAAAGAACGAATTCTAAAAGGAATAAAAATAAGCAACTTAAAAAATAAAAATGCTGTTGCCATCCATCGAATTTTTTGAAAGTTAACTTAGCAACATAAATCAAAATGACATAGAAGCGCAACTAGATCAAAATTATGATACCTGAGCGCTTGACGTAACAAATCCTTCAATTCTATAAGTGTTGTATCGCCAAATGCCCAAATTAACAATTGCAATTTCAAATTAATATTGAAATGTACAGGTTTAGAATTTTCTACAGTGAAAAGTTTTCGGAACTTCAGCATTCAAAAAAGTATACAAAAGCTAGACGTTAAGAACGTATCCAATGAGCGAGCAAAGCGAGCATTGGATTGCGAAGCAATCCGAAATGAACTGCGAAAGCAGTTCCTGGGGTTGGCGAGAGCCAGCGAGCAGAGGGCGAAGCCTCATAGTTTCTTATAAAATTGTTAAGGAAAGCAGCGGAAAAGTAGGTTATTTATTTGGATTATTATTATTTAAAAACCATCGTCATACTTTTTCGTCGTATGATTAATTTAGTCTTTGAAGAAACTGCACCTTATTTCTTCCCCAAAACAAAAGTTTCTTAAGGGGGGACCCCACCCTGAATATTTCAAAAATTCGAATTTTATTTTTGCATTTTTCGA
Source organism: Parasteatoda lunata (assembly GCA_949128135.1). Taxonomy (NCBI): domain Eukaryota; kingdom Metazoa; phylum Arthropoda; class Arachnida; order Araneae; family Theridiidae; genus Parasteatoda; species Parasteatoda lunata. The sequence goes on along the minus strand of OX421972.1, from coordinate 60,573,190 downwards.
ATCTTTGTACCCTTCCTAATGTCTGTCTAAAACGATTTCTCGGTACCTAACTTCGTTTGGAAATTATACCGGAAAATAGAGAGTCGTCGCTAAGGCCCGTTTAGTCGGATTAGGAGGGGCGACATTCTTTTTGTGTCTCATCCATTCTGTTGACTGTATATAGAAACCTATTGTACGCATTTCATTTATCGACCATTATATATATGAAATTAAACGTTTTCCCCTACCATAAGTCAAAACTTTAAACGCGTTTTTCTCAAAACGCTGTTTTTTGACCTGGCCTAACGTTTTTCTCATGATCTAAACAACGAAATAAGCTGTTCTTTGTTTTAAATTATGTAAAAAAATATTCTTTAGAAAGTAGCATAGGATTTTTTTAATTTTTTTATATTTCGATTTCATATTAGTATTTTAATGAATATTTTTTAATGAAAAACTTAACTTTTTTTTTTAAGTTGCCGCCATTTTGCTAATTTTGCGAATATCAAAAAACCGCTATGCTACTTCTTAGATAATTTCTTTATGTTTCAGAAAATCTAAACAAAATCGTTTTCCTATATTTCAGGACTTCTAAATCCATGAGGCCAGCGAGGTGCTACTTTTTGATGACCAGCCACCAACTTATTTTTTATTATTTTGTGAAAGAAAATTTTTTAAAATAGACTCAAATTGCAGCTGAATAACATAAAAAAACAAAACAAGGAGTCTCTGTATTGTCTCTATTACTTAAAAAAAATTCAAGAAAAACGTTAATATTTTACCATCTCAGGGTGGGGTCCCCCCTTAAAAGCAAAACTATAAACAAAACAAACTCCTGGTTTCAAATAACCTTAGGAATGCTAATTTAGTGACATAGCACCGTTATTCACATTCTATTCACATGCTATTGACATTGATGGATGAATTTGTAAAAAATAAGCAAACATTAAAGAACATCGGATAGAATTTTAAATAGAATTGTTTGCGATTTTATTTATTACGTTGGCTTATGTTTAACTAAAGCGAAAAAAAAATTTTTTTTTTCAAACTTTCTCACGAACCGAATAATTAAAATTTTTAAACGATTTTAAACGATTAAACAGGGGCAAAAATTTTTCCTTATAGGTGGTGTCCAGATTTTAGAATCTTAGCGCCAACGGTTCTGGAGTTATGAAAGAATCAAAATAGCGTTCTGCGACAAGGAAAGACAAAATATTATGTAAACAAAGAAGTTGAAAAAAGAAACGCATTTTTAATATAGAGGAAACCGCAGAAAAAGATATATTTAATTTCTACTTTAATCTTAGAGCATATAAAAACGATGCAGTGTTTTTTTTCAATGCTGAAAGTTATATGCATAGTCAAATATAAATTAAAAATTGTATTGTAATTGTAAATTTTTTATATATGTAATTAAAACAAAAACGGGATATTTTTTTGCGCTATTTTCTAAAATTCAAGAAGCAGAAGATATTTTTTATTTTAAAAAGAAATACTTTACTTTTTACTTTTTTGTACTTTTTATTTTAAAAGAAATATTTTACACCCATTTAATTGAACCTACGGAAAATTATTTCCGCAATATTAGAATAGCTATCTAAAAAATAAATTATTTCTTATCCCACAAAAAAAGATAGTTATTTTTATCATATTTATAATCCCATAATTTTATAGAAATTTTTAACAACTCATATATAGTGATGTACAGCGCACAAAATAAAAAACGGACCACATTGATTAATTTGAACCACCCTGAACCTTTGATCTTGTTATCGGATCTTTACGTTCTGGGACTCATTCTAAATGGTTTGAGGGGATGACCTCAAATATGCTTAGTAATTAACGTAGACGATATTTTAAGTTATGAAATCAGACACAAAAACGTACTTTCTCTGAATACACATGCCTTTTTTTTGTTGATGGATACAGATTTTTGACCCCCAAAATATAGGGGGTAGCCGCAATCAAATAGTTTGGTCAGGAGAGTTGCCCAAAGATTGGACCTCTTAATGTTAATTTGATTTTTTTACGTATTTCGCTATATCTCGAGAACTTTTTTAGCCAATTGAAATATTTTTGCCCACAATGATAGAATTCATTTTGCAAAAATAATTCCACGCAAAAAGTAATTTTTTATTAATTTTTGCGTGTATTTACCATTTTTTTAATTTTATTTAATATTAATCGAAAAAATTTCGAATTGCAAGGTATATAATTTTTTAAATCGTGTTTAAGAATATAATTTTACATGGCTAAATACAAAATGTGAATTTAATCGGTTGAATCGTTCCTGAGAAATCGATTTTCAAAAAATTTCGTATTTTAAAAATTCGATCCCTCAGGAACTAATTGACCAATTTTATTCAAATTTCATATTTTGCCATGTAAAATTATATTATTTAACATGATGCAAAACAAATTATGCCTTAAAATTTAAATTTTTTTTAAAACTAATATTAAATAAAATAGTAAAAAATAGTAAATATCGGCTGAGAAAAAGGTATCTTTATTCAGAGAGAGAGTAAGTTTTCGTGTCCGATTTCTTAACTTAAAATATTGCCTGCTCTAATTAATTAGCCTATTTGAAGTCACCCCCTCGAACCTTTAAGAATGAGTCCTAGAACGTATAGATCCTATAACTAGATCAAAAGTTATTCAGTGTGATCCGCTTATTTTTTAGGCACCGTAAATATTATGTACAAATTACCACAAGTATTCACTTAATGACCACAATGACCACAAGTATAGATTTCATTATAAGCGAAAAGGATAATATAAAAATAAATAAATAATAGCAAATCGTTTTTTTTAATATATATAAATTTAGTTTAAATATTTTATTTTAACTTTAAGCTAAAGGCAGAAAATACAAATTAAATTATTAAAAGTAATGAAATAGAATGCGAATACAAAGAAATATAACTGTATTAAAATTAAAAAATGTTATAACAGAAGAAAAATATAACATTTAAATTGAATTTCAAAACCTAAAGGTGTTATGATAAGAATTAGATTTGATTTTATCGGTCAACGCACATTAGAAACATTTTATAACAATACGAAACATATTATCTTCCGAATATATTTTTATACATAATTTTATTTTCTCAAATCAGTTTTTTAACTTAAAATTCTCACATATCAAATAGGAATAGTAATAATTTTTACAAATACATTGTACGAAATAAAGTTTTAAGTACAGTTATAAAACAAATTAGTAAAAATAAAACTTTTATAAGAGCTGCTTATAAAGAGGCTTTTAAATTTTCTTAGAACACTTTTCGATTTTAAAAATATGTTATTTTTTCCCCACCGGATTCATTATTAAGGGAAAAGGAAGTAAATGAAAGTACTTTCTAATTTACCCCTTTGTTCATCAAGGTGGTAGTTAAATTTGAACGTGAGTTTCTGAAGCATTTCTTTCAAAGATTCTTTTTTTTGAAATTTTTAAACTGATTATATAATAGAAACGAGAATAATTGCATAAAGAATTTCGTTTTAAGAAGACACAGAAACGAGCGTCATTAGAAATTTTAAGAATTAATAAAAATGAAAGTTGAAAAGAATTCATCAACTATTTTCTAAACAGTTTAGTTTTTTTTTTGCACCCATGCAAAATGAATAAATTTTCATGTACAGCTTACACTAATTAGTTCTTTCTGTTTAAAAAATACTCGAAAAAATATTATGTGAATTATACTATTTATTTTATTTTCGAAGAAGTCTTCACGTGTTCACTTAAAATTTGCTTCTAGTAGAAGTTTCATTTATTTTTATTTGAATATACCAGATTTCCTTATGCGGCAAAAAGTTTACACTTTCTCTAAAGCATTTTTTGTTTTTTGAATTCGGTATTATAATATTATCAAGATTAAATATCAAAATATCTGAAACACTGAAAGCCGAACTTATTACCGAATATATTTCTGAAACTCATATTTATTGCAATTTTTTTCGACTGCTCCAATATGCTCCAATAATAATAACTATAATATATGCTCCAATAATAATAACAGGGTTCCTGAAGGTGCTGGATTTATGTTTTTGTGTTTAAATGCTCATAATTTTTAAACTTATAATTAAACTTCTCTCTCTCTTTTTTTTCTGCCTCTTTCTCTTGTTCCTCTTGAACTAGGAACCGTTCGAGCGGGATGAGTGAAAAACGAAGCTTTTTTCTCATTGGTGCGTTTGGCAACTTTACGTTTTAAATTTCAAATCACTTTTGTTTATTCTCATTCACGTATGGCAAGTTTTGAGAATGGGTGCCTGTTTTTCAGCGCTTGAAACATTTCGACTGTTATTTTCAATTTGTGTTTGTGGTAAATGAAGTTTTTAATTTGTATCTTACTGCTTCAGTGTCTTGGGATTATTTATTTAATAGGTATTCATCTAGTTTTTTTAAAAGTATTTTAGCTCTATTCACTTAGTTTTGATTTTATTTGTTTTTGTTCAAAAAATGCATGCAGGACAAAGCCTTACTGGTCTAGATAACAATATAATAGTTTTGTCAGAAACGCAAACATGTTAAATTCAAAATAAGTACTCCTTGTACATAAAATTATGATATGTTATAAACTAATAGCTTTATTGACTTTGTTTGGATTGAATGTCGAATCATACATAAAAAAGCCTTATTTTTTACATAACAACAAGATCGCGTAAATCGCTAATATTTAAAAACTATGCTTTTTGCTTTAAACTTTTGCTTAACTTTAAAACTAAACTGCTATATCCATCGATTTTATTTTAGAGATTCGATTCGATTAAGTCTGATATGCAAAAAAAAAAAAAAAAAAAATTTACTTGTCTAGCTAGAAAATAGATAACAAACATATACGTGTTAATAATCTGAAAATAACAACAGTCAAGAAAGTCAAAAGTAGCTATTTTAAAGGTAAATTATAATAAATTTTTTAACGTCTAGATGCAAGTTTAATGTAATTAATCTTTGTTTCATTCGATTATGAGTGAATAAGAAATTACTTGACTAGATAGCGCTATCGGATGCCTAATGGGTATGAGCAAAAAAATTAGTTTTTCTATAAAAAAAACTCACAATTTTTTAAACTATTAACAAATTTTCTTTCGAAGTTATTTGCCCATTGGAATACAACACTATGCGCACGTTTGTGTTGAATGTTAAATATTTTTTCGATTCACATGAAACAGATGTTATTATTTGATTAGTAAAATATTTTTTATGGTACCTCTTTTACTCACTTAATATAGCAAAACATTATAAATAAAGGTCATTTTTTTTTTCGCTGAAAGCGCTTCAAAAAATACCGTATTAAATTACGGCAAAAAGTACCGGTATTTAGGATGCCGGTACTTTTTACCATGGAATCTATTTTTAACAGAATAAGTTACGGAACAAAAAATCTCATATACCATAATTTTTACAGTACTAATCACAGTATAGTCCCTGAATCACTCTAATTTAATAAATATTACAGTACAATTTATGATGTAATTTTTTGCTGTAAAAATAGATTTTACAGACGGTCTACCCAAAGTGTTGGTAACTTAATTTGATTTGGATTTTTTTATAGTGTAAAAAGTGCCCTATTTCAGTTAAATTCTTTGCTCATTAACTACAGAAAAATTTTAAAAACATTTCGTGCAAGTACGAAACATTCAATATTTGTTTTGAAATTATTTTTTAGTTTTAATAATAAAAAAATATTAACATTTATACTGACGTTAATTACCATTATATTTAAACGTACTAGATCACACAATTTATTTTAAATGTTTTTCAAACAGGGTTTCTATGGAACAAAATAAATAAAAAAATTAATTTCGCTATATCCCACAAGCTAAGAATATAATATTTATAACAGGTGGGATTGACGGACTAATAACTTTTAACAAAAGATGCATGTCTTTTGATTTTCATTACATAATGTGTGTCTAATCTTAAAAAAGAAACACAATAAACAGAGACACTCCTTATACTCAATCAAGATATTGATATTATGATAAGAAATGTTTTGTATTAGAAGTTATGACAAGTGTTTTAATTCACACAGAATATATGCACCCATAATACGCGTAAAAATACTGATAATAAAATAAACATTAGGTGTGCACTTTGAAAATATAGATACAAATAAGAATGGTATTGAGATTCGGTGGTATTTCATTACTTTCTGTCTCAGATACGTTTCTGGCATTATTAGATAACGTGGTGTTTAAATCTATAATTTACATGCTTCATATACTTTATGGGACTATACACCGAGGAGCCATTATATTATGAACATCCTGCTAATAACATGTAGGACCACCTTTAGCCCTCAAAACTGCTATCACTTGCCGTGGCATTGATTCCACAAGGTGCTGATAGGTAGTCTGAGGTATCTGGTACCAAGCGCTCATCAACTGGTCCGGCTATTCCCTCACATTGCGAGGAGATATCGTGGCAGCGCGAATTTGGTTTTCCAAGTAGGACCACAAATGCTCTAATGGATTAAGGTCAGGTGAATTTGGGGGCCAAGACATGACTTGAAAGTCACTGGAATGTTCCTCGAACCAATCCATGACGATTCGACTCTTATGACATGGTTGGTAAACACCATCCCCCGCAGGAAAAACTGTTGCCATGAATGGGTGAACCTGGTCAAGTAGCTTACAGACGTCAGGGATTGTTCTATGAGGATTATGGGTCCAAATGTGCCCCATGAAAACATTGTTCCTCGGCGAGAAACCATGAAAACCTGGGCGAGCCCATTGTTATAGATGGAGGGTGGTCATAATGTAATGGCTCTTCGGTGTACTTTTTGCCTATTAAAGATGGTCTGTTCGTTTTCACTTTTAACAATGTTTTAAACTTATCAAGACTGTATTCATCGCAAAATAAACTTTAAAATAATTGTTTTTGCCAGTATTTGATTGCTATGTTTTCATTTATAATTTTTGAAAATTTAAAAACGTAAAATGATGTTTTAGAAGTCTCATTAGGCATATAAAAAAGACAACGATAAAAAAATACGAAATCTAACCAAAGCTTTGTTATGTGTTCTGAATACTAATTTTTTGATGAATTTACATCAGTTTCATAATAATTATCTTTCTAAATAAAGGAATAAAAAAAATTGTAAAAAAAATATTTTTGAGCTTCTTTCTTATCACATTAATTTCTCTCTTCTAACATTGCTAGAACGAAACAGATACCATGATTAAATGACCCTTTGGGTACTTATTAGGATGTTTAGAACAAGCCTTACCTCACATGGAATTTTTTTTTGTAAAATTACCGTAATGAATGGTAATGATATTCCTTTTAAAAAATAAAAAATATATATGATTCTGGTAAATAAAACCAAAATATACGGTATTTAAATAATTCATTTGGTAATTATTCCGTTTATATGGTAATGGTTTATCGGAAATTATGGTTTTCAAAATAATAAATCTTATTACCGCACATTTAGTAAAAAAGTACAGAACTGAAAAATAAATTTAACCAAATAAATGGTTTTTATGCCATACTTTAAGTTATTACTATAAAAATTACCAAACTTTTACTATATTTACCGAATTTTATCACACATTATAAAATTATATTTGGTTGCTATTTTTTCAAAAAATCTTTACCAAAACACTTCTGTAAAAATTACCGAGCCTTATGTATTAGTGTTGACTGAAAAACGTAGTAAAGCCTTCTATATTCTGGTAGTTTTGATTATTCTTTTTTACTCAATGTGGATGTCAATTATAATTCCCCCATTCTTTGATTTAATTTCATGAACATCCGATGACACTTAATATTCATTTGCATTTCTAGAGCTTCTGTAACTAGAAAATGGTTACCTGTTTTTTCCGTGTGCTATTCAAAGATTTGCATTTTATTTAAATTTCTTTGTCTTCTAAATAAAGTTGAAAACTACAAGGTTTCCGGGGTGATTAGTGGATGAAATAAAAACTACGCGCAAGATTGAACAACCCAAAATTATAACATAAGTATATAGTATAAGGCCGGAATAGCCTGGTTGGTATGGCACTGGGCCCATGTCCGAGAGTTCATGGGTTCGAACCCTTTCGGCCGAAGACTTCCCGTGCAGTTGGTGACTGATGCACGTTAAAATACTGTCGAGTCGCAAAGTCCTCCATGTTCCCATAACAAATCAATACCTCTGGGGGTACTGGATTGGAGACCAATCGTTCTCTGATTCAGGTCAAAATTACGATCTATGGATGAATGAATGGATGTATGAATGGGTACGCATTATAAACAGGTGTGACGTATGATGTTGCAGAAGTCGAATTTTGGCGCCATAGATGGCGCCACTGAAAAACAAGAATCGCACACTCTGCCTTAAATTTGCTCGGTTTCACCAAGCAGGCTGCCCGTGTGGCAAGTGGCATTAGAATCAACCAACCAATAAGATTTTTTTTAAATTTTTTTATTTTTTATTTTTTTTATTTCCAATGAGCTGCACAATCAGTCTTCCAGATGAGCAGACCTAGTGCATTCTCCAGGAGAGGTATCCACTCTTTCAGGACCACCACAATGGGTGAGATACCGTTGGCCATGTTAATTTGGACGTCTAGTTTCTGCCACACTAGATGGCAGCACCGAACTTTACCTAACTTTACCATAACTTTAAAGATCATCGAGGATTTTTTCATGAGATGTAAGATTAGGTTAAATATACACCCCATATCCAACCTTTCTGCTTTCACATTTTTCTAACTCTTTCCATTTAATTCTTCTCTTATTTTTTTATAAAATTAACTCCTTCCATTCTTCATCAATTCTCCCTTACACTCTTACACTCCAGAAAACCTTTTTATACAGTCCAAGAAAAACTCACCCTTTTAAAAATTAATATCTAATCATCTTAGGTAACAGTAAAGATCAAATCAAATTAAAGTAGTTTTAACCAATCCCGAATTAAAAATTCCGAAATAAAATAATAACTGCAATTGACGTAGTGTGGGTATCTCGATCCTGAAACATTGTTGAGCGTGGCATTTGTTAACGTTAACAACTGTTCCTTTCATTCTATTCGAGTAAGCCAAACCTGTCAAGCATCAACTCTCTTAAATGACTCATTCTATTATCTTTCACAAAAATTTCAAATCTTTCACTATGTACGAGGGTTGCTATTTATATTTCTGGCCTAATAATGAAAAAACAAATATGTAGGATCGAAATTGGTTTTATTGTTTTTCAAAATATTCTCCATGATGATCAATACACTTTTGCATGCGTTTGAACCAATTTTCAAAGCACTTTTTTCAGTCCGATTGAGGTAACTCCAAAACATGCGTTTTGAATGCATTAACCGCTTCTTCGGGGGTCGAAAATCGTTGTCCACGTAATTTATTTTTGATGTGTGGGAATAAGAAGAAGTCATTGGGTGCCAAATCAGGGCTGTACGGCGGATGACCCATCAGTTCGATCTTTCGCTCCGTCAGGAATGCCTTTGTTTGAGTCGATGTGTGAGAGCTCGCATTGTCATGATGAAGAATGATTCGCCTGTTCTTCTGCTTTTTTCGAATTTCTCCGATGACTTCTGGCAAACAAATGGTCGTGTACCATTCAGAATTGACAGTCCTGCGTTGCTCTAACGCCACTGTTGCCACATGACCGTTAATGCCGAAGAAACAGGCAATCATTTGTTTCGATGTGCATCTTCCTCGAACAACTTTTGTTGGTTTTGCCGCGTCTTGGATGACCCATACAGTTGATTGCTGATTTGTTTCAGGCTCATATGCATAGATCCATGATTCGTCACCTGTGTAGATGTTATACACAGCCTTTGATGTACCTTGAACGTATTTTTCCAACATTTCCTTGCACCAATCGACACGAGCCTTTTTTTGGGCGTTTGTCAGATTATACGGGATCCAATGGGAACAATTTTTTTTTGCGCTCAAATGTTCATGCAATATTTTATTGATGCTAGTCATACTAATGTCCAAAGACGCCTCTATCTCACGGTTTGTCACATGACGATCTTGCTTTATCAGTTCACGCACAGCATCGATCTTTTCTGGCACAACAACGGATTTTGGACGACCTGCACGGGATTCGTCCTGGATCGAACCCATTTTTTACCAATCCAATTTTTATCAATACCAATTTTTTACAGTGCTGTAGGATGGCGCTTTATCTCTGAATAAAGAATTAAGTTCATCGATGCACTCTTGTCTTGACAATCCACGTCAAAAGTTATGAAAAATAATGGCACGAAAATGTTCACGATTCAATTCCATTTTTTGAAAGAGAAGAACTTTTTAATTTACTGTCAAAAACACAAATGAAGCTATAATGGTAAATCGTCTGCTGAATTTATGTTTAAAAATATCAAACTTTCGATTAAAATCATCTGCGGTCGCCTAGCAACACTTACTGTTGCCAAAGCCAGAAATATAAATAGCAACCCTCGTATTTCTCACTTAACAAAAAGACCGGCATGAAGCCATGCACAAACTAATTATGCATCGAAGTTGTCAGGGACGCAAAACAAAAGTATAACACTGTTACAATAAAATAAATAAACAAGTAATAAATCTACTGCACTATATTTAATTAACTACACGCTAATTAATATTCTAACTGATGCGTAGAAACTTAGCTCAACTTCAGCACTCCTTTTTGCCTATAAACGATAAGCTGGCGCTGACGTCATAGATCACATGTGTGAGTATCATGGTCTTCTTCCTGAAGTGCAAGTAACCAATTAGGACGCGATTGTTCTTGTTTTCCAGTGGCGCCCTCTATGGCCCAGAATTCGACTTCTGCCACACCATACGTCGCATCCGTTTATAGGGCGGACCCATTCATACATCCATTCATTCATCCACAGATCGTAATTTTGACCTGAATCAGAGAACGATCGATCTCCAATCCAGTACCCCCCGAGGTATTGATTTGTTATGGGAACATGGTGAACTTTTGCGACTCGACAGATTTAACGTGCATCAGTCACTTTACTACACGGGGAGTCTTCGGCCGGCGGGGTTCGAACTCCTGGACATGGACCCAGCGTCCTACCGACCAGACTATCCCGGCGTCTCTGACTACAGTAAGGACCAGAAATACATTTTATTAAAAATCTATATTTTAAGTGAAGAAAAGGCTTTAAAATAAACAGTAGAGTTAAAATAAATATATTTTTTTCAAATGCCCACCTGTGATAACAGTTAAAATAAATATTAAGTTAAATAAATTAAATTAAAATATAAACTAAGTTGCGATACAATTAAAGACATCGTAACAATATCATTTCAGCAAATTATTTACGCAAGTAACCTTTAGTGGGTTCAATAAGAAAAGTCATTTCCAATACTTATTAGTAATGTGTTATTGTAAGTAAAATCTTTCATAAAGAAGTTTTCCTCTTTAAAAATATATTTAAAAATTATTTTTATAATATATTTAAAATATATTTAAAAATTATTTTTGAAGTCAACAAAAATAAAAAGTTTAGCAGCAACTGTACGAAAACTGTATTTCTAAAGAAAATTTTGGCATGCTTTTAAAGCAGCATTATTAATATCAAAATTTTCCAAGCATTGCAAATCACGTAAAACTGGCAAATACAAAGAATTTATGGCGACGGCTAAACTCTGAAGCAGTGTGCTAACGTGACAGATAAATAGAACCACAAATTATTTCAATTTTCTGAAGCTTAGTTCCTGAAGATGAAATGAAATATTAGACTGATGCTGTAATTTATTACAGAAGCTCTCTGTCAGTGAAATTCAGTTTTAGGAAGTTATTACTGAAAATGCTTCATTAATTAAAACTTTAGAGACGTTTCCCTTCCTCTAAAAGCTTAATAAATTATAATGAGGCGTTTTTAAAGAAATAAAATAGTGTATTTTCAAGAAGATGCTTCAATTGAAGCTTTGAGTTTTGTAAGGGATGCTGTTTTAGCTTAGGAGTTCAATAAATCAACTGCTTCAATTATGATACAAAGGGAAAACATCACGACTAGATTCGGGTTCTAATACTGCGTTGAAAACTTACTGAAACATCAGCATTTGTTAATGGTTTACTAGTAAAAGAATTGTCCTATCGAAATAATATTCGGACATATTTATTCATTTAATTTACTTTCAGCTAAAAGGTTTTTATTTTTAATAAATAAGGTTTGAATTAGGCCTTTCCCATTTCCTTCTACAGATTTTGGCGAATAGTTCTATCGGAAATTCAAAATTATTAGCCAATTTGAACTGCCGATAGCTAATGCATCACCATTTGGCAATATTATAACATGAGCCGTGATGGCTTAGGCGATAGAGAGTTCGCCTTTCAATGAGGTGAACAGAGTTCGAATCCCAGCAATGGCTGGTGGAAACGAATTCCGCATCCGGCTTGCACCAACCACACTGCTGACGTGAAATATGACGGTACATGGTACATGGTAGACGGAACATGGGTTGCCGTGAGGCTAACCGTGGGAGGTTCTCGTGGTCTTCTTTTCCTCCATGCAACGCAAATGTGGGTTAGTTCCATCAAAAAGTCCTCCACGAAGGCAAATTTTTCCCAATACTTGATTCAGGAGTTCCCTTGTCTTCTGGATCGGGTTCAAAATTACAAGGCCATGGAGTTGAACATTAATAGTCGCAAACCCAAATTTGGGTCAGCTGTTCAATGACGGTTATAAAATTATAAAAAAAAAAGATAAAATATTACAACATACGGATTTTTCGGTTTCTTTAAAGTTACTCCCGAACATTTTTCTTCAAGCTTCGAATTTATTATTCTATTTCATGTTATATTTTCATATACATTTCATTACTTTTACCTCTCTCATAAAAATAAATGAAGAGGCTAATCTATTATATTTTTATGGATTTGATTTAAAGTAAAAAAAAAATGTTATTTCTCAATTACATAATGGTTATTCCTTAATCACGACTTCTTCATCACAGAATCAAATACAAAAAGAATGATATATGAATATTTGAATACATGATGATATGTGAATTCAACATTATTACTCAAATAAAAATTTATCTTCACGTGTTAAAAATCATATTTGAATTAAAAAATTAATTCAAATCTAAATAATTGAGATTGTCATGAACTATAAAACATAAGGATGATCCACTCTGATGTTGAAAATTCTCCAGGCCCAACTGCCAACAGCGCACTCTACTAACACAACGATAACAGTTAGTTGATTCAGTAGATGTGAATAGTTCACACTCTAAAGTTTATTATGTTGAGTCTCGGGCATATTTTTATTTACTTCTGTACTATTATATTATTTGTCGCATGAATGAATGAATCATAATTCTTTGTGATTTATTGCTTTAAAGTTGAGCTTTTATGCTTCATTTCCATCAAATTTATTGAATTCAGAATTTATGTTAGTGTTTTGAATTGTTTTCATACTGTGCATAAGTAGAAACATGAAACTTCGTAATCAACTCCGACTGTTTTATTTTACTTTTTAATTCTATAATACGTAAAAAAATTATTTCAGCCCTGTTTTTATTTACTGTTGATAATTTCAATTCCTTATATAATAAATTATGCTAAAAACAGAGAAAAGAAAATTTATATTAATAACGCTTTTCGCAATTTCTTTTGGTTTTAAATGAGCAATGGAACATTGTGGAAAATAGAGCGATAGTTTTTGTCAATATATGTCTGACGTCACAGAGTTATCTTATATGTTCTTTAAGTTGTAATTATTGTATTTGTTAAAAGAGAAAATGGCAACGATGTATTGGTGTTCGAATGTTGATTAAATAAAAATGGTGAAAGTTAATGCATCGTGTCAAGTTATTTTCTAATAGAATTATTGTAATCTGGTAAAGTATAGAAATTAAATGGAGTCAGATAATAAATAAGCTGAGTACGACTGAATGAAACAATATTCAGGGAGATACTAACGACAAATATGTCATTCATAGAAATACATATTTTATTTAACATTGAAATAAATTTGAGAACAAAAAAAATAGTGAGAAATTAAAATATTTAAAATAAGTTTCATTTTACTTTCAAACTGTATTTTTGTCTTCATAAACAAACATACTTAACGAATCTACATAAAAATTTCATAGAATTAAAATAAAATAACGAACTCTGCAGATATTTTTCTGTGGATTGAATATACTTCGGTTGAATTAACTATTCGGATAATAACGCCGTTTTTTTAAAAATGTATTCTCATCAATAAACTCTTAAAATTGAGTTTCGTTTAATAACATTTCTATATTGATAACTATTCGATATTGATATATTGATATATATTCAATTTCATTTCAATTAGAGCATTTAATAAATGTTTTTGGTGACATATTAAAACGCTCCATATAACGACTTTCGTGATACGGGCGAATATGGAAGCTATAAATCGAGATCGTTATACCGTGAGTGTACAAAAATATCGTACATGTTGACTCATGGTCAAATATGTTTGATTATTTCTAACAACTCAATGCTTTACTTTAATAGGAATTTGATAACTAACAGGTAAATAATTCATTTTTTCTAACCCCCCCCTCTCTCTCTTTATATATATATATATATATATATATATATATATATATATATATATATATATAATAACAGAGCAAAACCCTGTTATTAATATGGGAATAATTTGTCCAAATATCAGATGAATAATGAGTCCAGATTCTGCATAGCGGTTTATTTATTAAAAGATGGTGAAGCAACAGTTTCCTCCCCTCTCCGACTGGAGGGGGAGGGACATTTTTATCGTCAGATCTGACGGAGTTTAGCTAGCACAAGTAAGACACAAAAAGCCACGCAAAAACCATCGGTCCTGCGTTTTATAGGATACTTACAATGGGTAAACAGGGCAGTCATATTGCATTCCTTGTATTCCTACGTCTCATCGCAAATTATTTAATACTCATAGAAAATCGTTTCATCTTTCCTTATATGGAAGTGAAAGATCTTAAAATAACTTCTCTTTTGAAACATAAATCTAATTATAATTCATTGGCTTGTTTACAGCCTTGAAGTCCTAAAATAGAATATCTGCATTTTACGAAAACGAAAAAGTTTTACTGCTTTTATTAATACAAAAGTAATTTTATAACTTTTGTATTACATCCCCCTCAAAAAACAAATTTTTGGTTAGCCAAAAAAAATTTAAGTTTAGAATAATATGACTTTATAAGCTTTATGCTGGTATGACTGTCCTCTTTCCTACTATAAACAAAATTTTTTCAGTTATGTGAAAAAATATTATTTACAGTAACAACAATAAAAAACATAATAATGCAATTTATCTGTTTAGGCAACTAAACAGAAAGAAAAATGAAACATTTATATCTATTTTACTAACATTTTCAAAACATTTTTCACACTAAAATATACAAAACGAACTGGACACTATTCATGATTTAATTTTAACATTTGTGGGCTGTGATATTTCCTAAGTTTTGATACATGTACTATTTCAAACTTTTGTTTACTCAAATTATTATTTTTATTATTATTTATTTATTTATTTATTTTAATTAGCTTCTTGGTCATTCTTTTTTTTTTCCTATTTTTCCTTTTATTTTTGTTACCCTTTACGCTATTTTTTTCAGTGTTTACTTTTACTGAAACATCTTCAGCTTTTCTTTTTTCGATGTTTACTTTTACTGAAACATCTTCAACTTTTCTTTTTTCGATGTTTACTTTTTCTGAAACATCTTCAACTTTTCTTTTTTCGATGTTTACTTTTTCTGAAACATCAAACTTTTATTTTTTTTCGATGTTTACTTTTACTGAAACATTAAACCTTTATTTTTTTCACAATTTTTAACCTTAACATTTTGAGAATTTTGCTGTCTAATGTGCAAAGATAAGTTGTCACTGTTAGATTTAGCAGAGGTGATCAATCTCATACCAAATCGAGTAACAACTGGCCAGACACAAATCATAAACAAACAAAAAACTCTGCAAGTTTGCAACCCTACTAAAGCATACTTAAAAATTTCTCGGTTTAATTTATAATTTCTACCACACCGCAATTGCATTCAAAATAAAAATAATTTAATGGCATTTTTATCTCAACCCTAAACACCAGTAAAACAAAATTATAAATTCTACTAATCTATAAATCATAGAAACATAAAATAATAAATATGAAAATAATTTCTCGAAATATTTTTATACCAATCGAAACAATCAATTCACTGAAAATAAACATTTCTCAAAAAAAAAATTTCAACAGTAAATACGATCATTGTATAAAAAATCATTGTTCCATTTGAAACATCAAGTATAAAATTTTTTTTTAAAAATCATAATCATTATTTCTGTTTATTTACACGAGTGCTTTTTTTTTATTAATCAATAAAGATTAAAGAAATAAATTTTTTACTAGTAAAACGTAAAAATATCAAAGGATACGTGAAAAAGCTCGAATTAATCCACAATATTTCTTGAAAGCCACAACATCAGATGAAAGTTGATAAGAAAAAAAAAATTCTTTTTCTTTTTTTTTTCTTTCTCTTCGTTAAAATGATTCATAAATTAACACTGAGAGTGAAGGAGAGGAGAAATTGAAGCTTATTTTTCTTTGATTTCTGAGTAGGAGGGAGGGAATGTCGAACATCTAAGTAGACCATCGTAAACCATTCCGGAGTGGGAAAACACTTCATCGACGATTCAATCCAGAGCAGCACTGCTATAACTAAACTTTTCATAGGTCAAGTAGGTTGTAAAGTAAAGGGATAGGATTTTTAAATAACAGAGCACTAGGAACCGAATCATTTTCTTTATCAGCTTTAGACACTAAATTTCCATGGTATTTCTCAGCTCCAGCCTCCATGTAGCAATAAGGTACGGGTATTTTACGAAGGGATGAGGAATCCTTCGGCTTCGGGGTGAGGTTTTATCAACGTTGCAGCCAGCCGGAAAATAGATAACAATGGTTTCCTCGACAAGTAACTATCCTGGCGTCTTATAATAACAGAGCAAAACCCTGTTATTAATATGGGAATAATTTGTCCAAATATCAGATGAATAATGAGTCCAGATTCTGCATAGCGGTTTATTTATTAAAAGATGGTGAAGCAACAGTTTCCTCCCCTCTCCGACTGGAGGGGGAGGGACACTTTTCTCGTCAGATCTGACGGAGTTTAGCTAGCACAAGTAAGACACAAAAAGCCACGCAAAAACCATCGGTCCTGCGTTTTATAGGATACTTACAATGGGTAAACAGGGCAGTCATATTGCATTCCTTGTATTCCTACGTCTCATCGCAAATTATTTAATACTCATAGAAAATCGTTTCATCTTTCCTTATATGGAAGTGAAAGATCTTAAAATAACTTCTCTTTTGAAACATAAATCTAATTATAATTCATTGGCTTGTTTACAGCCTTGAAGTCCTAAAATAGAATATCTGCATTTTACGAAAACGAAAAAGTTTTACTGCTTTTATTAATACAAAAGTAATTTTATAACTTTTGTATTACATCCCCCTCAAAAAACAAATTTTTGGTTAGCCAAAAAAAATTTAAGTTTAGAATAATATGACTTTATAAGCTTTATGCTGGTATGACTGTCCTCTTTCCTACTATAAACAAAATTTTTTCAGTTATGTGAAAAAATATTATTTACAGTAACAACAATAAAAAACATAATAATGCAATTTATCTGTTTAGGCAACTAAACAGAAAGAAAAATGAAACATTTATATCTATTTTACTAACATTTTCAAAACATTTTTCACACTAAAATATACAAAACGAACTGGACACTATTCATGATTTAATTTTAACATTTGTGGGCTGTGATATTTCCTAAGTTTTGATACATGTACTATTTCAAACTTTTGTTTACTCAAATTATTATTTTTATTATTATTTATTTATTTATTTATTTTAATTAGCTTCTTGGTCATTCTTTTTTTTTTCCTATTTTTCCTTTTATTTTTGTTACCCTTTACGCTATTTTTTTCAGTGTTTACTTTTACTGAAACATCTTCAGCTTTTCTTTTTTCGATGTTTACTTTTACTGAAACATCTTCAACTTTTCTTTTTTCGATGTTTACTTTTTCTGAAACATCTTCAACTTTTCTTTTTTCGATGTTTACTTTTTCTGAAACATCAAACTTTTATTTTTTTTCGATGTTTACTTTTACTGAAACATTAAACCTTTATTTTTTTCACAATTTTTAACCTTAACATTTTGAGAATTTTGCTGTCTAATGTGCAAAGATAAGTTGTCACTGTTAGATTTAGCAGAGGTGATCAATCTCATACCAAATCGAGTAACAACTGGCCAGACACAAATCATAAACAAACAAAAAACTCTGCAAGTTTGCAACCCTACTAAAGCATATAGTAAATCAGTATCAAGCATAAAACTTAGCTGAGTTAACAATTTCGCCTATCATAATAAGGGGAAACTCACAACTTCTGTTAAGTGTTAATTGTCCTTTCGTTAGGGTAACATTTAAGTTTTAAAATTTTTTAATAGGAATTTTTAATTTTGACACAAAGTCTTTTTTTTCCTTTCAAGTAACTGTTGTGTAGATATCTTAATTAGTAATTTAATTTGTCACAATTGTGTGTTAGGAAATTCTATTACTAACGTATTTTTAAGTTTATTTGGTTACCATTACTTTTCAATTTGTGTTAGATCATGAGTTGGTTTACTTTGTATATTTTTCGTATGAGTTTCCTATCCGATCCAGCGAACAAAACATGTGTACTCACCAAGGCGCAAGAAAATGATTTTATACCTTTTCCTGTTAAACAGCCTGGCATTTTTTTTAAATACTTTGTAAATGCTTGTTGGCTTATTTTGCATGAGTATGAGTATGAGTTTATGTTGGGATTCACTCTCAGCAATAAGAAACTTTCTTTGTTAATGGAAATTACTGAGCTAGAACTGAGCTATGAACTATTTACCAACGTTGGACTCAAGCATTAATATCTAGTCGCTTTTCAATTTAAAATCTAAAAACAAGTATTAATTTCATTTTTCAAAACTATTTGTATTAGTTTAAAAATTTCTCGGTTTAATTTATAATTTCTACCACACCGCAATTGCATTCAAAATAAAAATAATTTAATGGCATTTTTATCTCAACCCTAAACACCAGTAAAACAAAATTATAAATTCTACTAATCTATAAATCATAGAAACATAAAATAATAAATATGAAAATAATTTCTCGAAATATTTTTATACCAATCGAAACAATCAATTCACTGAAAATAAACATTTCTCAAAAAAAAAATTTCAACAGTAAATACGATCATTGTATAAAAAATCATTGTTCCATTTGAAACATCAAGTATAAAATTTTTTTTTAAAAATCATAATCATTATTTCTGTTTATTTACACGAGTGCTTTTTTTTTATTAATCAATAAAGATTAAAGAAATAAATTTTTTACTAGTAAAACGTAAAAATATCAAAGGATACGTGAAAAAGCTCGAATTAATCCACAATATTTCTTGAAAGCCACAACATCAGATGAAAGTTGATAAGAAAAAAAAAATTCTTTTTCTTTTTTTTTTCTTTCTCTTCGTTAAAATGATTCATAAATTAACACTGAGAGTGAAGGAGAGGAGAAATTGAAGCTTATTTTTCTTTGATTTCTGAGTAGGAGGGAGGGAATGTCGAACATCTAAGTAGACCATCGTAAACCATTCCGGAGTGGGAAAACACTTCATCGACGATTCAATCCAGAGCAGCACTGCTATAACTAAACTTTTCATAGGTCAAGTAGGTTGTAAAGTAAAGGGATAGGATTTTTAAATAACAGAGCACTAGGAACCGAATCATTTTCTTTATCAGCTTTAGACACTAAATTTCCATGGTATTTCTCAGCTCCAGCCTCCATGTAGCAATAAGGTACGGGTATTTTACGAAGGGATGAGGAATCCTTCGGCTTCGGGGTGAGGTTTTATCAACGTTGCAGCCAGCCGGAAAATAGATAACAATGGTTTCCTCGACAAGTAACTATCCTGGCGTCTTATAATAACAGAGCAAAACCCTGTTATTAATATGGGAATAATTTGTCCAAATATCAGATGAATAATGAGTCCAGATTCTGCATAGCGGTTTATTTATTAAAAGATGGTGAAGCAACAGTTTCCTCCCCTCTCCGACTGGAGGGGGAGGGACACTTTTCTCGTCAGATCTGACGGAGTTTAGCTAGCACAAGTAAGACACAAAAAGCCACGCAAAAACCATCGGTCCTGCGTTTTATAGGATACTTACAATGGGTAAACAGGGCAGTCATATTGCATTCCTTGTATTCCTACGTCTCATCGCAAATTATTTAATACTCATAGAAAATCGTTTCATCTTTCCTTATATGGAAGTGAAAGATCTTAAAATAACTTCTCTTTTGAAACATAAATCTAATTATAATTCATTGGCTTGTTTACAGCCTTGAAGTCCTAAAATAGAATATCTGCATTTTACGAAAACGAAAAAGTTTTACTGCTTTTATTAATACAAAAGTAATTTTATAACTTTTGTATTACATCCCCCTCAAAAAACAAATTTTTGGTTAGCCAAAAAAAATTTAAGTTTAGAATAATATGACTTTATAAGCTTTATGCTGGTATGACTGTCCTCTTTCCTACTATAAACAAAATTTTTTCAGTTATGTGAAAAAATATTATTTACAGTAACAACAATAAAAAACATAATAATGCAATTTATCTGTTTAGGCAACTAAACAGAAAGAAAAATGAAACATTTATATCTATTTTACTAACATTTTCAAAACATTTTTCACACTAAAATATACAAAACGAACTGGACACTATTCATGATTTAATTTTAACATTTGTGGGCTGTGATATTTCCTAAGTTTTGATACATGTACTATTTCAAACTTTTGTTTACTCAAATTATTATTTTTATTATTATTTATTTATTTATTTATTTTAATTAGCTTCTTGGTCATTCTTTTTTTTTTCCTATTTTTCCTTTTATTTTTGTTACCCTTTACGCTATTTTTTTCAGTGTTTACTTTTACTGAAACATCTTCAGCTTTTCTTTTTTCGATGTTTACTTTTACTGAAACATCTTCAACTTTTCTTTTTTCGATGTTTACTTTTTCTGAAACATCTTCAACTTTTCTTTTTTCGATGTTTACTTTTTCTGAAACATCAAACTTTTATTTTTTTTCGATGTTTACTTTTACTGAAACATTAAACCTTTATTTTTTTCACAATTTTTAACCTTAACATTTTGAGAATTTTGCTGTCTAATGTGCAAAGATAAGTTGTCACTGTTAGATTTAGCAGAGGTGATCAATCTCATACCAAATCGAGTAACAACTGGCCAGACACAAATCATAAACAAACAAAAAACTCTGCAAGTTTGCAACCCTACTAAAGCATATAGTAAATCAGTATCAAGCATAAAACTTAGCTGAGTTAACAATTTCGCCTATCATAATAAGGGGAAACTCACAACTTCTGTTAAGTGTTAATTGTCCTTTCGTTAGGGTAACATTTAAGTTTTAAAATTTTTTAATAGGAATTTTTAATTTTGACACAAAGTCTTTTTTTTCCTTTCAAGTAACTGTTGTGTAGATATCTTAATTAGTAATTTAATTTGTCACAATTGTGTGTTAGGAAATTCTATTACTAACGTATTTTTAAGTTTATTTGGTTACCATTACTTTTCAATTTGTGTTAGATCATGAGTTGGTTTACTTTGTATATTTTTCGTATGAGTTTCCTATCCGATCCAGCGAACAAAACATGTGTACTCACCAAGGCGCAAGAAAATGATTTTATACCTTTTCCTGTTAAACAGCCTGGCATTTTTTTTAAATACTTTGTAAATGCTTGTTGGCTTATTTTGCATGAGTATGAGTATGAGTTTATGTTGGGATTCACTCTCAGCAATAAGAAACTTTCTTTGTTAATGGAAATTACTGAGCTAGAACTGAGCTATGAACTATTTACCAACGTTGGACTCAAGCATTAATATCTAGTCGCTTTTCAATTTAAAATCTAAAAACAAGTATTAATTTCATTTTTCAAAACTATTTGTATTAGTTTAAAAATTTCTCGGTTTAATTTATAATTTCTACCACACCGCAATTGCATTCAAAATAAAAATAATTTAATGGCATTTTTATCTCAACCCTAAACACCAGTAAAACAAAATTATAAATTCTACTAATCTATAAATCATAGAAACATAAAATAATAAATATGAAAATAATTTCTCGAAATATTTTTATACCAATCGAAACAATCAATTCACTGAAAATAAACATTTCTCAAAAAAAAAATTTCAACAGTAAATACGATCATTGTATAAAAAATCATTGTTCCATTTGAAACATCAAGTATAAAATTTTTTTTTAAAAATCATAATCATTATTTCTGTTTATTTACACGAGTGCTTTTTTTTTATTAATCAATAAAGATTAAAGAAATAAATTTTTTACTAGTAAAACGTAAAAATATCAAAGGATACGTGAAAAAGCTCGAATTAATCCACAATATTTCTTGAAAGCCACAACATCAGATGAAAGTTGATAAGAAAAAAAAAATTCTTTTTCTTTTTTTTTTCTTTCTCTTCGTTAAAATGATTCATAAATTAACACTGAGAGTGAAGGAGAGGAGAAATTGAAGCTTATTTTTCTTTGATTTCTGAGTAGGAGGGAGGGAATGTCGAACATCTAAGTAGACCATCGTAAACCATTCCGGAGTGGGAAAACACTTCATCGACGATTCAATCCAGAGCAGCACTGCTATAACTAAACTTTTCATAGGTCAAGTAGGTTGTAAAGTAAAGGGATAGGATTTTTAAATAACAGAGCACTAGGAACCGAATCATTTTCTTTATCAGCTTTAGACACTAAATTTCCATGGTATTTCTCAGCTCCAGCCTCCATGTAGCAATAAGGTACGGGTATTTTACGAAGGGATGAGGAATCCTTCGGCTTCGGGGTGAGGTTTTATCAACGTTGCAGCCAGCCGGAAAATAGATAACAATGGTTTCCTCGACAAGTAACTATCCTGGCGTCTTATAATAACAGAGCAAAACCCTGTTATTAATATGGGAATAATTTGTCCAAATATCAGATGAATAATGAGTCCAGATTCTGCATAGCGGTTTATTTATTAAAAGATGGTGAAGCAACAGTTTCCTCCCCTCTCCGACTGGAGGGGGAGGGACACTTTTCTCGTCAGATCTGACGGAGTTTAGCTAGCACAAGTAAGACACAAAAAGCCACGCAAAAACCATCGGTCCTGCGTTTTATAGGATACTTACAATGGGTAAACAGGGCAGTCATATTGCATTCCTTGTATTCCTACGTCTCATCGCAAATTATTTAATACTCATAGAAAATCGTTTCATCTTTCCTTATATGGAAGTGAAAGATCTTAAAATAACTTCTCTTTTGAAACATAAATCTAATTATAATTCATTGGCTTGTTTACAGCCTTGAAGTCCTAAAATAGAATATCTGCATTTTACGAAAACGAAAAAGTTTTACTGCTTTTATTAATACAAAAGTAATTTTATAACTTTTGTATTACATCCCCCTCAAAAAACAAATTTTTGGTTAGCCAAAAAAAATTTAAGTTTAGAATAATATGACTTTATAAGCTTTATGCTGGTATGACTGTCCTCTTTCCTACTATAAACAAAATTTTTTCAGTTATGTGAAAAAATATTATTTACAGTAACAACAATAAAAAACATAATAATGCAATTTATCTGTTTAGGCAACTAAACAGAAAGAAAAATGAAACATTTATATCTATTTTACTAACATTTTCAAAACATTTTTCACACTAAAATATACAAAACGAACTGGACACTATTCATGATTTAATTTTAACATTTGTGGGCTGTGATATTTCCTAAGTTTTGATACATGTACTATTTCAAACTTTTGTTTACTCAAATTATTATTTTTATTATTATTTATTTATTTATTTATTTTAATTAGCTTCTTGGTCATTCTTTTTTTTTTCCTATTTTTCCTTTTATTTTTGTTACCCTTTACGCTATTTTTTTCAGTGTTTACTTTTACTGAAACATCTTCAGCTTTTCTTTTTTCGATGTTTACTTTTACTGAAACATCTTCAACTTTTCTTTTTTCGATGTTTACTTTTTCTGAAACATCTTCAACTTTTCTTTTTTCGATGTTTACTTTTTCTGAAACATCAAACTTTTATTTTTTTTCGATGTTTACTTTTACTGAAACATTAAACCTTTATTTTTTTCACAATTTTTAACCTTAACATTTTGAGAATTTTGCTGTCTAATGTGCAAAGATAAGTTGTCACTGTTAGATTTAGCAGAGGTGATCAATCTCATACCAAATCGAGTAACAACTGGCCAGACACAAATCATAAACAAACAAAAAACTCTGCAAGTTTGCAACCCTACTAAAGCATATAGTAAATCAGTATCAAGCATAAAACTTAGCTGAGTTAACAATTTCGCCTATCATAATAAGGGGAAACTCACAACTTCTGTTAAGTGTTAATTGTCCTTTCGTTAGGGTAACATTTAAGTTTTAAAATTTTTTAATAGGAATTTTTAATTTTGACACAAAGTCTTTTTTTTCCTTTCAAGTAACTGTTGTGTAGATATCTTAATTAGTAATTTAATTTGTCACAATTGTGTGTTAGGAAATTCTATTACTAACGTATTTTTAAGTTTATTTGGTTACCATTACTTTTCAATTTGTGTTAGATCATGAGTTGGTTTACTTTGTATATTTTTCGTATGAGTTTCCTATCCGATCCAGCGAACAAAACATGTGTACTCACCAAGGCGCAAGAAAATGATTTTATACCTTTTCCTGTTAAACAGCCTGGCATTTTTTTTAAATACTTTGTAAATGCTTGTTGGCTTATTTTGCATGAGTATGAGTATGAGTTTATGTTGGGATTCACTCTCAGCAATAAGAAACTTTCTTTGTTAATGGAAATTACTGAGCTAGAACTGAGCTATGAACTATTTACCAACGTTGGACTCAAGCATTAATATCTAGTCGCTTTTCAATTTAAAATCTAAAAACAAGTATTAATTTCATTTTTCAAAACTATTTGTATTAGTTTAAAAATTTCTCGGTTTAATTTATAATTTCTACCACACCGCAATTGCATTCAAAATAAAAATAATTTAATGGCATTTTTATCTCAACCCTAAACACCAGTAAAACAAAATTATAAATTCTACTAATCTATAAATCATAGAAACATAAAATAATAAATATGAAAATAATTTCTCGAAATATTTTTATACCAATCGAAACAATCAATTCACTGAAAATAAACATTTCTCAAAAAAAAAATTTCAACAGTAAATACGATCATTGTATAAAAAATCATTGTTCCATTTGAAACATCAAGTATAAAATTTTTTTTTAAAAATCATAATCATTATTTCTGTTTATTTACACGAGTGCTTTTTTTTTATTAATCAATAAAGATTAAAGAAATAAATTTTTTACTAGTAAAACGTAAAAATATCAAAGGATACGTGAAAAAGCTCGAATTAATCCACAATATTTCTTGAAAGCCACAACATCAGATGAAAGTTGATAAGAAAAAAAAAATTCTTTTTCTTTTTTTTTTCTTTCTCTTCGTTAAAATGATTCATAAATTAACACTGAGAGTGAAGGAGAGGAGAAATTGAAGCTTATTTTTCTTTGATTTCTGAGTAGGAGGGAGGGAATGTCGAACATCTAAGTAGACCATCGTAAACCATTCCGGAGTGGGAAAACACTTCATCGACGATTCAATCCAGAGCAGCACTGCTATAACTAAACTTTTCATAGGTCAAGTAGGTTGTAAAGTAAAGGGATAGGATTTTTAAATAACAGAGCACTAGGAACCGAATCATTTTCTTTATCAGCTTTAGACACTAAATTTCCATGGTATTTCTCAGCTCCAGCCTCCATGTAGCAATAAGGTACGGGTATTTTACGAAGGGATGAGGAATCCTTCGGCTTCGGGGTGAGGTTTTATCAACGTTGCAGCCAGCCGGAAAATAGATAACAATGGTTTCCTCGACAAGTAACTATCCTGGCGTCTTATAATAACAGAGCAAAACCCTGTTATTAATATGGGAATAATTTGTCCAAATATCAGATGAATAATGAGTCCAGATTCTGCATAGCGGTTTATTTATTAAAAGATGGTGAAGCAACAGTTTCCTCCCCTCTCCGACTGGAGGGGGAGGGACACTTTTCTCGTCAGATCTGACGGAGTTTAGCTAGCACAAGTAAGACACAAAAAGCCACGCAAAAACCATCGGTCCTGCGTTTTATAGGATACTTACAATGGGTAAACAGGGCAGTCATATTGCATTCCTTGTATTCCTACGTCTCATCGCAAATTATTTAATACTCATAGAAAATCGTTTCATCTTTCCTTATATGGAAGTGAATTATCTTAAAATAACTTCTCTTTTGAAACATAAATCTAATTATAATTCATTGGCTTGTTTACAGTCTTGAAGTCCTAAAATAGAATATCTGCATTTTATGAAAACGAAAAAGAGTTACTGCTTTTATTAATACAAAAGTAATTTTATAACTTTTGCATTACATATATATATATATATATATATATAGATCGTATAGTTTGTCTATAGGAAGAACTCCTCTCGTCACAAAATCTAAGGCCGTCTGCTGTTATGGAAACAAGAAACAATATACACCAAAGAGCCATTGCATTATGACCACCCTCCATCTTTAACAATGGGCTCGCCCAGGTTTTCATGGTTTCTCGCCCAGGAACAAAGTTTTCATTGGGCACATTAGGACCCATAATCCTCATAGAACAATCCCTGACGCCTGTAAGCTACTTGACCAGGTTCACCCATTCATGGCAACAGTTTTTCCTGTGGGGGATGGTGTTTACCAACCATGTCATAAGGGTCGAATCGTCATGGATTGGTTCGAGGAACATCTCGGCCCCCAAATTCCCCTGACCTTAATCCAATAGAGCATTTGTGGTCCTACTTGGAAAACCAAATTCGTGCTGCCACGATACCCCCTCGCAATGTGAGGGAATTGCAGGACCAGTTGGAGAGCGCTTGGTACCACATACCTATCTACTACCTATCTATCAGACTACCTATCAGCACCTTGTGGAATCAATGCCACGGCGGGGGCTATCAGGTTTGAGAGCTAAAGGTGGTCCTACATGTTATTAGCAGGGTGGTCATAATGTAATGGCTCTTCGGTATATATCGAAGTGGGGAGCTTCTGTCTCCTCTGATTATTTTTCTTTTGCCAAACTGAACCCAAACCTGGTAAAAATTCACCCAACATCCCTACTTGAAATAGTTAAGGCTTGTAACCTTAGTTACCGCCACTGCTCCAGGCGAATGGCGAGGGGAGTCAAGGTAACAGCGCAGATCATATGTTTTTACTCAAAAACATATGATGTGGTAAAATTGTTCGAAAAATTAACAGCAAAATATAGTTTTATAATATGTGGCAAAATTCGGTAAATATGGTAAAATCTGGTAATTTTTAGCGTAATACCTTAAAGCATGGCATAAAAACCGGCAAACATTTTCCATTTCCATTTTTTCAAAAAAACATTTTGAAATTTTTTTTTTTTTTTTTTTTGGAAATAAGTTACATACCAATAATTGATAATTATCTCAATTGAAATATCACAAAATCAAATTTGCTTTTCTTGAAAATCTGATCTTAATTTCTGAATATACTTGTAATACATTTTGGTCATTTCTATAAAATAGAATATCAGTTTTGAAAAATAAATACAGTATTAAATAAATAGTTTACAAACTAATTAGTTTATATAAAATTGGCACAGTTACACTTTGTGTTATATTTCAATTAGTCCTTTATTTAAATCCTTTCGTTTAATTTCTTAAAGCTTTATTTAGCCTGAATTTTATAACAAAAATAAATGAAAGCTTTCGGACTGGCTGACTAAATAAATAAATGAAAGCAGAAAGAATGGATTGAGTGGCTGAGTAAAGGAATGATTGATTGAGTAAATAAATGAATTTATTAATAAAATGAATGCATGAATTAAATGAACTTATGAAAACATGGGAAAGGCATTTTCAATTTTTAATAATATATTATTTATAGTTTTTATTTGTTTCAATTAAAATGCTTAAATGGTTTTGAAACTTTAAACCAATTAAGTTTGAGTGGGCTATGAATTATTGAAATATATTTGAAATTTACCAATAATTTTCAAAATTAATTTAATTAAGGCAAATCATTTAATACTTTCAGAAAAACAATAATAACATTTTAATGACTGTAACTTTAACGATTTAAAAAAATAATTTAGCGACTCTTTTAACTCATATTGAATTCTTTCAAATTATTTTGAAATATTAAGTGCCTTAGTGTTGTCTAACTATATATTAAATCCCTGGAAGTTGGTGCTTTATTTCAACTTTGACTTAATTTTCCACTTTATTTAATTCCATTTCGATCAATACGATAAGCGTTAAGTGGAATTGTGACAGCGAGGTAAGTGGATTTAGTCATTTTGAGTCGTAAATTCTGGTGAAAACTTTCGTGAAACCTTTAAACAAGACGTTAATTTCTGATTGTGGTTGCTTTTAATTTGTTTAAAGAATGAAATGAGACTTATTTCCAAGAGTTAAGGTGAAGCTATGACATATATATATATATATATATATATATATATATATATATATATATATATATATATATATATATATATATATATATATATATATATATATATATATATGTGTCATAGCTTCACCTTAACTCTTTAACCCTTAAGTTTAATTTATGAAGGGAATGTCTTATAATTGGATACATATCATGTTATAATTTTTTTATCATTGGAATTTGAAAGAAATTTGATAGTTCAAAAATGGAACTTTTATTTGAATTTTTTAAATTTTTTTTCTGCAAACTCGAGAACATTGTCCAAAAAATATCATAAGAGATTTGATAAAATTTATTCTTATTCTTCATTTTTACATTTAAAAATAAACACACACATTATTACATAGTGCAACACGAAAAAAAAAACTGATTTCTATATAGTTAATTAGGACCGTTTGTATTCTATGATGCATTTATTAATAAAGATGTTTCGTAAAATTTTCGACCTGAAAAATTAAAAAGATACAATTTAGCTGCCTATTGTTCGTGGAAAACTATGATTTTTATGCCACCTTGCAGCTTTAACCCCTTAACTCAATTCTATCAAGAAAACTCAATTTTAAACCATGCAATATAGAGACAAATTAGAGACAAAATTAGATTATTCTTTTTATAAATTTAGATTCATTTAGAGACAAATAGATAATTTAAATGATTCAATGAATTATATAAATTTAACGATATAAAATACGAAAAATACTTTAAATGACACGTTCTTTAAATACCTTGTTGTGTGAATATTAAAGTTTTAATTTTGTTCTCAATAAGTTATTAAGAATGAATAATTCTAATTATAACAGCTTTTTTTGTCAGAGTTTTCTCGAGTATCTAGTATTCCGTTTGAACTGATAAGAGAATAAAAGAGCATTAGGCGGAAGTAATAAATACGTTATAAAAGAAATGATCGACTTTCCAACATTTTTTTTCGAAATTAAATACAATTTCAAAATATAATTACAAAAAGTTTTACTCAGGGGCCGGGATAGCCTGGTCGGTAGGGCGCTGGGCCCAAGTACAAGAGGTCGGGGGTTCGATCCTCGCCGGCCGAAGATTCCCCGTGTAGTAAAATGGTGACTGATGCACGTTAAATCTGTCGAGTCTCAAAGTCCTCCATGTTCCCATAACAAATCAATACCTCTGGGGGTACTGATCCAGGAGTTTCCTTGTCTTCTGGATTGGTTCAAAATTACAAGGCTACGGAGTTGAGCATTAGTAGTCGTAAACCCATGAAATCGGGTCGGCTGTTCAACGACGGTTATAAAAAAAATAAATAAAAAGTTTTACTCAAATGAGTGTTTGATTTTAAAAAAAAAGAATGTTTATTTACACACTAAGGAAGTTGTATTTTTGCCGTTTGGGAGTGACTTTCAATTCTCCGCTTTTACATTTTAAGAGGTATAAAAGAAATGAATTTAAAATAAAAATAAATTCTGCTTGTGTCGTTAGAGTTTTCATTAAGCATTCCGAGGAATTATACAATAGAATTAATTTAAAATACCTGCTATCACATTTTTTTCATTTTTCTAATTTTAACTTTTGTGGCTTATTGCTATCTAAAATTAAGTCCTAATTTCTAAATTTAAAAAAAAATATTTCTCAGAAATATTGACAACAGCAAAGCTACAAATAGTTTTCACTTATACAGTATAATGGCATAAGATTTTAAAAGTTCAAAGCAAACTGAATACTGCAAAGGTATTTAAAATAAACAACAGCTAATACCATTTTTCTTATTATTGTTGTCAAAGAAAAAATCTATCAAAAATATCTTTTGATTAGTTTGAAATTATTTTGTAAACTTTTGAAACCAAAGTGATAGCTTGTAAAAGAAAATATTCACTTAATTTTTGAGTTATTATGCATTCACTTTTATTTTAACGACATATTTCTTCTTGATGCAATGAGCATAAAATTTAGGCATTAATATATTTAACATTTCATATTCTTAATGGTCTACAATATCCATTCACGCCTTTGTTCAAAACTCAATAAAAAAATTATACAGTAATTTACTAATTGATTAATACAACAAATCATTGCATAAATGAACATTGCGAACAATGTAAATCTAACTGCATTATTTTTCTAAATAGTTAAAATAGGTCATTAGTTAAAACAAATAGGTTCTAAATAGTTTAGTTAAAATTGGTCCAAAATGTAATGTAAATATTAAAGTCAATTTGTTATAGAAGTAAATATTTGTGCTTTTTCTTTAAAAATATATAACGAAATGTATTTCCTTGCGAATGAACTACTTCCTGAGTCTTTTTTAAAATATCTTACTATCTGTTTCTTAAAATTTATGTTAGGACATAAATTTATATTCTGAAATAGGAATTACGTTAGTATAAAGTAGTTTCGTATTTAGGGTGGTATTTTGAAATACCGTAAACGGCCGCTCTATCCCACGAGCCACCACGGTTCAAGTTAAAAATAATTAGTGTATGTTAGCTAATGAATTTTATTAATTGAAAAATGAGTTGATTGCAACTTAGTAAATATTTATGTTATTTTATACGTTAGGCTGGATAAATTTAATGGTAGTATCGGTGGTCTACGTCACCAAATTAACGTTTCTAAAGTTATCTGTAACCACGTTATACTTATGCCTTAAAACGTGTTTATGCTTATGCACGCTTGTTTATTTTGCTTCATAGTTATGTTTTAAAACGTTGTTTCATCAAACTAAATAATAAATAAGGGTCCGAATAGCCTGGTTGAAAGGACGCTGGGTTCATGTTCGTGAGATCGTGAGTTCGAATCCCCCCGGTAGAAGAATAGCCGTAGACTAAATTGTCACTAGGGCATGTAAAATCTGTAGGGGTCGCAAAGTCCTCTAAGTTCCCATAACAAATCAATACGTCAGAGGTACTGAATTGGGGACTGATAGTTCTCTGGTTTAGGTCAAAACTACGATTTGTGGATGAATGAATGGAGTATGAATGGGCCCTTCCTGTAAACGGGTTGCGACATGTGTGTGGCTGAGGCCGTATTCCTCGTTATAGATTGCACTGTTGAAAAAAAAGGAACACTTACTCTGCCTTAAGAATCACTTAGATTCCCATAGCAGGCTTGCTAATATTGGCAAATAGTATTGGTGCCAACAACAGCAGCAAATAATTTAAAATCAACGGTAATTGAAATTCAAAAATAAGTCACGTACTGAAAAGCAAAATTTATAGAGAAACACTGGTGAAATAAATTACTGGTGAAATAAATTAAGAGAATTTGCATATTTTATCGAAATTCATGAAAAGAACAGAACTGAGTGTAAAACCTCTTCTTCTAGACAAAAATGAACATCTTGTACATCAAATACGTAAGCGTACACGTGTGTGTTGGCGGAGACAGTAGAGAACCAGACTTTATAAGTGCACGTAAGTAAAGACGCATTTCGTTCGCTAGCACACTTCTGCGAAGTTTTTGGTGTTATTTTGCGGCAATAGGTTAAATTCAAATTGTAACAGTAAAAATGAGTAACCACCAACGTTCAGATGATGGAATTAGAAGGCCAGAAGCAGGCGAATCTCAGGTGCAGATTTATAGAGAGTTCAATTTAACGTCCAGCATCGTATGTAACTTATGGAAACAGTTCCAGGATACTGGATCCATCTAGAGAAAGCGTGGGAAAGGTCGTCCAAGAGCCATGTCGGCCACGGAAGATCGCCATTTGTCCATTATAGCGAGGCGTAATAGAAGAGCTACAGCTTCTCAGCTCTCTCGTGACTTGTATGCAGCCACAGGAACCCGTGTATCAAGGGTGACTGTTTCCAAACGACTTCATGAAAAAGGGTTGTTTGCAAGAAGACCTGCTGTTTGGGTCCTGATCTCTTCTGCGAACAGGAGAATCCGTTCGGCATGGTGCAGAGAGCATAGAGATTGGAGTATGGATCAATAAGTGACCGTTCTCTTCACTGATGACTCCCGGTTCAACATAAAGACCGATTCTCGCAGTGTGTTCATATGGAGAGAGCCAAGGAACCACTGACTACCCTCCAATATTCGCGAAATCGACCATTCTGTCGCAGTAGGTTTAATGGTTTGCGCGGGAATCATATTGGATAGCCGCACTCCTCTCCATGCCGCTGAAAAAGGCTCTGTGACTGATGTGAGGTATAAGGATGAGGTCTTGGAGCCCTATGTTCGCTTTTTCAGGGGTGGAGTTGGCCCTGGTTTCATTTTAATGGACGACAACGTGAGACCACGTCGAATTCTTCTGGTCGATGAATTTCTAGAGAGTGAGGATATTCGCCGAATGGATTGGCCAGCCAGATCTCCAAACCTCAACCCCATAGAGCATGTCTGGGACGCTTTGGGGAGGGTAATTGCAACTCACTACCCCCATACGAGAACAATCCAGGGACCAATAATTACTAATTACTAATTATTAAATCTTGACACCAATAATTACTAATTATTTTGATAATAAGTTTTAATTGAAATAAAAAATAACTTTCGTATTAAAAGGAAAAATGAATGGGGAAAAGGTACTTATTTGTTAAGGAGAACCGGGAGAAATCGCCATATTAACGACAATGATGTTTAATTAACTTTGGTAATGGCATCTGTACAATTATGGAATGAATAATGGAATATTTAGCTGAATAATTTGAATATTGTTTGTCAGAATAAAAAAATTTCACAAGTTTTTCTTTCCGTTTTTGGAAAGAATCACTACACAAATCTAAAGTGTACGGCATGATAGAACAGAAACGACTTTCGTAAAAAGCATCTACGTATAAAATGCTAGTTTGACTTCAATTTTGCAAAATTAATTTCTAATAAATCACTTGTTATTTTGAAAATATCATATCTTACATATTCAAGATGCGACTGCTGTTTTTTTTTAAAGATTAAAATTAATGAAAGAAAACTGCCCGTTAAATGATCGTTAAATGTAAATAAAGTAAAATAATTGTTGTTATACCGAAGTTCCTTAAAGAGAGATAAGGTTCGGTAAAAAAAAAAAAACGACTACTGTTTACCACTAGGGAATAGTTATAGTATGAGGTTTTCAAAGAGAAAAAAAGAAAATAACTTTGAAAAATCAAATTTATCGATATGGGTTTGATTTTAAATTTTGAAAGTGGCTAATTTTTTTGCTTAATAACAAAGCATAACTTGATTCAAAATTTGTTTTTAAAAATTAAAAACATCAAAATACTTCTCAAAAGTAAAATGATTTCTAAAAATTATCATTAAAATAAAATTGGAATAAAATGTTCCTTTTGTTAGCTATTTTATCAAGAACCACGAAAATTAATCGAAAATTAAAATTCTAAATACAAAAATTGAATGCGAAAAAGAATTATGCTTGAATTAGTACTACGAGGGAATGAATTATTTGTAAGAGGATTTTAACAGACTTTAAAATGCAGGAGTTATTCTACTAATTTTAGCCTATTAAAGTATTAAAGAGAGTAAGGTTATAAATAAATTTTCCGAGATAGCAGATTTGAATCGAAGAATGAAATTGAAAGTGACTGAATCAACTCTAATTTCCTCTTGAAAGATACATGGTTGTATAATTAAGCATCCAGTTGTAACTGAGTTTATTTTGCATGAATTTTATGTAACTTCTAATCCAAGCGATAAATATTATGCAGAATTTCCAAATGACTTGTTTTCGTATACGAAGTTCTGTAAAGAGCTGTTGGAGCAGCTGTCTGAATATAATTTTCAAATGCGTTGAAGCTTTTCTGGAAGGTTAGATCTTGTTGTGTTCTAAACATAAATTTCAAATGAGCAAAATGTTTTTAGAGAATAATCTCTAGCTTGTTTCTGTATAGATTAAGTAATCTAAAAGGGTGGTAAAACAATTCCTGAGAATATATTTTCGGCGTGGTCTGCACTATATTACCATTACTGTATTACTGCTCTTCGAAATCTCAACCGACGTATGAAAAACGCTTTTAATCGAAAAATATGATATTGTATATTAACGTATAATATTTTGTAACTGTTATGAGTTTGTAACAGTCACCTATGTCAGCGCTTGTATAATCCACTCCCTCTATTCTTATTATTTAAAATTGAACAAAATGTCAATATGAATAACAGTCACAGCGTTATTAAAATCAAAAGCGCTTTAAATGAAATATTTCAACATTTTTGAAGTTATTCAAACGCTGAATAGCAAATATTTGGAACAATTCAACGAATTTAATGATTTACAACTAGAATAAATCTATAAAGAATAAATATTGAATAAATAATTGTAGAATGAATCATTATAGAATAATCAATTCATTGTAAAATAAACTTATATAGAGTAAAAATCATCCAACTCGTAATTTTCTAAAAGTTTAATAAATTTTTAAATATATAAGCTTTTCTTTCGTTTTAAAGTGCGGATAATTTATTACGGAAAGACAGTACACTGTAAAAAATTGCAGTAATTTTTACAGCAACAGTTGATGTATTTTTTATAGTACCGGTGTTATAATGGTGAATAAGAACACTTTTTACTGCGAAATCGGCTGTTTTTAATCACGTGTGTCTGATAACCAATCAAGACGACTACTTCCGACTGAAATCTTTTGCCGCCATTTTCGGTTGGTTTTTAAATATTCGACGTGATTAGATTGTATTTTTTACATACTATTACTGAACTTTTATATTATGGTTGCAAAGCGGCTTGAAAATCAATTAAATTCTGATGAAGCTGATGAAATTCACTGATTTTGAAACAAAATTTGATTTATGAAGCTGGAAAGCTTAAAAAAGAACATCTGTTATTTTATTAGTGTTATAAAAAGAACGTACTTAATACTAGATCCTTCAATTGACTATGAAAATTCTGCAGATTGTCAAGTGAGTTTTTATTTTCATTTATAATATTTTTTATATTATTTGTGCAGAATACAGAACTTCTATTATACAATATATTAACGGTGTATATATTAACAATGTGTGTTCTAATATTAACGATATTTCAAACTAATCACATTTCTTGAAGAAAACTAATAATATGATTAAATTAAAAAGGTATACAGTAAATTTCCTATTTCTATAATATACGTTTAATGAAATGATTTTATGCTATAATGGCTTGTTCTAACTTCCATCAATTAAGAATCCCGTAGTAAACTGATCGTAAGGACATGGTTTTCAGTAGAGCACAGAAGACAAGCATCACTGTCTGAAGCCAGTAAGCGGGTGGGTGACCACTTTGATCAGCCAGCGTAGGGATCGAGGGTGCACGGCATCAGTCCTCGTTAAACTGTTCTACCGTGAAGTGTTCGACTTCAAGCCCAGGTCGTCGGGCTGCTAAAGCAAAGGAGCCATCACCTCTGCAGGGGATCAAAATTGCGATAGCATGTCTTCGGATCATATTCAGGAATGTTTCCCCGACCGTTGCCAATAGCTCATTGTGCACCTTTCGTGCCACGAAAATAAAGTACCTACCTACCATCAATTAAGAATTTTGCAGTATACTCTGATTGTAAGGTTTCGAGTTTTAACTTGGTTCTTAAAATTTTGTATTTTACGAGATCATGTATAAGATATTAGATTTAAATCTTATCATCTTCCATATTCAATGATTGGTATCCTTATTTGTTACGAAAACATACGTTTATTTTTTAACAATAATGTGTTATTAGTTAAACTGTTTACACAAATGTCGTTTTTAGTGTGTAGTGTTTTTATAGGTAGCAAGCATAAACGCTAAAAATAGCTGAAATATTTTACACTAAATTGTATTGCTAAAGTATTTCTCCAATTTATATGTATTATCGGGAAATGCTTAGCACTGGAATGATGAATTTAATAGATAATCGACTTAAAGCAAATTTTAATAGCATTTTTTAAATATATTATTGAAAACGTGAAATTACTAAAATTACTAAATAGGACATAATAAAAGGAATCGAAAAAAATGAACTGGTTTTAAGACTAATCAATATTTAATGCGCCGAAACAACATTACTTTCCCCCTAATATATATACATACATACATACATACATATATATATATATATATATATATATATATATATATATATATATATATATATATATATATATATATATATATATATATATATATATATATATATATATATATATATATATATATATACATACAGTGGTGGCCAAAAGTGTGGACATTTTTTGAAAGTTTCATGTTTTTCAACTTTGTGTGCTTGTAGAATATATTAATTTTCACTTAAATACAAACGTTTATATATCAAATTGAAGGTAATTTTATGTAAAATTTAATAATAAATACAGTATTATAATGTCTGTATTACAAAAAAAAAGTTATGCAACTAATAGTAAGATCTATCTTAGATTTGCATTTTTTTAAAGTGATACTTACACATTCAATACTTAGTAAGAAAACCCTTATTTTTTAAGACAGCTTCACAGCGTCCTTTCATCGAGTGAACGAGTGTTTGGAGTTCATCTTTTGTTATCACATGGTGCCAAGAATCAATTATAGCTTCAATAAGTTGTCTTTTATTGGATGGACGTTTTTTTCGTACAAGAATTTTCAAACGTCGCCACAAATTTTCAATTGGATTGAGATCAGGGCTGTTTCCTGGCCATGGTAATATATCTATGCCTTTATTTTGAAACCATGCTTTGCATACTTTTGCTGTGTGACATGGAGCTGAATCCTGCTGAAAAATAAATGGTGCGTTGTTGGGGAAGAGATCCCTGATGGAAGGTATCAATTTTGGTTTCAGGACAGTTTCGATGTATTTTTTGGCATTCAGGATACCATCAATCACTTGAATTCGGACACACCATCTGCAGACATACATGCCCAAATCATGACATTTGTTGGGTTTTTGTAGTTGCTTCAATGCAATCAGGATGAAGTGCTTCACTTACTCTACGTCTCACGTATTTTCTACCATCACTACCAAAGAGCGATATTTTACTCTCATCGCTCCAGATTGCTTGCTTCCATTCATTTTCTGTCCATTCAATGTGTTATTTTCCCCACTTAACTCGTTTTTTGCTTTGCTTTTGATTTAAATATGGTTTTTTCCTTGGAATTCTAGCTTGTTGTCCAAATCCTGATAACCTTCTTCTTATTGTTCTTGAACTTACTGCAATTCACACTGCACTGCGCTTCACTCACACTTACTGCATTCATTTCACATCTAATGGCCTCTGATGAAATTTTTCTATCTTGAAGGTATAGTCGTTTAATTTTTCTATCGGCACTAGCACTTGTGCATTTTTTTCGGCCTAATTTGGCTTTATTTCCCCCTGTTTTCGTTTTTTCATAACATAAACAGAACTTTCGTACACCAGAACAAGTCACTGAACCACCAACTTGTCTTGCAATTTCAGCAAAAGAGAGGCCATTTTCTCTCAATATGACAATTTGGCCTCTTTTTGTAGATGTCCAATTAGTTCTTCTTGTTGATGACACTGTTCAAAATTAGTTTAATTAAAAAAAGGACTTTAAATATTAAAAAACAGCAGTACTCTATTTAATTGTACTAGTATGCATCATTCCGCAAAATATTTCCAGAACAATAACTCTTTTACCATCCAAATAACTTAAACTATAGTTACAGACATTTGATTGGTCCTAAGAACAGTGTTTGTGATTGGCTAGTACGCTTTCATAACAAACACGTCCTTAAACGAAACGATTTGTGTTTGTTTGTTCTACTAAAATGAACGTAACTTTGTTTTTAATACAGATATTTTAATCCTGTTTTTGTTATTAAATTTTACATAAAATTACCTTCAATTTGGTATATAAAAGTTTGTATTTAAGTGAAAATTAATATATTCTACAAGCACACAAAGTTGAAAAACATGAAACTTTCAAAAAATGTCTACACTTTTGGCCACCACTGTATATATATGTGTGTATGTATGTATACAAAGCCCATTGAGGGCCAAGGCCTAGTTAGCCCTTCTCAGTTTTCTTGACCGTGAGCTATGGGGCGCAGGAGCTGATGTTCGGATTGGGTGGCCAGCCAACCAGTGTTTAGTCCACAAGCACGCTTGGTACTCATTTTATTGACCCATTGAAGAGATGAAAGGCTGAGCCAACCTTGCCCGGTCCGAAGATCGAACCCAGGATCTGTGGAACGAGAGCACGAAGCTCTATCACTCAGCCTGAGTGGTATGTGTTTAAAAATATTTTTTGTACGTGTAAAAAACATTCTTTTTTTAATGATTTGTTTATATGTATATATATATATATTTATATATATATATTATCATTGCAATTTTTTTTAAATTTTAAATTTAAAAATGCTCTTTCTCATTCTAATGTAAATAGAAAATAGAGTTAAATGGGAAATTTATTAATCATTTTAATAGTCTAAAAAAAATCATCTGGCATTTTAAAGGAAAAAACTAAAAATTTTTTTAGCCTGTTCGATACTTGCTTTTTATAAAAAAGTGGCTTTTCGTATTCCTGTTACCGAGAAAGTGCAATTTTAATCTTCGGCGATCAAAGTAGCACCTCTTCTACCCCTACCTCTTTGTTTCCAGTTTCTATGGTAACTGATTATAAAAATGTGAGTTCATTAGAAATGGAGAATAAGAGCTAGTGAAGATCTTTCGCAACTTTTGTTCATTAGAGCCGAACGATTTTTTTACGTAATTTTAATCTGTAACAAATTCTCAAGAGCATACACTGAGTGTAGCTTTGCAAATAGGTATTATAACTATGATAAAAAAAAACGCTATGAAAATCTCTAGAGTGTGGAATAATAAGGAAGGCAAGACGGAAATATCAAAACCAGTTTGGTTGCCTGATGAAGCTTTTGAATTTTTCTTATATTTCTCCGCTTTCTTCGAATTCTTCTCTCTGCTTTGATTAAATATGTTTTGAAGTTTTCAGTTTTATTTTGCTCAGCAGTGATTAGTTAGATTTGTCTTTTTTCCAATCCTTAATATTATTTTGGATTCCCTTATGTGTATTATTTTTTCTTTACTTTCTGATAAAGGTTTTTAAAATTTTTTATTAAGAATACTCATTATGGTAAAACTTGTATATTAAAATAGTTTAATGTCCTAACTTTATTTGATTCAAAGTAAGTAAAGACATTTTTATGGGGGCCCGAGAACATTTTTATAATTCAAACATAGATACCTATGAGAAAATATTTATGTTTAGCTTTATATTAGTCTATGAAATCGAATAAAAACTCCCCCATTTAAACGTAGCTGAACATTTTTATCGAGTAAAAATAATTTAATTGATTTTGTATTTAATTTTTGAATGGCTAGTGAAACATGCTGGGCAAGTACAAAATTGCCGCTATATGATGTCATTATTAATTAAATTGAAGAAACCTTCTATAAAAGTTCTTTAATTTTTTTCTAAGTTGGAAATTTTTTCAATTGTATTTCTAGTAATCTATTATAAACAATTTTATGGAGTTAGATTTTCATATAAATGTGTGCAAATATCATAGTTTGTAATAAATTTACATTAAATTTACTCGTGTCTTTTTTTTACACAACTATACGCATAGCATTATTTATGCTTTCATCAATTATTTTGATATTTTTTATGAATACAGTTCTATTAATTCAATAATATAGTTTTGTATACACTGTAAAAATCATATGTATTGTTTAGTAAAACTTGCTACCAGCAACAGGTATGAAATTTACAAAGTTGTTGTTTTGAAAAACGCTGTAAATATTTCAGTAGATTGATGTATGTTTCACAACGTGCTATTCACTGTGCTCTACACTGCGATGTGTGCTGTTGTATTCACAGCACTGTCTGTAACAGCATATTGTGATATCAGCAGCAGTTTGATGTATTATTCACAACACTTAGTGAAGTTTTGCACCAGTTTGCTGTAATGTTCAAAATAGAAACTTTGTTATATATTTAACATAAGTCTGCTGTAATGTTTAGATCAGCATCTTTGAAAACAATTTCAAGTACCTACAGTAAATTTTGATGTAAAATACAAACGGTTTTTTGCAGTGTACATAATGATAGTGCTATAATTTGAACTAATTTCGACTTACATGTTTATTTGAATTTAATACTCTTTGAACTTTTGTTGCATGTACATTATACGTTTGTCTAATGATTTTTTTAAAGGAATTCGTATATGAATTTTATAATTTTTTTTTAAGGTAAGAAAAATTTGTCCGAGTGACAACATGGTATTGCATTTGTTTCCAGTGTTCTTCACCCCCAATTTCTGATCCTGGGCTGTTAGAATGCGATACTCTCGGTCACGCATAGAGGGCTCTGAAGCAGCTAAACTATCTCCAATGTTCAATTAAATTTCCTTTTCACGGTTTTCAAACCATTTTAGTTGTAAATAGTTAAAAAAAACAGTATAGTTTTGTATTGATGGTTTTTTAGCCATAGTTGTTGTAGGTTTCAAAATAATAAAGGTATAAAAGGTTCTTTACCATAAACTTTACTGTTAGTTGGAAGGACAGACTGCTGCCTGTTATTTTACCGGTTATTTTAGAATGAAAATTCATTCTGACAGTGTAGTTAAAAAAATTACTTTGTTTCGAGTTTAAGTTAAGCAGACTATGGCTTTTCTTTATATTTCTACGTGTAAAAGCAAGAAAAACTCAACGAAATTTTTTCCGCAAATTCTATAAATGTTTACTTTTATAACATTTGAAATGTTCTATGTAATGCTAAATCAGTTAAAAAATAAGAGAAATAAAAAAAAGTTAGAATTCTTAACTGATTTGCTTTCGTATACAAAGGTCCATAAAATATTTTGGTGAATCTATTTTCACGTAATATTGATATGCCAATTATGCTCATTGCTCTTAAAGTAATTTTCTAATGATCTTAAAATTACTTAAGAATAATAACTTTGTGCTTCTACACCTTATGAAATCTTGAAGTGTGCTAAAATAATTTTCTCAAATGCGTACTTTGTGTACTGTGTACTAAGTTAGTAATATTCAATACTGCTTAAATAGTATTGTCCAGTTAAATGCAGTAATGCGAAATATATATTACTTTTGCCTTAATTAAAACGCAAAAAATAGTTAAAATAAAAATATTTTCTAACGCATTAAATATATTTGCTCTTCCAAAAATATTTTTAAAATTTTCCCCTTTTATTTCTGAAGTAACATAACGAAAACATATAAAAAGTTTTCAAGTGATGAAAACATTTGATATTATTTGAGAAATAAAAAAAATATTGTGCCATCATTTTATGATTAGAGACCAAAGACTAAACAACGTTTTATAAAGTAGTTTTGATTAAATTTTGCCTCACCTAACAAAATCCAGCTCATGACAGACTAGTAAATAGATATCTTCATATCACGTTAACGTTATCTTTTTCTGAAAGATACGTGACTCTCTTCTAACCAGGATGACGCAATGTGCACTGTAACAAAATTTTCAAAATTTTATCTATTATCAGTGAGGAAATCTTAGAAATTATCTCTGATACTATCATAAAAATAATTCACAAATATGTCACTAAACCTACCAGAATATTATATTTCCGAGATGTAATCTTTAGAACAAATACTTATCAAGACTTTAGGCCCTAATTTTTATCAGTTAGATCAAATATTCATTTCCAATAATTTTTTTTAATAAATTATAAATTTACATTGCAGAAATATATCATATGTTTTTGAAATACAAGTAGTATTACTTGAGTTATGGAAAAAAGAAACAAAAGAAAAGATTAACGAATATAAAAATTGTTAACATCTGATATACGATATATTTGTGTATACATCACATTTAATTTTTTCGCTACATTTGTAAAATAACCTTTAAAACTTCAAACAAAATATAATACTTTTAAATTGTTTATAGAATATATGAAACTAAACATAAAAACTTAAAACCAGTAAATGATACAATTATTGATTTTATAGTTAATATTTCAGACAGAGTTAGTCATTTTTCCTTTGTTGTAAATATTAAGAAAATAAAATACAATAGCATAATATTTATTCACGAAATGGAATAAAATGTCATTGTTCTTAACTATTTAACTGTTTAAGTTACTTTATGACATGAAACTCATTTATTTGCTCATAAAATTAATCTTCATTCTTTTCTTTTCTTTTCTAATGGGAAAAACGGTGTTTACTTTGATTTTTTTTTGGCAGATATTTCCTTAAAAATTGCTTTTTTAACTTGACATTTTTAAAAAAAGATGTATGACATTAAGAAAAAATGTATGACCAAAAGTACGGGAAGATGGTAAAATTTACCGTATTTCTGGCCGTATGGAAACTTTTAAAAAGCTCGGTAATTTTTACCGGAGCGCTTTGGTAATGATTTTCGTAAAATTAACAATAAAATATTTTTTTATTAATATGTCATGAAATTTGGTAAATGCGGTAAAATTTGGTGATGTTTTCATGATACCTTAGATTACGGCATAAAAAAAACCATTTGTTCGGTTAAATTTATTTTTCCGTTTTGCATTTGTTACTAAATGCTTGGTTATAAGAATAATAATTTTGAAAATCAGA
Source organism: Parasteatoda lunata (assembly GCA_949128135.1). Lineage (NCBI taxonomy): Eukaryota > Metazoa > Arthropoda > Arachnida > Araneae > Theridiidae > Parasteatoda > Parasteatoda lunata. The sequence continues at coordinate 60,530,180 of OX421972.1, read as the reverse complement.
ACTATCGGTAAATCGTTCTTATACACTAGTGAAATAAATTAAGAAAATTTGCATATTTTATCGAATTTCATGAAGAGAACTGAACTGAAACCACTGCTTCCAGACAAAAATTCAAATCTTGTACATCAAGCGTACACGTGTTTGTAGGCGGAGCCAGTAGAGAAACAGGCTTTATAAGTGCGCGTAACAGCTTAATAAGTGAAACAGGCTTAATAAGTGTGTGTAACAGCTTAATAAGTGAAACAGGCTTAATAAGTGCGCGTAAGTTAAAGACGCATTTTGCTCGCTAGCACGCCTCGGCGAATTTCTTGGTGTTATTTTGCAGCAATAAACTTCAAATTGTAACAGTAAAAATGAGTAATCACCAACGTTTAGATGATGGAATGGGTAGGTGAATTGTGGGGACTAGAATCAGGACAATTTCAGGTTTGAAGAGAATTCAATTTAACGTGGAGCGTCGTGTGTAACTTATGGAAACAGTTCCAGGATATCAGATCCATCGAGAGAAAGCCTGGGAAAGGTCGTCCAAGAGCCACGTCAGCCACAGAAGATCGCCATTTGTCCATTATAGCGAGGCGTAATAGAGGCTACAGCTTCTAAGCTCTCTCGTGACTTGTATGCAGCCACAGGAACCCGTGTATCAAGGGTGACTGTTTCCAAACGACTTCATGAAAAAGGGTTGTTTGCAAGAAGACCTGCTGTTTGGGTCCTGATCTCTTCTGCGAACAGGAGAATCCGTTCGGCATGGTGCAGAGAGCATAGAGATTGGAGTATGGATCAATAAGTGACCGTTCTCTTCACTGATGACTCCCGGTTCAACATAAAGACCGATTCTCGCAGTGTGTTCATATGGAGAGAGCCAAGGAACCACTGACTACCCTCCAATATTCGCGAAATCGACCATTTGAGAGATATCATGAGAGAGGGTTATTTGTAAGAAAACCTGCTGTTTGCGTCCAGCTCACTTCTACGAACAGGAGAGTCCGTTTAGCATGGTGCAGAAAGTATAGAGATTGGAGTATGGATCAATGAGAGACCCTCCTCTTCACTAATGAGTCCCGGTTCTGCCCAAACACCCATTCTCGCTGGACGTTCATATGGAACCGGGGACCCGTTATCTACCCTCCAATGTCCGAAAAATCTACAAGTTTTGGGCGGAGCAAGTTTAATGGTCTGGGCAGGCATCATGTTGGATGGCCTCACAACTCACCATGTCTTTGAAAGGGGCTCTGAGACTAGTGGGAGGTATAAGGATTAGGTCTTAGAGCCCTATGTTCGCTTTTTCAGGGGTGAGGTTGAAGTTCATTTTAATGGATGATAACGAGATGCCACATAGAGCAGCTCGTTTTTTCAACGAATTTCCAGAGAGTGAGGATATTCGCCAGATGAATTGGCCAGCCAGATCTCCAGACCTCAACCCTACAGAGCATGCCTGGGATGCTCTGGGAAGGGTAATTGCAACTAGCTACCCCTTCCGAGAACCATCCAGGGAATGAAAACAGTTGCTAAATGAGAGGGACCAATTGCCACAGTAAACTGCCTTATTTCAAGTATGAAATCCGCTGCAAGAGGCGACCTTACCAACAATTAACCCTTTTTTTTTTTTTTTTTTTTCTGCAACCGCTGTTTCATATCTTCCGACTCCAACGAGTGTTACGCACGATCACGCGTGTGTATTGCAATTGTTAAATATTTATTTGTTTTGTATTGTATCAATGTATGTACATATCAAATTTCATTGAAATCGGCCCTGTAATTCTAGAGATAATCGACCAAGTCTTCGAATTCTCTTAAATTCTTACACATTGCATTATTGGAAAAATTACAGAATGAATTATTTAAATACAGGGAAATTTTTGTTTATTGACCAGAATTATGTTGTTTTTTTTTAAAATCAGAAGTGTCCGTATTGTACGGTAATTTTACCAGAATTTTCTTCTCCGTGTATAATGAAAACTACTTTTTACTTTTACATCTGTCTTACATTATAAAGAAAGAAAATAAATGAACATGTTTATATATTTTTTTAAAAATATTTTTTTAAATCTTTCATTAATGAAAAAAAAAGTTAATATATTTCTAAATATAATAATCTTTTAAAATTATTTCTAAAAAAACAAGTGTACAAGAATGATTAAATAGTCAAAAGTTTTACGGAGTTTTCTAAATCTTTCGTAAAAATGATTACATAGCTATTAATTAAATAATTCACGTTAGAAGAATTTCATTTCCTCTAATAGTTTTCAAAATACAACTGAATTATAATGCATGTATTTGTTTTTTTTTTACTGTAGTTTTGATAAATTTTGTTTTACACTGATAATTTATGTAAATTTATGTTAAAAGAATAAAAAAAAAATGTAATAACTATGAGAAACGCTTGCTAAGTTTTCTTATGTTTTCATTTGAAAATATTTAACTGTACCTCGAGGGAAAGTTTAACAATAGGTTTTTAAATTTAAACCATGAGTAATTTACTCTTTGAAAATTATGATGCATTATTTGAATATCTTTGTTGAAGTATGCATTTTTTAAAATCTCAATACTTACAGCATGCATGCAGAGCCTCAAGAGTTCACGTGATTAAAATGCAGTGATAATTTTGTTGAATAAATTATTATATAATAATGTGAATTTAAGGAAAAAGTAGAAGGGAATTAATATAATATATATATATTTTAAAGTTTAAGGTAAACGGTTTAAAATTTTTTTGTACTATAATATGCTATGAGTAAATATGTAAATATGCTTTATAGCATAGCATATCATTTCTAGAATATTTGTGTTCATATCATCAACATTTAAGTTAGCCTTATTTTAAACTAGCGCAACTTGTACATGAAGTCAATTTGTTGAGAAATGAATATTTAGAAAAGTTTGGTGATTATGAGGACAATTGTAAATTATGCGTTTTTTTTTGCATCTTTGCACAATTTACCTACAGAAATTATTTCATAATTTAAAAAAAAATAATTTGTATTACTTTTTAACTGGTTAAACTATAAAATCTATAATTTTTATTATAAATCCTTTTAGTATTTGTTAAAAACAAGAAGAAAGTTAAACGTGTATTCCTTACACAAAAATAAGGTGTTTTTAAGTTTGTTTTGTGGTTGACAGATGTGAAAGAAAACGCCTGAGGCAGAAAATGAGGTTATGTTTTGCACCAAAAATAACTTCATTAATCAACCTAAATTTCAAACTCATTTCAACCTCACAAAATCAATCTCATATATAATTCAGAAATAGTTTTAATTTAGATCTGGTGAAATTATTCACTCCTCAACTATACGTATTTGCTTGATGTGTAGAAAAAATAATCTGTACACCTCAAAAGCAACCTCCATATGGTTGCTCTAAAGTAGGTTTCCATCAACCTCAAAACATCCTCAAGTATCAATAAAACAATTTCATACACCTTTATTATACACCTTAGAAGTTTAATTTTTTGAGGTTGTTTTTGAAATTAACTTCGAATAAACCTCAAATCAAACTTGAAACCTCAAAAATACCGTTAATTTCTGTTAGGAAGAATTCTGTATCGCATAAGTAATTTTGTAATTTTATGTAGTTTTCAAAAAGTTTGCTTAATTTAATCTAGTTTCGGTAAATATTTTTCTAATACTCATGCTTACGGTGCAATGTTACTCGTATTTATTATAATTGATAAAAATGTTAAAAATTTAGTTAAATTTAAATTTTTTTCATAATTTATTGACGATGAATTTATTTTATGCTTCTTCGACATCTATAAAATATTGTATAAAGCATAAAAGTTTTCATTAAACGTTCTTTATTTTGTTCACTATATTTTAAATTATGAAAAATCATTAAAAAAAAGCATTTTCAATGCCTAGAAATAGGAGCGGTTCCATAAACGAGGATTTATTTGTTTTAAAAGTAAATAGAATAATATTTGTTACTTCATGATAAAATATTTAGTTACTTCATGATAAAATATTAATATCTATTATGTTGAATTTATGTTGACGTTCAACATAATTCTATTAATAATTACAATAATACATTAATAATTATTTAATTTATCATAACAATTATTAAATTAAAATATAATCATAATAATAAATAATGATAATTTCTAAATTATTTTTAAAAATATTAATTATTGATAATAATAAATAACAGAAATATAATTATAATATAATTATGATAAATATAATTATAATTACAAATAAAAAATAATTATTATATATAATAATGAAATTACAAATATAACAAAAATATAATTACAAATAATTATATAAGTATGATAACATAATAATAACAATTGAAAATTTATAATAATAGTTATTGTTAATATTAAAAATTATTTAATAAGTAATTACATTAATAATTAATATAATAACATTAATATATTAAAAATATATTATTAGATGTTGATGTTGAACATCTTCAACAACATCTTTTAAAATCCATTTTTTCTTATAAATTCTCTTTTGTTTTCATCATTTATTGATAAATTTGGAAAATGACAAAGTAAAACTAAATTGATGAAACAATTGCCTGAGAGCAATGAGTTTTGATAGTTTATACATATAAACTTAATCAACTCCAATTACTTTTTATATTTCTCTGTTCGTAAAAAGAAGCAAATAATTAATTATTGGAAAATAAGAAGAAAGATGATTTTTTTAAAGGAATTCAATACGATGAGAGTTACTTAGGGAATTGATAAAAAGTATGTAACAAAATAAGATTCTTGGCTACTTTGAGACATTATTATATAGTTAAATGTTTGGTTGTTTGGTTGTTTGGATGTTATTGTTATGCAGTGTTTATCAATAGTTTACTTTTCTCATAGTATAAGTAAAAAATTGCAATTATTAAAATAATCGAAAGAAGATTCTTGAAAAAAAAAGCATATGATGTGATAAATATGTCAAAGAAATGTTGATGGCAAATTTCAGATCATTCAGTAATTAGCGAAATTTCACGTTTTAAATATTTACATGCACATGTTATTACTAACATTAATGCTGCTATAAAATATAAAAAGTTAAACAAATGAAATTAAATAAATTGATGACTTAATATGATATGAATAAATTAAAAAAATGGGTTACTACTAAGTGTTTAAAATTTTTTTCTTTGATTTGGCTGTAAACATTGTAGATTGAACCCCTTGACTCAGATTGGACACTATATCCTTTATAAATATATATATATATATATATATATATATATATATATATATATATATATATATATATATATATATATATATATATATATATATATATATATATATATATATATATATATATATATATATATATATATATATATATATATATATATATAATTATATAATTTTATAATTATATATATTTCTTATTATTTTTTTTAAACATATAATTAAAGAAAAGTTAATTTCTTAGAATAATATGTCATTTAAGGGTGGAAATTTTTTCTTTACGTAATTGCTGTCTGGTTCTATGCATTTTTGTAAATGACAGGACAGTGTTTTCTATGCATGTATCACACCAGCTTCCCACCTCGTTTTTGACTTTAATCACTCCTAGACCTCTCCTTTTTGTTTCCCCTTCCGACTGAATCAGGGGTGAGCAAAAGCTAGCACTTTAAGTCTTGAAAGTGTCATAATTCTATAATCAGCACATACCTTCTGTACTATTTGAAATAAAATAAATTAACTATAAAAGAGGAATGAAGTAGTAGACTGGAATTTACGAAAATTTAAGAAAATGGAATTTAAGGAAATAGTAATATGAAATCATAAAATTACAATTTTATTTTATTTATTATTTATTTTACAATCTAAGATTAATTTTTTTTGGTGCTTTTTTATTCACTTTATTTTCCCGTAAACTTAAAATAAATTTGTTTTCTATCATAGAAGGCACAAAATAAATCAAAACAATTTTTATTTCGCAATAATTTTAAGGTATAGGATTTTCTTTGAAAATAATATTTGAAATCAACTTCTCGAAAAACAGTTTATTTTTTCTTGTTTAAAATCCAAAATTTTCAGTTTTTAAATAATTCAATAGATTTAAATCGTACCCTTAATGTCATCAGAACTATTTAAAAAATATTAATGTTATTTTTTACCTGTTTGTTAGTTTTTATTTATTACTACATAAAAGTTAAGCAAGCTTGGAGATATTAATTGTTTTTAAAACTTTTATAATTAAAGTTTGTGTTTATACTCGTATCTTGAGGAATCTGCTGAATGTTGAATAATAAAATGCTTTTTTATTTATGAAGACGGTTGTTTGTAAAAGTGTTAAAAAAGAGTTAGTTTTTTTAAACTTTTTATTACAAGCAAAAAAGAAAACGAAAATAAAATACAAAAGCCACAATAGAAATTTATCACATCACTTAATTAATTTCACATTTTAAACTATATTTTTAATAAATATTTTTTAATTTAGTAACAGAACTTTAATGAAATATAATAATAGATTTTAAGCTTGCATTTTAAGTACTTACCATTGAATGTTATAAAGGAAAACATGAATTGTGTCTGAAATTAAAAAAATAGATATTTCTATTTGTTCTATTTTCACAGCTATGTATAGTGCGCAAGAAAAAGTAATTAACAGATCACTCTGAATAACTTTTGATCTAATAATCGTATTTTCGCGTTCTATGATTCAATTTTAGTGGTTAGAGAGGGTGACATCAAATATGCTAATTAATTTCAGCAAACAATATTTTAAGTTACGAAATGAAACGCAAAAACTTATTTTTTCCGAATAAACATACCTTTTCTTTCGTCTGATCTGGATTTCTGATTCTGAAGTTAGCCGGGGTATAGAAAATATTGTCCCAAAATGGGAAACCCATCACATCTTCCTATTTTGAAGGAATGGAACAAATATTGTGGTATCACTGGGATTGGAACTCCATTTTAGTTGGTGTAATGAGATTGGACTTGCCCTCTCAGCTATAGCTTGTTGTACAAGGAATTTAGTGGCTTCATAGGCCTAGTTGGCGCGAATAAAATTCTGGTTGTTTAACCATATTAGGTGAAAGCAGTCAATAAATGATTTTTCTGCTTATTAACAGTGTGAATACCATCTTTTTTTACAGTTAGTTGACCGTTTTGGTTGAATATTGTAAAATAACAAATAAATTGTTACTTGACAATTTTTCTGAGAAATTTTTAAAATTGAAGCTTTTACAAGTTATTACAGAGTCTTCTTAACACAACACTTCGCATTCTTGCAGACGCGATAACTCCTTAAACTCTTATCTGATTTGCTTAAAATTTTAATGAAACTAATGTTGTCTTCATTGCATGTTTAATACTTTTGAATATGATTATTGTTTTTAATATTTATGCACTAAAACTATACTATAAACTCTTGAATAATATTAGATGTATTAGTATTAGATGGTATTATTTTATACTTTTATAATTGTCGTACACAACCGACCCAATTTTTTGAGTTGACGACTACCATTGTTCAACTCCGTAGCCTTGTAATGGTGAATACAATCCAAAAGACAAGATAACTCCTAGATCGAGAATTGGGAGAAATTTGCCTTCATGCAGGACTTTTTGATGGATCTAACCCGCATTTTTGTTGCTTGGAGTGGAAAACCACGAAAACCTCCCGCGGGTAGCATGATGGCAAGGAGACTCTAACCCATGATCGATCTACCACTGAATATATTTTACGTCAACATTGTGGTCGGTGAGAGTCGGGGGCGGAATTCGTATCAATCAGCCATCACTGGGATTCAAACCCGGTTCACCTCATTAGGAGGCGAACGCTCTATCCCCATATCCACTGCGGCTAAGATACTATTATTTATTGAATAGTACAGTTTTCACATTCTAAGCTCAGGCATATATTCTAAAAGCTTAATAAATCCAACTAATAATTTCAGTTGCTAATTAATTCAAATATAACAAAGACGAAAAAATTGTCAAACATTGCCAAAACTTAGTAGAATTTTTGCCAAAATGAGCAAAACTGGCACTGATTTGAGAGTATATTAACTATTAATTGAGAACAAAAATTAATAAAAATTCTAAAATAATGCTATTCCCCTATATGCTCTTGCAGAATTCTCTCTGTAGTAGATACAAAAAACTTAGTTTATAAGCTATTTTGAGAAATTAATGAAATATATTGGATTTTGCCATATTGTCTTTGAATTAAATTTTTTTAAAAATCATAAATACGTTAGTAACATTCTTTAAATAAGTAATATTTATTTAAGTTTTAATTTTCTTTTTTGGAAAACAAACATTTAAATTTTTAAATTCAAAACTTATTCAGCTTAATTCAAAAAGTTACTTTTTTCAATATTAAAGAATATAAATTTTAAAAATAGATCATTTAAAAAGTAAATCAATCGTTACATAAAGGCAATAAGTAGAATATTTTTCATTTTGCTTGGATCCTCTTCTGGGTTTTACTATATAATTCCCTTTTTATTTTACAATAAACAAAAATAATCTTAAAAAAAACAAACCTCGTTTACTTCACATAAAAGAAAAAGATGATTTCTATGACCCAGCTCGATTGAAATGCTAATCATAGTAAGATTTTGGCGTGTTACATAATTTCACAAACAGTAATTAAAGTGTAAATTAAGTAGAAATAAGTTTTTATTTTTAAAACATAATTTTCATACCATATTTTAATTTGCATATTTATTGTTTATTATGATTACCTTCAAAGTCTTGACGAAATATGCATCGAAACTCTTAAAAAATCAAAAGAAAAAAAAATGAAAGTATGTTCAAAATTAGGAGAATATGGTAAAATTTACCATGTTTCTGGCTATATAGTGTGACGCTTATCGTCACTTAATTCAGAATCACAATAAAACATTTAAAATAGATTTATCGTAAATTGCAAAATAATTGATTAGATTTAAAATACTGTGGAAACTTCCATTAGTACATAGAACTTAAGCAAATACAAATAAACACTCTTGATTAAAGTTAAGAAATACGTGTCGAAAAGGGTTAATCACAAGTCTATAGTCCAAGTTTGATCTCTTATGTGACCTTTCCAGAATTTAGCAATAGTTTTATCGAGCAAAAAGTTTAGTATAAAAGATACAAAAAAAGACAACAAACAGGGCAGTAGCAGAGAGAGTAGAACCTAGTTTTAGAGAGGTTCACAAATTTCCACTATGAACATCAGTATGGGTAAGTTCTCTCCATGCCAATTAGTTTATTTGTTACTAATCAAAGCCTTTTAATTAGTATAATTTGTTATTTAAATTTGTATTTGATTAAAGCATTGTTAATTTAAGTATTTTAAATAGTTGAGGTATGTAAATTAATTCGACAATATATGCATAAAATAAACGATCACTGGTTAAAATAATAATAGTAGTTGGTGTCTTTAAACCACCGTAACAATAGGACAATAAAAAATTTCAGTATTTTTTACCGAAACACTTCGGCAATGATTTTGGTACAATTAACAATAAAATATGGTTTTAGAATAAGTGATAAAATTTGTTAATTTTATCATGATGTTTTATAGTATGCTGTAAAATCCATTTCAAGAGTCATAGTTAAGCAAAGAGCAAGGTCATAGTTAAACGAAAATTTCCTCTAAAGAAAGAGCTTTTCAACAAGTTTTGATAATTTTCCTAATTCTATTAAAATAAGAGAATACATAAAAAAAAACTTTTTATTTGATCCTCATTCCAATAGGAATTTATAGACTATTTATAAGAAAAAATTTACCAAAATGGGTTAAAAATGAAAAACAACCCCAGTGTCTCATTGTTTCAAATATGGCAGGCCTGAAGGGATTGTCGGAAATAGACAAAGCTTAGTCGAAATTTTGCCAAAATGAGTACAACTGGATCTGATTTGAAGATATATTACCAAAATTTTCAAATTAATGTTATTTCTACTATATGCTCTTGTAGCATTCCAGCTACGGTAGGCTCAAGCTTAGCTTATAAGTTATATTATTTTTAGAAATTAATGAAATATATTGGATTTCGTCCTATTGTATTTCGTCAAAAATTAAAATTTTTATCATAAATACACTAATAATATTTGCTCACCGCATTGTTTAAGTAATAATTTTTTCTTTTTTTTTAAAAACAAACTTTCAATTTTTTAAAAAATTCAAATCTTTTTCAGTTTAATTCAAGAGGCTACCTTTTTTAAATATGAAAGAGAAGAAATTTGGCGTAAAAGAAAATATTAAAAGTAAATCTTTCCATAAGAGATGGAATCGGTAGAATGTCTTTTTTTCTGCTTAGATATTTTTCAGTATTTTATAATAAAATCAGGTTTTATTTTATTTTCGAATGAACAAAATTTATATTTAAAAAAAAGGATTTTCTTTGCATAAAAGTAAAAGATGATTTCTATGAACTCGCTTTTGGAATGTTAATCATTTTTTTTTTTGGTTTTGTCTTTCTATTAGACTTTTTTCATTACATGACTCACGTGCGTTTACTTAATTATTGGATGTCTTGAACACATTTTTTATATGTTCTTAAATGTATTGCTATTTTTTTTAGAAAATATTTTATGCATATAACATAGGTATTTTCTTTTAAGCTGTCCTGAAAAAAGTAGACAAGTTGCATAGTAAGTTTTTGGGGCAAAACATAATTTTATGGATAGTAAATAAAATGCAAATTAAGTAGAAATAAGCATTTTATTTATTTAAAACATAATTTTCATTTTATAAATTAATTTATTATTCACTGATTTTTATGATTACCTTCAAAGGTTTGATGTAAACTGCATTGTAACTCTTGTAAATTAAAAGAGAAAAATAAAGAAAAGATCAAAAAAAGTATGATCTACCAGAATGTGGTAAAATTTATCTTGTTCCTGGTTTTATTGAAACACCTAAATGTTTGTTAATTTTTATTGAAGCACTTTGGTAATGATTTTGGTACTATTAAGAATAAAATATGGTTTTATAACATGTGAGTGAGGTCAAAGTTGGTAATTTTATTATAACTTCATAGAGCATGGTCAAAGAACATTCATTTACTTAAAATTACTTTTTAATTTTAGTATATTTTATAAGAACTATAATTTTGAAAATCAGAATTTCTGGTGAAATCGTTAGCATATGAATTTAAATATTACCAAATGATTTCTTATATCAGAATTAAGGTTTCATTTACCAGAAATATCATAATCATATAGAACAGTAATTTTCCCAGAAATTTTTCTCCGAGTAAATTTTTTCTAAATAGTACTGACAGAATTTTCAAATTATGCTTATTAATTAGTTTAGGTTTATAATTAAGCTACTAAATCAGACACGGAAACTCACTTTCTTAAAATGGAAATGTTTTCGTAAATTTAGACTTATGAATATCATAATTTATATGTTTTCGTAAACTGCAATTTTGACAGAAAATATGGTCCTGATAGTTTAAAAATCGAAATTGAGGGAATTTATAAGAGACTAAATTTTTATAAAGTCTATTATTTAATAAAATATATTTAGTCTCTTTTTAGTCTCTTTCGAGTAAAGAGACTAAATTTTTTCTTATTTTTATACTTAGAGTTTTTTTAATTTATCCCTAATACCTATTGTGCGGACTAAAAAGTCTTTGCATTAATTATTAAGCACGTTTTACTGCATGGTATTATTTACAGTTCTTTTGCTGTAGTTTTATTTTCTGTTCCTTTTATTTATATTTAATTTTTATTTCAGAATTTATTATTTCTGATAATTATTGAAAATTATAAATAGTTACTTGTTATTTTATATCGTTTAATAAATGATTCTACTTCAGTAGTAGTTTATAAATATTATCTTTCTGTAAACATGGTTTTCATCATAAATTAAGTATGTGGCATTAATGTATTGAGGCAAACGAAATTTTCAACAAAGGGAATTCAGGAGTATGCGACAAAATAGCATTAATTTTAATTATTGCTATTTCTAATATTTTATTTGTTTATCTATTCTTTATTGTTATAAACATAAAATTTTTTTGACGATGTGCTTTTCTGTGCTTTTGTGCATTATGCACTTTTTTGTGAAGCCTTAAAATGAATTATTAAGCGCTTAAAAAACAACGCCATATTATCAAAGCAGTATTTCGCGCTCGAATTAACCAAATTTATTATATTGGCAAAGCAGCATTTTTTTCGAGTATTATTTAAGATCGAAAAAGTGGTTTGGTTTCATAAATGAGTCCCAACAAAGAAACGTTCTCTGTACATAATCAGACGGGAGAATATTCTCAGCATAAATTACATTATTATACATTAAGTCTGTATTACATTAAGTCTGTAAGTCATCGAGAATGCAATGAATTTCGTATTTGTTCTATATAAACGCATTGAATTTCAATTTCTTATAGTACTGCAGATTCTTGTGAATTTTTAAAAAATTATTCTCAGGGATTTCAATTGTGAAGTGGTTGTTGTTCAAAGCGGCGATACGTTATTTTTCTAAAAAGGGGCGAATTTTGGAATGCAAATTACCTCAAAAATCCTATTTCCCCGTAATTTAAACCCTTTTCGACATTAATATTCGTGAGATTTCTCAATATCATTCGATTTTTTGTTGAAGAATTTATTTTTGGACAAATTTTTTTGCATTTCTTGAAAATAATTATTATAAAAGTTTTACCATTCATGCAGCATGACATCTAGGATAAAAACCATTTAAGGTACGTAATGTTTCCCTTTTTTATCATTCAGTGTGGCATAATTAGGGAATCAATCATTCAATCTTTCCCCTAAATAATCCCTACTATAAAAAGCGAAACAGCGATTTTGGAAGGATTTTCTCTTAACAGTACATTGAGAAAAAAGCATGGTCGAAACTAACAGAAAATAGAAAATATTTAAAAATTCACCGAGTTTCCGGCTCTTTAAGAACACCAGAAATCTCGGTACTTTTTACCGAATCACTTTGTTAATGATTTAGGTAAAATTAACTTTAAAATATAATTTTATAATATAGGATAAAATTTGGTAAATGGTGTAAAATATGGTATCTTTATTATGATACCTTATAGAATAGTATAAAAACCATTTATTCGGTTAAATCTGATTTTCAGTTTTGTATTTTTTACTAAACGTGTGGTAATAGAAAAGAAGAAGATAAGAGTTACAATTTTGTAAACCAGATTTTTTTGTAAACCGTTATTATATGAACTAAAAATTACCAAATAAATGGTTTTAAGACCGTATATTTTGGTCTTATGAACTAGAATTCTGGTATTGTTTTAACCAGATATGTTATTGCCATATAGTTCGGTAATTTTACTAGAGTTATTTTTTCTTCTCTTACAGTGCTAGAATAAAAAATATTTTTTGTTATCCGATCTGTCACCTGTGCGTTTTCTTGTCGACTTCACTCTCACTCAGATAGAAATTGAATCGTTTCTGCGTTCACTGATCAAAAGCGCAAGAAGCACTTTTGAGCAAAAGAGCATTTATAGTAATACATAAATTTTATCTTCTGAAATTTGGATAACGAGTATGCTTGAGTCGCGATGGCTCAGGGGATAGAGCGTTCGTCTTCAAATGAGGTGAACCGGGTTCGAATCCCAGCAATGGCTGGTTGATACGAATTCCGCATCCGGTTGCTGACGTGAAATATCTTCAGTGGTAGACGGTTCACGGGTTAGAGCACCCTTGCCGTAAAGCTAACAGTGGGAAGTTCTCGTGGTCTTCCTCTCCATGTAACGCAAATGCGGGTTAGTTCATTCAAAAAGTCCTCCACGAAGGCAAATTTCTCCCAACACTTGATTCAGGAGTTATCTTGTCTTTTGGATTGGGTTAAAAATTGCAAGGCTACGGAGTTAAAAACATTAGTAGTCGTAAACCCAAATTTGGGTCTGCTATTCAGCGACGGTTGTAAAAAAATAAAAAAAATAAAAAATGATCATACTTTGGTAATTGCGAAAGAGGACGCTATTATGAGCATTTGTGGTAGCACCCAAAGTTTGTGGGCGAACAATAAAATCACACAATTCAATTAATATTTATGATACTTGACATTAATCTTAATTCTCTTACACTATTACTTTTTTGAATTGGTAAGTTTTGATTTGCTCGAGTTTAAAATAACATAACATAATCTGCCATAGATTTTCGAAGTCAGAGTTTTTAAAATGATTAAGTGCTTAATAATATTTTAGTGTCATAAAAACTGTACTTAATATAGCACGTCTGTTTAGAAAGCTAAGTTATGAAATTGCATTTCTGAATTCAATAAAATGTTATAAACATTGTGCAAGGAATAGAAGCTCTACCCCCTATATTTAAATATTATCCCAATAAAATCAGAAACTGTATCTGTAAAACCAAAACTGCATTAATACAACGAAAAACTTAATATTTTTTAACTTAAAGTAATTTTTAATTTTAATGCAACATTTTGTTTAAGGAAAAAAAAATTATTGCGAAGAAATCGTGGAGGTTGGTGAACGAAAAATGTCGGAATCTATCTATCTCGCTATATGTCTATAGCAAAGTCTATCTATATATCTATAGTGGAGTCTATCTATCTATCTATCTACTTTTCTATTGTGGTGTTAATCTATTAATCTATAGATGTATAGTGGAGTCTACCTATTTATATATCTATAGCGGAGTCTATCTATTTAGGTATATACCTACAGCGGAGTCTATTTATTTTCTGTATACCGCGGAGTCTATCTATATCTGTAGCTGAATCTTATCTATCTATCAATCTATGGCGGGGTCAATCTACTTATCTATATATCTGAAGCAGAGTCTGTCATATATTTTTAAAAAAAAACGTGCTATTTCACAAATTTATTTTTCATAGAAAATAAACAATATTTCACTAAAACAATTTCATATATTAAACATGTTCAGCAAATATATGTCAAAATAGTAATAATTTATTGAGTTTCTGAAAGGCCAAGAAGAAACAGATGTTTTGATATTTAAATTCGCCCAAAAGTAACAAAATGCACATTTTTAACATATTTTCTAATGGTTTAAATAAATTCAAGAGTTTTTATCTCAAAAATATTCAATTTTTCTTGCGGAAAATATTGGAAAAATATTTCCTCTGACATTTTTTTCATGAAAAGCATTTTTCAAGTAAGATTAAAATGCATTTTCGGGAACTCAACAAATACCATCAGATGAATATTTTCAAATAATATACTACGCTTTAATATCAGCGTAGTTATGTATTTTTAGATAAATTATTTGAAGCATTGAGTTTCAGTTAAAACTTGAGATATAGTTTCCAATTTAATTTTGTTCCACTTCTGTGATTTCAAACGTGAGGTTATATTTACATGATATTGCACAAATTTATTTTTATCATATATATATATCTAAGAAATTCCCATTTTAGTTTCCTTTAAAAAATAAATATATACTAATGTACATTTTGCTATTCATAACTTATTTTATATATTTGTGTAAATATTATTGTCTAATAATGTTTAAATTTTAGTAAATCCTTAAGTTGTAATGCGCTAATAAAAATGAATGAATTAAAGGTTTCAATTTTAAATTGAATTGTATCGCTGAAAAATATTGACAAGATACAGTCTGATACTTTATTCATGATTTAATGATTAAATGCTTGAAATTTCTATGTGAATAATAATTTTTATAGTGCCAAAGAGTTTTTTTACTGTACAGGTTTAAATGGTTTCGTATCAATATACTACAGCAAAGTTAAACTTTAACTTTCTGTGTTGATAAAGATTATTTAGAATTTTTCATTGACAATAAGTCGCCATCTGCACGGAGAAAAAATTATGGTAAATTTAGTATACTATCTGGTAATGACATTTCTGGGAAAAAAAAATTCTGGCATTAAAAAACCGAAATAAATGTTGTTTAAACCGTTTATTTGCTAATTGTTTCGTTCATATGGTTACCGTTTACCGGTATTTTTTTCTGCAAAATTATAGTTTTTATGACCCCACATTTAATAAAAAAAAAATACAAAACTGAAATGTTTTTTTAAGCAAATAAATAGTTTTATGCCATCCTAAGAGATAACAATAAAATTTATCGAATTTTATCATATTTTCAAAATTTTTTTTCACATATTATAAAACCATATTTTATTTTGATTTTATCAAAATTATTACTAAAGTGCTTCGGTAAAAAGTTACTGAGGTCTTTGGGGTTCCCATAGAGCTAAAATCACGGAGAATATTACCATATCCTGGTAGGTTTTACTACACCTTTTATATGGGTGATGACGTTTCTGTGATTGCAGGACTAACATAACATTTTGCAAATATTTTTGAAATACTAAACTGATAAGCAGTTGTTATGTGAAGTATATAATTAAAAAAATGTTTCCAATGACATTCAATTACAACGTGATAAAATAATTTTTACTCATTTTTTTGATTGCTTATGAAATATTCCACTATAAATTTATGTATACATTATAAAGATACATTTGAAAATTTGAAAATAAAAATGGTCTAATGAGGAAAATACACATCATTGATATTTTTTCCACTATAAAATGTATACTATTTTCAATTAAATATTCTCCTTGCTATATTACTGTTACTTTTACTTTAAATTAGGTGATCTTTACTATAAAACGGATTTTTTATGATAAGCAATTTTTTCAATATAAAACGAATGTTTTCCACTTTAAACAGAAACTTTCCATAATAAAATGGCCTTTTAATATATATATATATTCGTCTTAGAAAATGGATTTTTAAATAGAAATGCATATTTTTTATTTTGAAAGGGAGACTTTTTAACTCCAAGATGGATTTTTTACTAAAAAGCAGATATTTTAAAACGGATATTTTTCAATATAAAATGGATTTTTCCTTGTAAAATGGATACTCTCTAGATTACAATTTTTAGTATAAATCAAATATGTTATTATAAATGACACTTTAGAATGACACTTTAGAAACTTTTAGAATAAATGAAGCAGCGGTATTTTTATAAAGTTTTTAAGGATAACACAACTTAATATACTGAATTCCAATTAGTGCGTTCTTATGAAATTTAATATGCAAAGTATTTATTTCAGGTTTACATGAAACAAAGAGCTAAGAAGCAAATTTATAACACAAATTTATAAGTTTCCTAATTATTGTTTCGTGTCAAATACCCGCATGAACTGGAAAAAATTAAGTTTTGTATTCGACACATTCATAAATTTAGAAAAAATCCAAAAATCATTCTGAGTAAAGTAAAATTGATAACAGTTTTGGATAACATGCTAGGTGCAAATTCTGGACAATTTGAAATATTTTTTTCAAAAACTTTTACCAATCATTTTTCTGTTTAGAAACCCCTTCTTTTCCTAAATAATAAAACTTCACACTTGCTTGGTTATGTAAACAACGTATTAATTTAAGTACGCAATATATTTTAATAAAAGATAATTTACAAAAAAAATAACAAAATAAGAGCATAAATGATTACAGCTATTATTTCATGCTTAGATTCACTAAAATAGACTGTGGAAAGAAAAAAATTTCGTAAAAATCCTAAAAATTTCATGCCACTTTTTTATTTTATTCTTTGCACTGATTAAGGACTCTTTGCACTTGTTTAGAATACAGAAACGACTATTGTTTTCAGCTGCTTATTATGTTTTACCGTGTTGTTTAACTTTGTATTAAATAATTACATTTTAAGATTAAATAACTGTATCATAAAACATATGTACACTATAACTATAATTGTTAACTTTAATTAATAGCTTTTATTTAATCATAAAAACCATAGTTATTTAATGTACTTTTCTTATGGTTAGATTTAACATTGTATTGATCATTTTTAATTTTAAAATATTTTTTCAGCACTTAAGCTTTCAGGATTGTTGTTTTAAAATTTAACTTCTGATAATGATATTTATAAAGGTAATTGTATTAATGACAACAGAAGTCAAAACTATAAGATACACTTTTGCTCATATTTAAATAATTTTCATAACTAAGAAATTTCAAAACTACACCATTTTATTGCAAGCCTTTTAATCTCGACATAATATTTAAATACATTTCTTTTTCAGTAATTTTTATTTACTATTTGCAGTTTACGATTATAAAAACTTAGCTTCCGACAGTAGGTTACTGTCAAGTTATCAAAATGAATATCATTTTTCATGTTACCTGTCATTTTCTCGAAAAACATATTACTTTGCTTTTTCAAACATAAAAATAAATAAAGAAACAAATAACAAATTCTAAATGACATTCCTTTTCTGAAAAAAAAAAAAAAAAAACAAAAAAAAAAAAGCAAATTAATTACGTTTCCAACTTCTTTTGATGTCAGTACTTTTAAGATTGCATATTGAAATCTATTCATAAATATTTTTAAAAGTTAAAAGATCACAAAATGAAAAGGAAATATGCTTTATGACTTGTTTTTAATCTAATCGTATTGAAAACGAATGACAGGATATTAAAATAAAAAATTATGTCACATTCAATAGCGTAAATTTAGGGTATTCCAGACATTCATAAATTGACTTCATAGAGCGCCAAAATAGGATGCCGGAGATGTAATATGATTTTAAAATAAAAATACAGGGCATCCAAGAAGCCGTAATGCATTAAGAAGTATCTTTTCTCTATTGATACAAGAGTCACACTCTAAAAACTGAGGTGTAACACGTATCCTAATTTGGTGTTGAAAAACTCAAAAAATTGCGTGAATCATTACTTTATTTCAAGTTAATACCGAATCGAGCGTTCTTACACACTTTAAGGAGTATAGTTCAATCTTAGTATCAATAATTGATGAAGTTTACGCCATTCTGTTGATTTCCACTCTGTTGTTACATAATTCAAGAGGTGCATTTAAATTTTAAAACCAATAATTGATAAAGCTTTAACTAATCAGTTGCTCATTAATAAACAAGGTCGTGTTTTGGATCGCCGTAAATTTGGCTAACAATTGGTGTAAATTAAGCCAATTCAACTAAATTCTGGATAGAAAAAAATGTTTTGAACATATAACAAATGCTTTTGGATCATTTTTAGAAGTTTGAATGGTAATGCAATTTTAAGATAGTGAAAATATGGCGGCTAAGATGGTGGTTTGTTTATATGAAGTGTGCTGAGGAATTATGAGTATTCCGTATCGGATTTAATTGAGAAACTGGTCACAGACTTTTTAATACCAAGTAAGTTTCAATTTTCTTAACTAATTGATAGAAAATGTTATTGTGGTCCACTATTTGATTATTAATTTTAACATTTAAGTCGAAACTATACATATAAGTAGGCATTTGGCAAACTACTCATATTAACCGTTATAAAATAAATTTATATTTTTAGTTGTATAATAAAGATATTTAGATTCTCACATAAGATTTACGTAAATCTGTTGATTGTTTAAATTAATTTTATAATATTGAATTTATTTTCATTTTAGTTTTGTTCGAATTCATACTAATATTCTACTTATGATGTGTGTATTTTTGATTACGAAGCTAATTTCATAGGGAATATTGTCTACATGCATCCTAAATGTATACTTTTTGCTTTAAATTGTGTCGTAAAAGTAACTTTACTGATTGTTATGCATATCATTTGTTACTGCAATTATAAATTTTAATGTATGGCTACTCAGCATGGCTATTTAGCATGGCAATTCAGCATGGTGGAGGCTATTTTGCACTAAGTAGTGTAAAAGGACATTCTAGGTATTTCACTAGACACTAGGAACTATCCTTAGATTTTGGTATAGTCGGACACTTTGTGAAACCCCATTTTGGTGTAAAATAGTTGCCACTAATTTTAGAGTTCAGACACTCGGAAATTTTTTACAGTGTAGAAAATATCGTAAAATATAGATTCTTTTTTAATGTTGCAATGCAAACAATTTTAGTGCATTCTTACGATACATAATGATTACTAAGCATTACAGTAAATATTGAATGCATGATAATTTTTGACAAAATCGTAACGTCAATAACAAAAATAACGCGATAGTTATCATGAGTGTATGTGTTTAACAGTTGAATTTACAATTTTGAACAGTTTTTCTTCTTCTTTTGGGTATCTAATAACTCATTTTTGTTACTCATACACTTATTATTATATAAAGATATGTTTCCTTTTAATATTTTTCTTATTTAGAAATATATATTTCGTTACAAAAGTAGACTGATATACAGTGGCTGAGTTATGATTGTGAAAAACTGACAATCGATTTTCAGTAGTGGCGTGAAGAATAATCAACCTCAGGTTGGTGGGTACCAGCTTCTCAAGGTTGAAAAGGCAGTTTGTGCGTAATGTTGACCGAATTGCCGCAATCATGCTTTTTTTTATAATGAAATTGTGGAACCTTACTCTCGATGATCAAAATGATTTATAACGGGTGGCTTAAGTAGTGCTTTGTTTTGCTTTTTTCTCTTAGTAAAAAAGGATAAATATTGCATTACTAAGTTAATTAGTTATATTTTATGCTCAACTACCGTGATATTAAACTTATGATATCACATAGAAGTAATAGTTGGATACAAACAAATATGAATGTTGTAGTTGAGGGAAAAGAGAGCGTACGTCTTAAAGTGGAAAATCAGGGTAAGAGCATTTGCATTATTCTTGAGAGGGTCATGATAACGTAAGAATACTACATTAACTTTTTAAATGTCGTAGGAAATTGCCATCAACTTCATTAATTCTTAAATGTAGACGGAAAGTTTATTTTTTTTCTTCTGATTTATACGGTATTCTACTGATAACTTCAAAAATTACAAAAAAGGAAAGGGTTTTGTTTACATAAATGTAGATGACAGTAAAGAGTAGTGTTGGCTCAAGAACAGAGAGCTGCACTGAGGAATTATTTTATTTTATGTGTTATGTATATGGTCAGTCATTCATTTCTCAACAAGATTATTTGTAGTTATAATCATCGAAACTCTGTTGATTATCACCCGAAAACTTCAGCTGTCGTAAAAATTTACTAACTTTTATTATAATTTTTTTCATATTTTCAGAACTTTTAAAATTTTTTTAAAATCAGTAAATTCGAAAAAGTTTAAAAAATGAATTAAAAAATAAGAAAAATTAATAAAAAGTTAAATAAAAGGACATTTAGAAAACTTAAAATAAGAATAAAAAACTTAATAGGCTAGGTTAATGCTGCAAATTATGATATGCTAAAAAATTTGATTGTTTCTAATATCACATTTTAAAACTCTCAAACTTTTAGAAAAAGATTAATTTCTATTTCGTGTGCAAATATGTAAAGTATATCACTGAAAATTAAAAAAATACTTTATGATTCAAATTATTATCATAATCTGTTTTGGCAATATTCTTTCATTAAGATTTAAATAAATTTCAAATAAATAATGTCGGATTTTAAATATTCTATAAAAATCGTATTTACTTTATTTTAAATTAAAAAAGCAATATGAACTAAAATGTCCGTGAGATTTTGAATGCACACACGCATTTTTCTTAATTTAAATTACAATGAAATGCCATCATTCAAAAACTTTTCATCGACTATCTAGCAATTTGATTTTGTAAGAAAAATTGTTTCCTAATTAATCCTTGGTTGACTGGTGAATTTTTTTTTAATTTGATAAGGAATGCTGAGATTCAATTAAAAATTTTTTTTCGTTACCTCAGGAATAAAAATGTTCTTTGATTTATTCAAGTAGTTTACTTTCCTCTTCAGCCTCCGAAGAAAACGTATTGATTGCAGTTGCGCTTTTTATTTAAGTTTCTAGTGACATTTCATTAAATATATCAGCACTCTACGAAAAAAGGATTTTTCCAATTTTTTCCTTTCGAATTATTATGTTAACATTTAACATTTATATATTTATGTTGCCGACAACAAGAACGCTTCATGAAAAAATATTACCAAAACTAATTGAGAAATTTAAATTATGATAAGAGTTTATTGCAATAAATATTTTTTAGAATAAAGTGAAAAATCTTGTTCTTGTCTTTTTTTTAGTGGTATTTTGAAAACACTCAATATTTCGGTGTTTGGAAAAATGTCATGATTTTTTTAAATACTAAACATAAATTTACCATTCCAAGTCAATGATGATATTCATTGAAAAAAATCATTTTAACGAAAGAAAACATTTGCATCTATCTGTTAGAAAATTTCGCTTCTCTAAAACTGTCAATTACATTTACATCCGCACAAATTAATAAAATCTGTAACTATTTATACAGACTGTATCTAGTAGGTACAGATTTGTTTTTCATTTTTTTACAAAAAAAGCTCCTAACATCGACAAGAAAAGAATGTTTTTTAAGCGAATATTAAATTACATTATATTATGGAAATAACCAGTATAAAAACATTTTGTTTCTTCAATGAGTATTTGAAGTTTTACTTAACAAGGCTTGTTTTATATATGTGAATAATAGCAGTGCCTTATAAATTCTGAGCCATCGCGTTTCTATGAATAATTAAATTACATATTTCTAAGAAGAACTATGTATATTTGTTTAGAAATTTTTACCTAATTTTTGAGAATATGAATGCTAACGTGAAACATTACTATTTTGGGGTATTTTTATACACATAAACTTTTAAAGCGACAATAATAAAAATTTGTAATATAAAGTATAACATATGCATCTATTGTATTTTAATATATATATATTGTAGTATAATATGTACACATTATATTATATTATATGCATGGAATATAATATATGCACATATTATATTAAATGTATGCAATAAAATATATGTATATATTGACTAAACAAATATTTGAAGTATTCGAGTATTACGCATAGTCTTGAATGTTAAGATTCACGGTATTTAATTACAATAATAAAAAATATTGAAAGAAATAGAAAAATTTTCACAATTTTAATGTTTTCGTCGATTATTTTTAAAAAAATAATCGACGAAACGAAACTTGACTTCATCTTTGATTTTTAAAATCCTTATCATGAATAATATGAAATACTTTATGAAATATGTATGCTTTTATTATCCAAAACTCAAATTTACAAAAATATGACTTTTTAAAAACCTCATTTGGTAAACACTGTTAGATTAAATTATAAGACATGAAATTTAAATCCTGCTTAATTTTTTTAGTATTTTTTCCTGTTTTGTTTATCTGCAATGCATGTTGCTAAATAATACCCAGTAAAATAAAGTTATACGAAAAAGTTTTTAGAGACAGCATACAAAATTACTTTCGAATTATGTGTTGAACTTAAATGATTCATTTGATTTAGTAAATAGCGATTAAAAGCATTTCCTCAATTTGTTAAACGTGCATCCAGTTTATGGAACACTTAGAGTTCTATTTATATAGTTAAGTAAATCAATATTTTTCGTCAATATTTATTTTAACTATTATTTTATTTACATATTTAGGTATATTTCAACTTTTGAATATTTATACTACTTGTGTTTTCAATTGTAAAAGCCTTGAATTATAATTGGATTTTTTTCACATTACCTGAATATCTGTGTGTAAAAAAGAATCTAGAAAAAATTATTTTCTCCTGACTACAGGTGAAACTATAACAAGGAAGAAAAATCCACTCCCGTTTTCAAATTTCCTTCTAACTTTTAAAGAAAAGAAATTGTGTGTGAAGGCTGTATAGAGAAAGTTTTAAATCAAGTGTAAAGTGCAGTAGTTTGTGAAATGGGTTTAGCACAAAGAGTCATCATTCTATGATTCTACAAATTGCATTCTACAAGAAGATGGCCATCTGCTTGCGTAAGAATAGCCTAAGGAATCGTAAGAACAATGGCCATACTAATCATTAGATTGAAAAAATGGCCATAGGAAATAGAGCTACTCTAACAACAGCAAAACTCGATATACGAAAGCTTTACTATCCTGTATTTCTGATACAATACATAGAAGTTTAGGGGGACGGCAGAATCTTCTTTAAATTTTTAGAAGTTCTTTTATTATATCTTGTGTTACTTTATTACTGAATGTGATTCTGTGATGATTTATAATTTAACTTCCCACTTTTGCTTATTTCATGCTTACATTATGGTTTACTAATCACGACTTTGCAAAAATCTGCTTCTTAAAATAATGGTGATTTAAATACATCGTGGATTTTTGATAAAATAAATCATAGACATCATAGACTTGATCAAAAATTTTTTTAATGTGTTTTCCAGTCATTTTTAATTGTAAAGTATTTTCCGAATAACCTTTTAAACAATGCTGGGGAGGCACAATAATTTTTCTCTTGAATATTTAGCCCTTCACATCATGGAGAACACTTCTATGAAATAAAAATGTTATCCTAGTTATAATTAATTTTTGTAATTATAACCATTCTGTAGTTATTAAAATAGAGTATTTACCAGTCAAAAATCTATTTAAATAATTATATGGTAGATATAATAAAAAGTTTCACATATTTATATCTATCATTATAGTGGACGAATGTTAACAGAACTTGGTATGGAAGTTATCCTGGGGGAAATAAATCTGCAATAAAAAATTAGTTCGAATTCTGATTTCCAGCTGAAATAAAGGTGAGCACAAGAAAAAAAAACATAAATTGGAGACGTAAAACTTAGTTAAATGATAGCTTATGCTCAATAAATATACCATTTATTTCAAACACATGTTCGCAATATGTTCAAGCACATAATTTCAAGCACATGTTTAACCGTAGTGCGTAAGTTTTATCGACTGATTGCAGTAACATAAGTTTTATGCTCGCTTTCTACTCCCGATATGTATTTACTGATTTTTATTCCGATTTTTATAGCATCTACGCAATCAAATGTCACGGGGACTCACATCTGAAAAAAGGGGTGGCCATGCAGTAGTAAAAACTTTCATTTGAAAACCGTTTCTGTCTTCCTCCTTTTACCTAAATTTCCTAGTCTCTTCAAATTAAGCAACGTTCTCTTTTAATAGCCTGCCTCGAAATAAGTCTTTTACGTAAATCTTTCAGAAATCGGTGGTGCAATTAACATATTATTGATTTACTAATAAAACTTTTTGTCAGCTTTGTGTGTGCTCTCCTTTGTAATGACAAGGTGCAGAACGATTTTTACAACAATACATTTTCGCTATTAACACGTTGAATGCCACGCTAATTTTACAGGGTTTGCCAGCCTGGCCAAAACGATTTTCTCAGTATGTACAGCATCAATTTCTTCAAACCATTTTAGTAACGATAATAATATAAAAAAATTAAAAGGATTAAAAATTTACTCGAATTTTGTGTTTCTAATAATCTTGTCTTCGCCTGTCATCGGTAACTTCCGTGGAGCTACGAACAAACTTAGTGCCGGTCACCGGTGACCCCCATGGCATTCAACGTGTAAAGAGCAAGTTTTCCTAAGAATGAGATAGGAGTGGATATTTAGTATTTTTCATTCATTTTGTTAAAATTTTCAGGATATGTTCTTTCTATCACACACGTTTTTTTTTTTAAAAAAATTTTTGTGAAAATGTTTTTCTAGAAGTTTTGGGGAATCAAAACTGCATTTTTTCTTAAATTTTGAGAAAAACGTATGAACTTACATGTTGCAATATTTTTTGTGGAACGAGTGAGTCACGACACTGACCATCATTTTTTTATTCTATTGTGTTCATGTAAGCCATAAATACTTTCAGTAGATCTTTCTTTGTATCGAAGATCAAAGGTCATTCAAAGAATTTCCAAAAAGGTTATTTTTGTCGACTTTATACGTTAAAATCTAGTAATGCCAACATTTAACCATCCACAAACCAAAAATCATCCTAAGAATCTGAAGCGGTAAGAAATTATCTGATTCAAACTTCTTTCGCTTCAAAAATATACAAATATGAAAAATTGCTTCACACTGTTGGAATTTCGGTCATAAGTACAATTTCAACAATGCTAAGCTTATTTCAACTCTAGACACTTCAGCTCATCTTGATGCCCTGGAATCTTGTTTTTTTCATTTGAATGCTGATTCCCTTGTTAACAACATTAGTTCTTCTCAATTTCTTCATAACGGGAGAAAATACATTTGACATTGATTTGTCTATCGGCAACTGTGATTTTTCTTGTTCACCTTTTCATCTTTTTCTCTCTCTCGTCTCCTGTGGTTTTTCTAATTTTGTTTCTCACCTTTATTTTTCCATTTTTCGTTAGCCACTTTATGTTTTTATTTCTTTAGATTGTCTGGCGAGCGCGTCAATTCTTAAAGCGGTTGGAATATGTGGATTTTTTTTAAATTTGCATATTTTTGAAGTAAAAGAAGTTTTTAATCTTTTAACGTGGAGGTATATTTCTTTGGAAACATATAAGTGAGATGTACTTAAATAAATGTATGTGTGGTGTATTTTTGGCGTTACCCCCTTAAAATTAATCTTAAATTAGCAAGAAACTTAAATTTGCTCTATTTTCAAGGCCATTAACTGCCCTCTCCGAAACTAGAAAGGAATAAAATTAGCTCGAAACATATCAAAAAGAATAACAGAAAAAAAATCAATTCGCAGAACTATTTTTACTGATTCAATTGTTTTTAATATAACCCTTAAGTCTGAGACACGTACATAAATAACTTAATATAGAAATAGTTTTGGAAATACCGTATATTGTTTTCTAAAATATGATTTAGAACCAATATAAAGTTAACACTTTCCCTCGAAGTGAGTTGCAGTCTCTATCTAGAACATATTGAAGGGAAGAGGGTAAAGGAGGGAAAACTTAAATTTTGTTAATCTAAGTAAGTGACACTGTTTCGATGTATTTCTTTTTTAAACTGAATCAAATAAAGTCTCACGTATGTCGATACAACTAAAAAACCTTAAAATATAAAAGTTTTTACAGAGAAATAGTACTGTGCAGACAAACAAAGTTTTAAATTCCCTCAATTTTTTAGGACTTATCAAATGAGATAAAAACAAGTAAATTGAAATCAAAACTAGTTCAAAAAAGTTCCAGATATATTTAATACTTTTTTATGTTAATATTGACTCTTTTGGAATAACAGCTTAATTTATCAGCCTGATACCAGAGCTAATAGTAAAACAGAAAATAAGAATCAGACAATATTCATAGCTATTTTTATCACAAGTATTATTTTTTAAAATCCTTTCTTGTGTACTGGGACAGACAGTTTTCTCTTAGTTTCATTTTTATTTTTTTTTCTTATTTACATTAACTGGTGTTGAACTTGATGCTTTGGTTAAAGGATTGGTGACGCATTTTTTACGTTAAACCAAATAAAACCTCTACCAAATCAATAGAATTATTAGAAATAGTATAGAAATTATAAAAACCTTTATAAATAAAAAGTACTGTTTTGTATATTAACGCATTTGACATTGTTATATAATCACGCAATGTATTTGATCATGCGAATTTATGATTCGAGGAATGAGATAGAAATTAAACTAATAATTTAAAGTTATAAGAGTTAAAATGATTTAATATATATACTAAAAGGATGATAAATGATGATAATTGTTAAAATGATTTAATATATATACTAAAATGATGATAAATGATGATAAATGTTAAAGCGATTTAATATATATACTAAAATGATGATATATGTTAAAATGATTTAATATATATACTAAAAGTTTACGAAATCCAATACTTTTAGTACTCATGGTAGCAATGTAAAGAAAGTAAACAGACTGTAAAAAAATTTGGTGCATAGTTACCCCTATTTTTGGTATTGAGGCAATCTAAATACCTTTTTAAGTGCAGAACTGTAATTATTACGCAAAAAGTAAATAAAATAGTAAAAAGTAAAAAATATACATGTTTTTTAAACGATACATTTTTACCCCAAATATACAAAACACATTTGCATATTTTTTTAGGTACTATTCATTCATATGTTTTCCAGAAATACATAGTTTTGTGGTTTACTGTTGGTACTAGTAGATTTTGTTGGTCTAAGTCTAATAAACTGCCTCTTTTCTAAAATTTTTGAATGACCTTTGAACTTCGATGCAAAGATCATCTGAAAATTTTTATGTCCTAATAGTTAGTGTAGGCGTAGTAGAACATGAAATAACGGCTAGTCCCGTGTGTCTCACTTGTTTAACGAAAAGTATTGTGACTTGTAAATCAATGTGTTTTTTTTTTTCAAATTTCTAAAGATTCTCCAGTTTTGAACCTCCAAAATTTCGAAAGAAATATTTTTCGTAAATGTAAAAAGAAAAAAAAAAGATTACTTGTGTAATAGTTTTACATAAAGTGAACACCCTGAAAATTTCGACAATAAATGCTTTAAAAACCATAAATGCTTAATATCTAAGCCTGCCTGATTTGCCTGCTTTTTTTAAAAGAGGGTTCTTACAAACTGTATTAAATTGCTTAAATCTTTATAGCACAACAAAACTGCCATCTATTGATAGAAATTTAAATTAATATTTTGTTTACAGATTTTATTACTTCGTGGTCTATGTAACTTGTATACCAAATTTCCTCGATATCAGTTATTTTACCAATGTGGGTCCCGAAACAAGGTATCTTTAATTATAATATGGTTTTGAAAAGAATATATAACTCGTATATAACTTTGAGAAGAAATTACTTTTCAAAAATGACTTCTTCTCAAATTTTATTTAGAAAACAACATAAGTTTTATAATCTATCCACATTTTTTTAAATATAATTTTATAATTTTTATACATTTCGATGAAATAACAGTATACAAAAGACTAACTTTAATAAGTAACACTTTTTCTCACTTTAACATATGGTTTATAAAATATCGTAAAAATAAAATTGAATTATCAATAGAATATCTATTGAGATTAAATTATATCTATAAAGTATCAAAATATAACACTTTAACAAAAATGTCATTAGATTTTTTTTTTTCTAAATTAATCTTTTTAAAGACATTGTTTAGACAAATAAATAAATATTTAAAAACAAAACTATGCATTTTAAACTTTTTTAAAGTTCTAAAGAAGTAGATCTAGATTCTTATTATCCTATAAATTCATTTCAAAAATACTTTCACGTTGTTCAAATTTTATGCCTATGCATTTTTCCAAACTAAGGCACTCATTTTAATATTTTTCTAAGATATAAATATTTTTATGGTTAAAAGATCTTTTTATATTTTAACGTTCTTAATTAGAATTTATAGATATAAGAATATATCCAAGATAAAATTATTAGATGCTGATCCCCTCAGAGAATAGAGTACCAACAATAAGTGTTAAACATTCTTTCATGTATTTACTTTAATGAAAAGGTATATAGAGAAAAAATTCAGGCAAAATTACCGTATTGTTTGTTAATGACCTTTCTGGTAAAAAAGATAAAGGTTTTGATAATTGAAACAAAACGTACGGTCTTAAAACCATTAGTTTGTTAATTTTTTGGTTTATATATATATATATATATATATATATATATATATATATATATATATATATATATATATATATATATATATATATATATATATATATATATATATATATATAATATATATATATATATACATATGTATATGTATATATGCATACCCTGTAAGAATCAAGAATCATTATTCAAAAAGCTAAGTTAAATTTTTTTACAAAAGAGCAAACCTAAATTTATGAGGTGAAAAAATAATATTGGGTGATTGGTTATAATGTAAGGTTGAGATATGAAATAAATGAACTACTCCCAAAGCAAACAATAAGAAGCACAAAGAATAATCTTTTCCAGAATAACTTTTGAAGCGTTTCCAACGGTAAATATTGGCTAAGTAATCACTTTAAAAGTATGGTAAATATTTTGTACTCTAAATCCGCCGGAGTTTAACCTTTATATTAATCACAAGGAATCCAGTTTCAGAAATTAATTTAGAAATTGATGTTGTAAATATATAGTTTTATTTAAAAAAGCTTTGTGTAATGTATATTAAATTTAAAGTGACTCATCACTGAAATTAATTAATGCTGAAAAATATTAACAGATATATGCTAACAATTTAATGCAGACTATATTTTAAGCTATAAAATCAAATGAAAATAAATAAATAAAAATACAACAGAATGGGAGTGAAATTAAGTAAAAAAATTGTGATCCCTGATTACCCATTGATCAAAAGATTTTATTTCTGAATTGACTCCGATGAACACCACAACATTTCAAATCATGGATTGTAAAAACTGTATCAATTGATGTTTGTCGTCGGATTGGTTTTCAAAGCCTGCCTATATCCGTGTTTCAAGACTTCACCTTTCTTCTTCAGTACTCATATTTATATTGAAATCACCGTCAAGTCAGTAATTATAAGTTAATAATAAAAAGAATATAAAAATGCTTTAAATTATTATTATGTAAATACACTAAAATGCCTGCTGGTGAAAAAAAAAAAAAAAAAAACTCAACAACTTAATACATAACAAAATTAAAAGTAAAAAAAAAAGAATTCTAAAAGAAATAATCAAACTGCAGCGGTAGCCATAGCAACGCATGCAATGACGACGCATGCGCACTGTTAACTATTACTCTTGATCATAGTTGAAAAATTTGATGACGTCCAATTAAGGTGCGCTCGACATCAAAACCAAAACAACACCCATTTTGCCAATGGGTAAAAATATTCTCCTTGAATGGACATATTTTTTGTTGATAGATTTGAGTTTTTGATCATTAAACATGCAAACCGCAATTTGGAAACTAAGATCATAATAAATTAGTCGGTTTGTTCCTCAATTTTGGAACTTATTTTAAACGGTCGACTCTCATTTAACCTTTGACTCTTATATTCCTTTCCTTTCCAGGTACTATTTTACAAAATCAATTTCAACAATTTTATATCAATTAATAAACACCACAAATGAAAAAAAACCAAACTTATAGAATAATTGATATTTAAAATGAAGTTTATTTTTAAGAAAGGATGTTGGGAAGAATTGTTGGATTGCAGGAAATTTAATTTTATGAATCAGTTCAGCATATATAACGAATAAAATGAGCGATTCGCGTGCTCAATCGAAATATAAAGCTTCTTCTAATATAACTAAGTAACTATTATCAATTTACTGACTTGTATCCTTTTCTTAAACAATATTGACAAAACCGTTCGCTTCTACAGCGCCATTAACCTTTGCAAAACACTTCGTGATCCCTGACTAGCAGATCAATTCTCTTTTTTCTGTTAGGGAAGACTTAATTTCACTTTTAATCTAGTTTATTATATAAACTCTTGGTAAACACTCTTACGTGTTAAGATCGAGCAAACATCCTTTATATCTAAATACTTTCTTCCCATGCTTTGTACACTAAGTGGTTTGCATGAACTGTTTTACCAAAAGAAATTGTTTCCATATAAGATTAGATACTAAAGCGGTATTTTAATGTAAAATAATTTTCAAATGGATGTTTAACAGAGTTTTCTAAATGTTTTATTTCGAGTCATTTTAACTTTAAAATCTTAAGTTATCTTAAGATTATACGCGAACAAACGATAACAATAACGATACAATAATTTTGAAAAACAATGCTGTTTTTTGAATTATAGGTAAAAATAATATGCTTTATGCTAATATGGAGAAACAGAGATTACCAAACTGTAAGGTAGAGACATTTCTGGTAAAATAAACTTTAATTCTGGTAATAAAAACAAAATATACGGTATCTAAACTATTCATATGGTAACTATTTCTGTTCATATGATAATGATTTTCCGGAATATCTGGTTTTCAAAATTACAACACGTTTATCAAAAATACAAAAATAAACAGTAAATTTAACCAAATAAATGGTTTTTAGGCCATGATCTAAGGTATCATGATAAAATTGCAAACTCTTACCACATATACCAAATTTTATCACATATTATAAATCAGTATTTTAATGCTGATTTTACGAAAGTTATTGCCAAAGTGAATCGGTAAAAATTTCCGTGTTTTTTTGGTGTTCCTACAAAGCTAGAAACACGGTAAATTTTACCATATTTTTGTAGTTTTGAAAATATGTTTTTTTTTCTAAATGTAGTAGTGGATCATAAACCCTGAGCCATTGAGGCTCTATTATTAATTAAATTACATGCTTTTGAGAAGGACAATGTATTTAGTCAGGAATATTCATCTAATTTGTGGGAATTCGAATAAATACTATTTCGGTGCTATTGAATAAATGCTATTTGAATAAATACCATTTACGCCAAAGCACTTCGGTAAAAAATTACCGTTGATTTTTAGATTTCCCAAGAGTACTAAACACGGTTAATTTTTCATAATTTGATAGTTTTGACCAGATTTTTATCTTAGTGTATAGTTAAATTTAAACTCTAAGAATCTTAGCTTTACGGTCTTATTGCTAATAATTTTGGTTTAATTTATTGGGTACAGTTTTGTTTATTTTTTAAAAATAAATTCTGTTAGTTTTAAATCTAAATTATTTTACTTAAACACATTTTAAATTATACTTTCTTCAGCATTATTAGCTCATGAAAATTTAATGAAAATTCCACGGAAAATAAACAGAATTATGCTTTTACCTTTTTTAGTATTATTAAAAAATAATCTAGGAGTTCACAAGACTTCGATAGAATCTCAAATCCCCTAAAATTATTTTTCTTATGTTTTTGTGCATGCTATTTCTGAAGAATCACCACTTTATCACTATATAAATTATAATATGATACTGGAAAATAGAAAAGTAGTTTTGAAAAACAATAATTCCCAGATAGCAGTGTAAGGTTGATTTTAATGTCAACAACAACCTTTATTAGTAACCTCAACAAGATTTATAAATGATTAGCAAATAAGCCATGCAAGCTTGAACAATGTTAAATTTAATGATGTTAGTTTACACGCTATGAGGTTCGCATTTAGCTGGCAGAAACAACTTTTTTATGTATCGAAACTGAATCTGCCTTTATATATCAAGGCTAGAAACACTTTCTGAAATCGTGGATGAATCATCATTCGCAAATCAAGAGTAGAAAGCGTTCTCAAACCAAGGATAAATTCACCTTCTCAAGGTTTATTTTAGATTTTATCATCATCACTGAAATAAGGTTTATGTGCGAAGGCGTTTATATACTTTTTTCAAAACTTTAAAAGTGAAGGTTGGTGTGATCATTAAGTTTTCAACACAAACAAAACGTTGCATTTGAGAGTCTAGACAAAGCTGGAATGAAAAAAAAGGTAAAAGCAAGGTTTACAGTTATTGTCAATAAAAACTAAAAATAAGATTATTATGCAAAGATTTTTGTACGTATTTATTTTATCTTTAAGGAAACAGGCTTGGTATATTAATATTTAAACTAAGTTCAAAAAAGGATTAATTAGGCACTATTTCTATGCCAACAAAATAAAAATGAAAATACAATGTTTGCCGTAAGGTTGTCTGATTTCTGGGATGTTTTCTGAGCAATAAGTAAAAATGATATGCTTAATGTTAATATAGAAACGAATGCATTCTAAAGTGATTTGAATTTAATTACGTATGAATCGCAAGAAAATTTATTTCAATGTAAACAGTATATGAAAGGTGAAAAAATAACTGAAATTAAAATTATTATTTGTTAAATATATTGGTTGTCACATCTAACATGAATGATATTCAGTCTAATTTATTCATTTTATTCTCAGTTCAATTTATTAATAAAATTACTGCAGGTTTTCTATATTTCTCATAATTTACTAAACACAAGTTGTTTTTAAAACAATAAAATTCAAAAACTTGGAAGGGAAATTTTTTACAGCAATAAAAATAATATAATTAATTAGGGTTACATAAAACTCCAGAAAATATGATGCAGTCGACAGATTCGAATTAATGCCTTCTTTTTTTTTGCAGGCGCAGTAAGGTTTAAGCACTTTTTAAGAATGTTTTGAACTAAAATACTATACAAGAATTTAAGAAAACCATGTATAATTAATTATATGAAATGCTATTAAAAGCACGAAGAAAATGTCAGTTAAGGAAGAAGAAATTTAAGTTGATTAAGTTAAATTGAGTATATTTCAGCAAGTGGAAAAATAAAGTTTATTTATTTCAAGAACTTATTATCTATTATATTATTTATTTATTTTATGAGCTTTATTTTATGATATTCATTATGTATAAACTTAAATTTATATTTTCAAATAGATTTAATGCATGTCTTCAAATGAAAAAAAAATTTTGATTTTAATTTGAAGCACTTTCGCAAGTCTTTTACACAATTGTAAGTTCTAGCCATTCATTTGAAGGAAAAAATATACTTTTTGATTACGTGGACAAAATACAATATTTAAAAGTAATTAGTTTGTTTATTTCAATCTCATTATTATTAAAATATTCCGAAACTTGTAACTCAGTCACATTATTAGAATTTGTTAGAAGTAACTTTCTATTAAATTACATTTTGAATTTATTTTATTCCTTGCACGTTTAATCTTACACGTTTTACAACACATTCGGAAAAAAAAATACTGTTCAATTCCAACGGGAAAATTTGAATAACGCACTTTATTTCAAAAGTATTTAAATGAAGAAATTTATAGTTTATACATCTTATACATAAATATTTTGATGAATAAGTGTATCAAAGGTGCTGTAATAGTCATAACTATCCGTATTAACATATTTTTTTTTCAGTATTAAGTGAATGGAATTTTAAGTAAAATCTTTCAGAACAGAATGAAAATTTTAAAAGTTTACGTTATTTAACATTTGTTTAGAGCTTAATGATTAAAAACAACTAAAGTCCAAACAATTAAAATAAGCAAATTATGGATTATTAATAGTAAAACGTGGTAAATTCCTGATCAAATTACGGTAAAAAATCTGATATGCCTTAATTTTTATAGTATTATTTATCATAAAATCACCGAATCACTATGGTTAATTAAAGAAAAAAGTATGGTATAAAATTTTACGGTAACTATAGGTTTTGTGGTAAAATCAATAGTACGGATGATGCATCCAGGTTGCTGTTATTTGTTTTGGATTTAAATCGTTTAAATTGAAAGATTGAAATTGTTTTACAGAAAATTAAAATAACTTATTATTAATAACTAAATTAATATGTATGTATCGGCACTTTGATTACACGTATTTTTTTATCGCAATTTGATCAGGAATTCTTTACCATGTAGGAATAGAAATCATGCGTATTAGCAGATAATTTAAAATTATTATAATTTCATTTTTTACAACTTAAACAAAGTGTTTAAATGTTTTATAAAAATATTTTTAAAAATCGATTGGAAATTTTATAAATATCATTTTAAATTAGAATTTTTTTCAATGTTCATGAACAAGTTGTTAAAAAGATTAATGTAAGTGTCTGTAACCATCTCCAACTTAATGTACCAATTAATATAACTTATCACTCAAATACTTGCGTTAAAGAATTAAACTGCAGATGTAAGAATTTAAAATCCCGTGACCACGGTAAAATATTTGGGTATATATAGTGATTCAAACTTAAAATGAAGAACTCATGTAAATTACATAATTAGAAAATTAAGATTTTTCATGATTAAACTTTATTATTTAAAATTTAAACTAAATAGTAAATTTCTTTTAACTTTATAATTTGCATGGGTGCATTCTTTTATTCATTTTGGCTTTTAAGTTTGGGGTAAGGGTATAACTAAAACAAACTACCTAAAGTTTATGACAATTTTATGTAATTCTTCCTAAATAAAAATGAACGAATTAACCGAAATCATTATCAGCTACTGAGCATACTATCAATCTATTTAACCCTTTTTCACTATTTATTATTATTTTTTTAATTTATTATTTTTTGAAATTTTTGTTTAAATCTTTTCACCCAAACGCTTGTAACAATAAAGACATGACTAGCATTAGAAGACATAACCAAATTTATTTCAAAACCAAATCACAGTGGGCCAGCATTCTAGGTTTCGTGGCCAAAATTAATATTTCGATAAAATTTGTATCAAAATTTGGGGGTTTTCATGAGCAGGTAAATTGAATTCCTAGTTGAAATTTTGAAATACACTAAAAATTCCAAAAAACAAAACAAAATGACGGCTGAAATATGGCGAGCAAAAAAAAAATGATATAATACGTTTAAATAATTAAATATAGCAATGAAAATATTATAATTTTCGTAATTTTATATTAAAAATGAAAAGCAAAGTATATTTCTGAAATAATATTACAAAATAGCGCGAATTAATTATGAAATAACGCGAAAACATGAAAAAAACATAATTTTTGTTTTACGGTATACTTAGTTCACCTTTGCAATACGGGCAAAATGGGGCAGGTTTTTTCGAAAGAAGAAACATCAAAGAAGACAACAAAAAAAAAGTTCAGCTAATTACCTCGTGGAACATTTTGGTGATAAGTTTCGAAAGGGAGTCAAAGATTGTAAAATGTCAAATGATAAGATATAAACTATAAGTTTGTCAAGAGTATTAACTAATTTAACAAATTGAAAAATTGTACTATAATTCCAGACTAATTATTCTGATAAAAATGCAACAGTAAGGTGAAATTCATATATATATTTCTGAAATATAAATTAAAAAAAATTTTTTTAAACATATTTTTCACTACATTGTACTCTCGTCGGTCCAAAAAGTAAATTATAATGTTTGGAATGATTATGAATACTTAATTTGGGCGATATTAAAACTGCCTACGCATATTTTAGTTGAAAATTTAATTTTGACTTTTGGCCAAAGATCATGGTCTTCTGGCCCACTGTGCAAAGCGTGAAAAAATTTCTTGTTAAAGTTTTCAATATTTATCACTAAAATGCTTTAATATACTTCCTGCTAAAATTTGAAATGTAAATAATATCAGCAATTTTAAAAAATTATTATTAAATTTTACTTTTTTCTCTACTTAATGTTTAGGATATTTGATCACAATAATTCCATGCATATTTTATATTAATCTTTTTTGTACACATCTCTTTTATGACTGATTTATTCACTGACATTCATTTTATGACTGATTTAACTTGCTTTAAACTAAACTCTTCTGCTTGCCCTACCTTTCAAACTTTGAATATTTGTATTTTCTTAACTCATTTGTGTTTCCCTTCGTATTTTGGTTTTAATATTTTTATTTTATTTTTATCATTAATGATCATAGTATATAAACTCATTTCCGTAGACTCTAACATGGCCCTAAAGATCCATAAGTGACTTGCTCCATATATTTTTTCACTGAAAATTATGATCAAAACTATCAGAATATGGTGAAATTTACCTGCCTGGCTCAGTGAGAAAACCAAAAAGTTCTGAGTTTTAACAAAGCGTTTTGGTAATGAGTTTTGTAAAATTAGCAATGAAATATTCGATAATATGTGATAAAAGTTGGTAATATAATCATGATACTTTAGCAATACATAAAAATCTTTTATTTGTTTAAACTTACTTTTCTGATTTGTATTTTTTTTCTAAATGTGAGGTAATAAGAACTATAATTTTGAAAACCAGAATTTCCGGTAATAAACCGTTACAATATGAACCGAGAAATTATTAAATGAATGGCTTAAAGGGTTTTTATTTTGGTTTTATTGACAAGAATTATAAGTTATTTTTTACCAGAAATGTCATTACCATACAGTACAATAATTTTACCAGAATTGTTTGCCGTATTCTAACGTTGTTTTTTGTTTCTATTTTGTATTGTTTTGATTTGTATTGTATTGAATTAATTAATAAGTGAGTATAATTCTTATTCTTGTTTAAAAAAACAGTTTCTAAGAAATCATGCAAGCAAAGTATTAAGAATCATCAAAATTGTATATTTTTCAATTGCAGAAATATATTTTACTTTCATTATTTTTCGAAATGCCAAGCTATAGAGTTAAATAGCTGTCTTTATTTTCTGAAAACAACTCTGAGTTATATTAATTTTATTTATAAACAACGACGATTTCAAATGCATTATGTTTATTCGTGAATTTATAGTGCCAAAATCTTCTTAACTACAAATGTTGTTTTAGTAAGATGGCAAAAAATTTGGTTGTTTACTTATTTAAAAAAACACAGCTATTGTTATAATAAATCATACAAAACAGAAAAATTCTATATGAATCAAATACTTTATAGCTGGAACAGAAAATTCTTTTAAGGGTAAAAATTGAAATTCATTTAAAAAAAAACTTTTTGAAGGAAATCGTTAGCTTAAAATCTATTTTATTATTAATGAAATAAAGATATAGTAATAGTTAATATGTTTTTAATAGTTTTCGAAATATGTAAAACTTTTTTAACCTCTTTCCTATTCGTAGATAATCCTCACGGTATTTTAAAAGTGAATTCAAAAATGAAAAGACTAAAATGAAAAATTTAGCAGTAAACAAACTTTTGTCATTCCCTGGAATTGGATAAAATGTTGATGTGTTTTGCTATCATTATTTCTTTTTTGTGGAAAATTTGTACCGATTCTAAGAAACTTGGAGTGGGTGGAAGTAAACACTCTCACTCATAGTAAATTATCGCAACTGCATGAGAGGCAACCCCGAATGTTTGAGAAATTTTATTTTCATTTCTTTCTAAAAAATGTAGAAACTTATCGAAAAATATAACTCGCCGATTGGGCTAAAATCTATTCATTAAGTTTGCAAATAACGAATAAAAATTATCTAATGGAACAATTTATCATGGGTAAAGAATAATTAAACAAGCTATAAAAATTATCAAAAACTACAAGATTAAATTTCACAATCAGAATGAAAATTCTATATTTTTCATGCAATAAGTTCCAAATTTATCCCATTACTCTACAATTTACTAAAACTTTTTAAGATAAGAATTTATTTGTTGAATTACAATTATAACCAAGAAATCGTTTGATGTTTCTTATATTATTAAAAGCGATTCCGATTTATTCCTTATCTCAGATTTAATAAAATTGTGTTTCATGACAAATTTTTTTTTGACCAAACTTATACTTTCAATAATTTGTATCTTCCCAAAAGAGAAATATATAAATATTTTTAATGAATAATATTTCCCAAATAAAAAAAACTAAAATGGGAAATATTCAGCTAAATTGGCTCAGAGAAAAAAAAGCAAAATTACCAGAATATGGTAAAATTTACCGTGTTTCTGTCTCTCTAGAAACACTTAAAAAGCACGGTTACCGAAGCGCTTTGGTAATGGTTTTGGTAAAATTAACCATAAAATATGGTTTTATGATATGTTATAAAATTTGAAAAACGCAATAAAATTTGGTAATTTTATTATGATACATTAGAGCATGCCCTAAGAACCATTTATTTTTAAATTTTGTATTTTTTTTCTAAATGTGTAATAATAAGAACTATTATTTTGAAAACCATATTTTTCTTTAAATCTTTACCATATGAACGGAAAAATTACCTAACGAATGATTTAAATACCGTATATTTTAGTTTTATTGACCAGAAACATGTTTTTTACTGTCATTACCATATGTAGTACGGTAACTATACCAGAATTCTTTTCTCCGTGACTGGGGGGTAAAGAAAAAAGGGAAACTGAAGTTTCGTAATACGCACAAATAAATTCAAGAAATCTTTTTTTAATTTTCGTAAATGCATGCATGCACTATATCTTTTGTGTTTTCATATCAAAATTTCCCAAATTATCTCTTTTCTTTACTAAAAGTTAATGTTACTGTCAAAGCTCGAAGATGTCAGGTGAATGCTAGATTTTACCAATAAGCCGTAGGATTTAGTAAAGTGAATTAATTACTTCTGTTTTCTTTTGTGTTTTCAAAAAAGAATTTCGCTCTTTTCCTTACTAAAAGAGGTTGTTATTGTCAAAGCTCGAAGTCTGGCGGATGCTAGGATTAACCGGTGTGCTGTAGGATTTAGTAAAGTGACTTAATTAATTCTAGTTCCCTTAGTGTCTTCATAACAAAATTTCCCAAATTCTCCCAGTAAAATTATTATTAAGGAGTCCAAACTTTGGGTCGCTCTCCTGACCAAACTATGGGGATCATATTCCCTAGATTGTAGCTATTCCCTATAATTTGGGAGTTAAAAATCTTAAACTGTCGGAAGAAAGGTATGTTTATTTAGAGAAAGTATGTTTTTATGTCTGATTTTGTAACTTAAAATATCGTCTGCATTAATTAATTAGCAGATTTGAGGTCACTACCTCGAACCATTAAGATTGAGTCTTAAAACGAGAAGATACAATCATTAGATCAAAATTTATTCAGGATGGTTAATTGTTTTTATTTGCGCACTGTACAAAAACAATTTTTCACTTTTTCTTCTTGAATTGAACTTAGAAGACACTAAGAAACTGGTAAGTAAAACAATAGCTTTTTGAGCAAAGGTAAAAAGCGTTTATGAGAAAAGCGATTACAGGTTTTCCGTAATGTAATAGGATTTAAACGAATGATTCGTATGGTCTGCTTCTGTAGATATTTAATGCCAGTAATGTGGCATCACATGTGGCATACGTGACAGTTGAATTCAGAATCCAACCTGTGTTGTCTAAGTGTAATTAAAAAAAAAATTCTTCTGAATAACCTTTGTTTTAATGATCAGATTTATGTGAGTTAAGAGGCCAATCTTAATGATTCAAAAGGGTGATCTCAAACATGCTAATAGAATAATGCAAAGAATACATAAGTTACGAAGTCAGATTCAAATGCATACTTTCTATGAACAAACATATTTCTCCTATGGATTTCAAATTTTGAGCATCAAAATAAGAGATAGCCGCCGTAATTTGGAAAATATTATTCAAATAGTTTAGTCAGGAGAGTGGTCAAAAGTTTAGGATCCTAAATGTTAATGCCACTTGTTGAGTGTTTTGCTATATCTTGAGAAGTTTTTAGCGAATCAAAGCAAGCATTGGGAAGTTGTTAGCGTTTTTTTTGCACACAAAATTCATTCATCCGTAGAAAATATGTAAAAAGTTTATCAATAATTATTTATTATTTTTAGGTAAAATTGTAAGGTAAAAATTTATTTGCTGTAAGGTATAAAAATTTTCAGATTTCGAAATTTGTAATTTTATTAACAAAAGAAAAACAATTAATGAATTCGGTCAATTAATATCTTATTCACGATTAAAAATTTAAACAAAAAAGAAATTTTAATCTTTCATTTCTCAAATTTAGTAACTTCGTAATCAATTAGCATACAAAAGAAGCATGAAATCATTCCTTTGACTTACTAATATTTGCGTTTAGTTTACGAAAATACAATCATTTGAGCAAAAGTTGCTTAGAACTTAGAAACTTAGAAAATTACTTACTTAAACTTAGAAAATTACTTACTTAAACTTAGAAAATTACTTACTTAAACTTAGAAAATTACTTACTTAAACTTAGAAAATTACTTACTTAAACTTAGAAAATTACTTACTTAAACTTAGAAAATTACTTACTTACTCACGAAATTTTTTTTGTGCAGTGCTAACTAGTTCTCATTCCTAAAGTTGCTTAGATCTGGAATTAAAATTTAGATCCTATGTTTAATAAATTCCATAGATGGATATTTTTTTGGATTGATAAAATAATATGTTAAGTAAAGAAAAGATTTAAAGTGAATTTTGTCTGAAGTGTAAAAAAATAAATAAATTATGTTATACTTATTATATGTCAGACATAAAATATTGATAACATTCGTGAGATCTAAACAAGATAAGACCATTATCGTGTATTGTTTGGAATCTATAGAAAGGAAACTTATTACATATCTTAAAGATAATGATACTTTAATGGATGATGATGGATAGATCTCATGTTTGACTCTTCTATTACAACTATGATTTATTACACTTAGAATAAAGTTAGAAATGTTTTGATAGCTGAATTTTTCTTAAAAAAAAAAACTCCATTAAAATTGAATATATATAATGAGCAACTCTGAAATTGTATTTCATTGTGTCATTAAAATGTTTAAAAAAAACTATTGAAAAGTGAGGTCTGAAACTCTTTGCAAGCGTTAACGATAAAACCATAACATGCAAAATATTACTCATTTGTTGAATCTGTCATTGTTCTCATTGCCAGATTCATTAATTTTTTTAAGTAGTTATTTTTACACAGAGAATATAATTGTGGTAAAATTACCATGCTGTATGGTAATGACATGTCTACTAGAAGAGAGATAAAGGATAATTATCATTGTTAATAAAACCAAAATATACAGTATTTAAACCATTCGTCTTTTAATTTTTCCGTTTCTGTGGTAACGGTTTACAGAATATGGTGAACCGGTATATGGTAACGGTTTACCGGAAGTTTAGGTTTTTAAAATTATAGTACTAATTACCACTCTTTTAGTAAGAAAATGGTTATCAAATTTAACCAAATAACTGGTTTTCTCTCCATGCATTAAGGTAGCATGATAAAATCCACTGACTTTACCACAGTTACCAAATTTTATCTTTTATCACATATTATAAAAACATATTTCATTGTTAATTTTATTAAAATCATTACCAAAGTGCTTTAGAAAAAATAAACTATTTTTTAAGTGTTCCCATAGAGCCAGAACCAAAGTAAATTTTTCCATATTTCGGTTGTTTTGACAGTACTTTTTACTCGATGTAGTCACTTTTATTTTGACTAAAACTTGTAAAGCTTTTTATTATTTGAATATTACACGTATTACATTAAAATATTATTTTTTCTGTTAGGATAAGGAACGTTTCAAAATGCATATTCAAAGATTAAAAAGAAGAATTTTTTTTAAAGAATAAGTAATTGCTTGAAAAAAAAAGAAATATTTTTGGAAGTATTGAAAAAGTGAAACAAACATCTACGATAATTTGAGGGATCAATAATAGTATTTTCTGTTAGTATCTTTTTATTATAAATAGTTTCCGGCTAACAATAACTTTTGATACTTTTTAAACATAAAGCTGACTTTTAAATAATTTTTATATTCTGGTATTAATTCACTTTTTTTACTATTATTTTAAATTTTCAAACATTTTTGAATGATCGAAGTCTTTACAAATATGTATGTGTTGTGTCAATATTAATGTGAATATATTAGGGGGACCAGAAAGTAATGTCGTTTCGGCGCATTAAATATTCGTTAGTCTTAAAAACCATTTCATTTTTTTTAATCAATTTCGATTCATTTTCGATCCGGCATTAAAAGGTTGTTGTTAGCGAGGGGGAATACATGATTGATTTAAAATGAAATCTTGATACTAAATATCAAATGCACAGAAACGACTTTATTTTCCGGTCCCCCTAATATATGCATTATGTAGAAGTTGAATAGAATTTAAAATCTGTTGTGGGTCACGCAAAACTAACAGATCCATGCTCTAAAGAGCATGGATCTGATGTAGAAAATAGCGTTTGATAAGGAAAAAAAAGTAATAAATTCATAATATAACAAATGATGGAATGGGCATGTTGAAATTATGAAAACTACGGGATTCATTATATAAAACTATTTTGTAGTAAGAGAGTTTCAACGTTTTGTCTGAAGGTAATGTTAGTCATCTATTATCGATCATTTATTTGAAAAATAATACATTATTGCTATTCGAGAGAACCATTGAACAAAAGGCTTTATGCAACAGCAAGTGCCTGTAGAACCCCTTGAGGTTAATTCTCACTGTCCCGTCGCGAGTTCTTTAAATTATTATTTCAAAGTTTCGTAAGTTAATTTATCCGTGCAGACTATATTTCTATTTATCAGTTGTAACACTGTAAAAAACTTTACGGTGTTAAAGTTGTAACACTGTAAGACACTTTACAGAGCTAAAAATGATATGTAGAACTGTGTTTTGTGTATAGAACATTGATTTTTAACTAAAGTTTTAATGTTTCTCAACACCCAAAATGGGGAAAACTACTTTACATAAAATTAGTGTTCCATTAAATATTTCACCAAATACCAAGAACAGTCTCTAGTGTAGTGAAGCGCCTCGAATGTTTGTTTTTTTACTCTACTTGGTGTAAAGAAGCCGCTATCATATTTTTTATTCAGTAACACTAAAATTTATATTTACTGTAAGATATGATTACATAAGTGTTCGTAAACTTATTTTTCGGATATACTAAAAAGTAAGAATTACATCATGACTTAGAATGCATATATAAAATATTTCTAAAAAAAATAGCTCGTTAATCTAATCTTTTCACAGCACAGAGAGAATATCAATATAAATTCAAACTACAATTAACGAAACAGAAGTGAATAATAATTAAATATTATGAAACTACTTTATAAAATTAACAGATTTATGTAAATTTTGTGAGTGTATAAATATCTTTATTATACAACTAAAAATATAAAAGCATTTTATAATAGTTTACATGATCAGTTTATCAAAATAATTCGGCAAGAGGATAATGCACGCGTCTTAATGGTCCATACTCTCGCTCTTCCACATCAACTCCATCACTTTTTATTAATCACTACATTTCTTTTCCACCTCTTCTGCGTTTCTTTTTTCGTTTATTCCATGCTTTCTATCTTCCTTCCTTTCCTTTCTTTTATCTTTCTTTCTTTCACTTTTTTTCCTCTTTCTCCAATCCCTTATTTTATCTTTCGTTCTAATTTATCATCTCCCTCTTTCTAATTTTTCTTCTTTTCTATCTAATTACCGTTATCTTACGCTTTTTAATTTTCCCCCTACTACTATATTTGTCTTTTTCTATCGTTTCTTTTCTCTTTTCTTTCCTTTTTTATTACTTTCATTTTTTTAAAACTTTTTACTCTTATCAAACTTCTTTATTTTTTCTCTCTGACTTTCTTTTTACTCATGCTGCTTTTATGTCGCTTTCACGTCATTCTTAGGATGATGTCGTTTATCTTACAAGCGATTAGCAAAATAATAATAAAAGAAAACAATTATTAAAGGTATATGATAATAATAAAACAATAATAATCAATAATAATAGGTATGCAATCCTTACACGAATAACCTTTTTTTTTACAAGAGAAGGATGATTATTTTATAAACCAGCATCTTCAAAAGATTCGTTATTCAAAATTTATTATGAATATTTAACGTTTATTAATATGAATTTTCGTTCAAGCAATATTCTAGAGAAAAATATTATTAAAAAATATCGCTGAATTTTTGGTATCAAAAATAGCAACGTTAAAAATTTAAATATAACTAACGTAATTTGTTATCTAGAAAAATGGTTTTTCAGCTATCGAACAATTACAAAGAAATAAAGAATAGCCCGCTTTTTCAAAGCTATAAGCGAGGAAATATTTCTCAATTAATTTATCTTT
The DNA here is from genome assembly GCA_949128135.1 of Parasteatoda lunata. Lineage (NCBI taxonomy): Eukaryota > Metazoa > Arthropoda > Arachnida > Araneae > Theridiidae > Parasteatoda > Parasteatoda lunata. The sequence continues at coordinate 60,485,209 of OX421972.1, read as the reverse complement.
TTTTAGTCCATTGCTCGCTTGACAACAAGTTTGCTGGTTTAAAGATAACTATTTTTGGAAACATATTGAATGTTGCCTGTCATTAATTAAGACTTTTGAAACAATTTTCTCTGTGGGAAAACCAGTAAATCATTCCTGTTCGTAATTAAAGAACTATGGTAATTTCAGCATTCAAAACAAAAGGGATATTCTCGACGCGAAAGAAACGTTCTTTTAGAGAAATGGATGTTTAAGTTAATTGTCATCGGGAGATCGGACAGAGTTGATGAAATTATCTTTTCTTTTCAGGTTCGTAAATGATGGAAGCTGTTCGAATGTCAAACATTAGATAGTTTTGGTTAAAAGATAAATAACTATATTTATTTAATAATGGTAAAGTTTTTTTTACTGTATTATAAAAAACTTAAATACCCGCATCATTTTGTAATGAACACTTTTAATATATAATTTTAGACTCTTTATTAAAAAATGGCAAAAATATATGCCCATTTCAGGTCACAAATTAATATTTTAAGCAAAGAAAACATTTTTGAAAAATATATTGAACTTTGATAAATAACTATTGAGGAAGGAAGGTATTTGAAGAACTTGTTTGATTGCCGGATGAAATTTAAAAGAGTTTTTAATAGTAACCTTTTAACTCCTCCTTGTTTTCTCTAGCAAACGAGTAGATTTTGATGCTTTTTACACCTGTTTTAATCCACAGAGATTTGTCAGATTTTCAATTTTTTCTCTCACTTCTGATGTATGTTTATGTTTTTTTTTATTCCTCTTTGATGAAAACTTTAAAACTATGTATGTAAGGTGGAATCATAGAAGCAACTATCTAAATGGTTCTTATAAAATTATACGTCAAGAATCACAACCTGTTTATGTTATTCTTTCTTAGTACAAGCTCATTTTGTTGTTTTGCAAGTCAGGCTTATTTGACAATGATTCTAACCTCAACAAGTTAAATAAAGCCTTAGAGACTTCCTGTTTGCTCCGTTCACCAACCCTTGCTTATGTCCATATTTTAGAAAAATTACGATTGGATTTTAATCTGTTTCATTTTGAGGATTACTTCAGTTTTGGAGAATAAAAAACATGGTAAATCGGTTCTCTCCGAGAGTTATCACGGAGTGAAAATGCGCTGTATTATGAAACGCCAGTGCGCATTTCATAATACAGCGCATTTTTTTTCACTCAGAATCATTTGTCATGTTCATAAACATTCTTCCCAATCTGCCCTTGGGATATTTTTACCAACAAGTTTAACAGTTAATAGCTTTGGAACTAATCATGGAATGTTAATTATTTATATTCCATTGAAATTCCTGTACACTTATATTATATTTTCACCTTATACTATATTTTATTTTATAACTGTATTTGAACAGCCTAGCTAATTCTGATTATTGATTGTCAACTCCATAGAGTTGTAATTTTGAACCTAACGCAGAAGACAAAGGAAGCCCTGGATTAAGCATTGCGACAAAGTAACTTTTGTTTAGGATTTCTTTGTATGAAACTCACCCATATTTGCGTTATATGGAGAAGAAAACCCCCAAAATATCCCACGGTTAACACAATGGCAAGGGGAATCTAACTCATGATCTATATACCAATGAAAATATTTTAAGACGGCACTATAATCGGTGTGAGTTGGGGGCCAAATTCGTACCAACCAGACAACGCCGAGATTCGAACTTAGTTCACCTCATTTGGAGGTGAACGCTATGAGCCACCGCGGCTCTTCTTTGCCTTAGTAATTTCAAGTTTCTTAGTTTTATAGTTTCTGCGCAGAAAACAAAATGTAACTTTAAGTAGAACACCCAAAAAAGCGTCTGCGTTGGTGGTTCTTACAATTTAAAAAAAAAAATAATAGGTGGTTTTGAAACTAACTATCTCGAATAATTTATAATGAATTATCTAACTTTAAACTAAAACTAAATCAAAAAAGTAAGATCAAATGTTAGTATAAATTTAATTAATAATAAATATTTTCAATTAAACTTTCATTTACTCACATTTACTCATAAATTTTAAAGTAAAATAATTTCTTGAAAATAAACAATTTGCTGCGTGATACTTGAGATTTGGTTGATTTTAATTGCCATTCTTTAATTAATTTTAAAATCTAAAACAATATTTAAGAGTTAATGGTTAAACAATAAAACATTGAAAATAATATGTATTTCCTTTGTTGGCTTAGGAAATGAAAAATAAATATTGGCGTCTATCTTACACATCAATTTGCCTGATAAAAGTTATGTGCATATTCTAATATTTTTTTTAAAAGTACGTGAACATTAATAAATAGAGTTATTTCTTTTAAACTGTAATTTGTTTTTATAGAGACGTTTTTTCAAAGGATTAAAATCTGCTTATTTATCAGATTTAATGATTTCAATGTATAGTGCTTGTACATCATCAGATCCGTAGTGCTATTATACTAGGAAAATGTATGGTTAATTTTGTACTACCATTGTCGTACATTGAGATAGAACCAAGTAAAAATTGCACTTTAATATTCAGAACATTTTGTATTATACTCTGTCTATGGCTTTAAATTTAATGTATGGTCCCTATTTACTACCACTGTAGTATATTGAGATAGAACCAAGTAAAAATTGCATTTTAATATGCGAAACATTTTGCAATATGCGCTGTCTATGCTTCTAAGTTTAATGTATGGTCCCTATTTACAACCACTGTAGTATATTGAGATAGAACCAAGTAAAAATTGCACTTTAATATGCAAAACATTTTGCAATATACGCTGTCTATGCTTCTGAGTTTAATGTATGGTCCCTATTTACAACCACTGTAGTACATTGAGATAGAACCAAGTAAAAATTGCTCTTTAATATGCAAAACATTTTGCAATATACGCTGTCTATGCTTCTAAGTTTAATGTATGGTCCCTATTTACTACCACTGTAGTATATTGAGATAGGACCAAGTAAAAATTGCACTTTAATATGCAAAACATTTTGCAATATACGCTGTCTATGCTTCTAAGTTTAATGTATGGTCCCTATTTACTACCACTGAAGTATATTGAGATAGAACCAAGTAAAAATTGCACTTTAATATGCAAAGAATTTCGTAATATGCACTGTCAATGCTTCTAAGTTTAAAACATTTATAGTTTTGGCTTATGAGCTTTAAAAAATATCTTTAAAACACCGGTGTTAATTTTACGGGGTAGTCCTGCTAACATCGCTCTTACATGGGTGCCGACGGAAAATGTAGAAGAGGGAGGCAGAGACACACTTGGTTAAGGTACAAGTTCCAAGATGTGTGCAAAGATAATAAATAAATGGATGGGAGGAGGCAAGAGGACTTGCTCAGAAAGAGAAATGGAAAAAAGAGAAATGAGCTCTCATGTGTTAACTGGAGTGAAAGTTATTAAGTATTTAGTTTTAAAATTTCAGATTTGTTCAGTTTTCTTCAGAATTGCTGACAATCTCTCTCTATATAAAAGTGAAAGTCTCTCTGCATGGATGTTTGCTAATAATTTGAGAATATCGATTTGGATCGTGTTTTTTCTGCAGTTGGCAAATTTTGATGGGATGATTTGTAAATACTCGTCACCTTCCGCTATCTAGTAGTTCGGGTATAATATCAAAAATTTGAAATTACATTCTTAAAATTCACTGTTTCAGATTAAACACGGAGAAATAAATTCTGGTAAAATGACAGTACTGTATGATAATGACATCTCGCGTAAAAAAAATCATGAATTTGGATAATGAAACCAAAATTTACGGAATTTAAACCATTTAATTGGTAATTTTTCCGTTCATATGGTAAGGGTTTATCGTGAATTTTGTAACAGTTCTTATAACCACACATTTAGCAATAAATGCAAAACTAAAAAGTAAATTTAACCAAATAAATTATTATTGTGCCATGCTCTCGGGTTTCATAAAATTACCAGGTGTATGACAGTTACCAAATTTTAACGCAAAATTTTATACCATATTTTATTGCTAATTTTACCAAAATCATGACAGAAACGCTTCGGTAAAAATTACCGAGATTTTTAATGTCCCCATAAACCCAGAAGTATGGTAAATTTGAAAATATTCTGATAGTTTTGACCATTCATTTTTTTTCTCAATGCAACATAATTGTTTAATTATGATAAATTTAGACATTAATTATGATAAATTTAGACATAAATTATGATAAATTTAGACATAAATTATGATAAATTTAGACATAAATTATGATAAATTTAGACATTAATTATGATAAATTTAGACATTAATTATGATAAATTTAGACATAAATTATGATAAATTTAGACATTAATTATGATAAATTTAGACATAAATTATGATAAATTTAGACATTAATTATGATAAATTTAGACATTAATTATGATAAATTTAGACATAAATTATGATAAATTTAGACATTAATTATGATAAATTTAGACATAAATTATGATAAATTTATACATTAATTATGATAAATTTAGACATTAATTATGATAAATTTAGACATTAATTATGATAAATTTAGACATAAATTAGATCATTTGTTTGACCCTATCAGTAATCAATGGTATAATTTTCTCGTTGCCGAATAATACAGGGTTATTCATAATTCCCTCCGGGGTTTCGAAGCGTTATAGTAAAAAAACGAAGATGAATATGGCAAAAAAGAACATATGAAATTGTTCCGAAAGTATTCAAGTTTCACTTTAAGCAGTTGCCGGTAGAGGGCAGTAACATGTACCACTGAAGCCAGTTGTAGTAAAAATAAGGTTGTAGTAAACAGAGGGAATTATGAATGACACTGTACTGAGTACAGTAATCTTTATTTTGATGATTGGAGCTAAGAAACGTATTTTGCTTAATCCAATAACGTGAAGTCACCGAAAAAAGCATTAAATAATTATAAAAAGGTTTTGGAGTTATTTTAGTTTTTTTTCTGTTTTGGCAGCATATGCCTTTCAATTTTTAGCATGATTGTGCAGTGTTGATGAATTCAATTAATTGTTAATTTACGTTTTTTTCATCACTCAAGAAGTCGAAGTAAATAAAGCTACCAGCTTTATTTCTTAGACCACATGATATAAATTCTGTAAAACATAATAAATGTTAATTTTTTTAAAAAAAAATTATGAACAATTTTTATTGTAAATGTCACTTGCCGGAATTTGTCAAACTAGCTAAACATTGAATTTGTTAAAGCCTTAAATACGAATCAACGGCATTCTTCTTTTCACTCAGGAAGTAATTATGAAACGAATCGGAGTAAATAAACTGAAATTCACTTAAAGAGAACTAATTAGTAATTAATGAAAAGTACCACATCGAGGTGATAATTTGGCTATCAATCTTAATTAGAAGTGGCAATTTGCAATTATGGGAAACTGTAGTAGAAATGTACATACTATTCTAATTTTTAATTAGTTGCCTAATAGCTTATTTTAAATTAGAATATATTCTTGGTTTTATTCATTAAGGCACCTAAAACTAGAAGCGTAAAATCTTTTTGAATGCGTAGTTTAAGAAGGTAATTATTTCAATAAACTTGTTCAATGCCTTTCAGAGAAATGATACATTTTTATATTTCATTCATTTGCAGAATAAATGCTCGAAGGACTTAATGAATAAAGCTTAGCGTATTAAAATTTTGAATTGAATATTTTCTAAATAAATGTAAATGAATCTGATGATTTACTATTTTTGAAGCTTTGAAATGAAACTTTTGAAATCAATCACAACAAAAATATGGTTCAAACAAATAGCGGATACATTGCTTTGGTAGTAGGTCAATAGGTAAAAAAAAAAAACTTTCGTGAGCCAAGAAAATATGTAAGAAACAAATAATATTTTATAAAAGTGTTACAAATATGAAATGAGCGTAAACTATAAGTGAATATAAAGTGTCTTAATAAATGTTCATGAACTGCAAAATTCATAAAAGTGAAATCTAGACATTTAAAAAATATAGATGCTGCTGCTGATATTCGGAAGAAAAGAACTCGGAGGAAGATAATCCCGACCATATCTATCCGCAAAAAAAGAGTGCTCTCTAATACTGCATTGACAATACCCAAAGCAAAATTCTTTGCGTTATTAATTTTTTGTTATATTAATTATTTGCTATATTATTTGTATTGGATGTATTGATGAAATATTAGTGGGAACTCTTCTTTGAAGGTATGGTTGAGTGGGCTGGTGACGACATTATATATTTTACTTATTTTATTTTCCGGTTTTTAAATTTTTTTAAAAATATTTTGGAAATATATATATATTTCCAAAATTTTGGATCCAAAATTTTGGTTCACTATAACCGGTAGTTCACTATATCCGTTCCACAGACAATTCAACTAATGGTTCCAAACTCCTTCCTTTTATTATACATTATTTAAATAAATGACCGAAAAATAATATGTAGTAACAAAAAATGCGCTAACTTTTCTTTTTATTGCAAATATTGGTTTGAATACACCCATTTTCAATTTGAGTGTTTTTGTCAATCTTATCTTAAATAAAGAACGTTTTACGTTTACTGGTCGCCACAGTTTAATTTGTGACACTTATTTGCAGGATTTTTTAATTGAACTGAGAGTAAAAACGAGTTGAAATTAGTGCCTTATCTTCACAGATTAATGTCCCCCCCCCTTTGACCATTAATGAATAACTACACATTCCAATGCTCTCTCTCTCTCTGATAAGAAATAAATATTGACCCCACTGGCCCCTAACGGTTGCAACATCTGCTGGTGTTGGTCAATATTAGGGATGGGAAAGTGAAAGAAAAGAAGCAAAAAAAAAAAAAAAAATGCTTATTGCTATATTCCATGCTATATATGGTTTTAAAAATCGGTTTATTTTTTTTGAACTAGAAATTTCAAAATTATAATGAAAAATGAAGGGAAAAAATAAGTCGAAGACAGAAGTAAGTTCATTATATCCGATTTCCTCTCTTCCTTTGGTTCAATAGAAAGGCACGGGTGCGAACTTTTCGTTCACTATATCCGGGAGTTCACTATAAACCATGTTCACTATATCGGGGTTTGACTGTATATATATAAAAATACATATATATCCGGGGCCAAGGTACTACTAATAAAACACAAAGCAAATTTTGTCTTTCCTCGCAATGGTATTTTTGTCCATTCTAAAAGTTCTCCAATTTTACGATACCTTTCCTATAGAACAAATTGTAGAGATTCCAAAAACACATTAATTTTTGATATGGAATGTGCTGAATGCATTTTCTTAGTGTACCTTTTTAGGAATTACTAACAGGTAATAATCAATAGAGTTCACGTCAGGAGAATATGGTGGATGTTGTAGCTATTGGGAGCCTAATTCGTACAGTTTTGCAATGGTAATTATTGACTCTAAATATGATATTGACTGTTGTTTAATCTGTTGTCTAAATTTATTGTTTTCGTTCTACAGCGAGGAAGCTATTTGGAATTTTTGGCGATACATAATCAGAGAAAAATATTTTATACACAGCTGTTTGAGGGCTTTAGGGTGTTAAATATCCCCAAAACATCACTTTACATGTCCTAATGTAGTTTTTATTTATTTAAATGTTTTCCTTCCTCACTGACTACACGTGCGTACAGCATCATTGGTGACAATATAGTCTTGCTTAAATTCTGCAAAACACTTACAAATGAATACTTTGAATACTTACACTTACAAATGATTACAAATGATTTTTTTCATTGTCTAGAAAAAGATGAAGAAATGACCAATTACTGACACTCTGAAACTATTTAAATGTTAGAGTGGTTTAAAACTTCATTAGGAAATCAAAATTAAAAAACGTATTTAATTAATTTTTATCAGAACAAAATATTCATTTGTTTTCTTCCTATAAAAATACTACAGTTAGTAAACTGAAACGAAACGAGAATTTTTTTTATAATATACATTTAAGAAAATTTAAAAAGATTTTCGTTTTAAAAATTATGCTTAAATGTTAACTATTGATGTTAGTTTTTTAGAGTTTTTTTAAAATTTATTTAAATAGATATATTGAGATTTAAAAACTTTTTCCGAGATAATGGTTTTTATCTAAAATGTTAAAAGGATATTTTTTTATATTTGAATAAAAATGCATGTAAGTAAGATAAATCGTTTAGTTTTCATTTATATTCAAAATAGAAAATAATGTAAAAAATGTTAAGAGAAGCAATATATTTTAGAAAAGGGAAAATGGCAATTACCATGCATATAATGTTATTATCTGTGCGGTAAGTATTATTCTTTCGAGAAAAAATGCAATTTAAATCATTAAAATTTCTAGAACATCTAATTCTTTGAAAAAATGTGAACGATTATTTTTTACTCAAAATGATATAAAAACACATATTGTTTATAATCAGCAATTTTGTTTAATACTTTATTTTTCACAATAAAATTTTATTACAAGATAAAACAACACGGTACGAGTGTTTAAGCAAGTAATATAGAAACTTCTAAACATATTATAGTTTTATTTAAACACTTTTTCAAAGAGGAACTTTTTACGGTGAAAAAAATACTAGTAAAATTGCCGTAGTGTATCGTAAAGACATTTCTGGCAAAAAGAAACTGCGATTCTGGCTGTAGGAAATTCTTCTTTTCAAAATTATAATTTTTAATACGAAACATTTAGTAAAAAATACTGAACTAAAAAGTAAACTTAACCAAATAAATAAATCTTATACTGTAATCTAAGGTATCATGATAAAATTATCAAAATTTTACCACATTTTACCACAAAACTTTACTATTTCAAATTTTACCACATTATGAAACCACATTTTATTGATAATTTTTGCAAAAACATTACCAAAGCGCTCCTGTAAAAATTACCATGCTCTTTGGTTTTCCTATAGAACCTGAAACACGGTAAGTTTTATCTTTTTTTAGTAGTTTTATTTTTTTTCCTCTTAATGTTATAAAAATTTACGCCCAGTCCTGATTTGTAGATTCGTAGCATTTGATTCATTAAGAAAATGAGTCAAAAAATTTGAGTTAATACTTTTTTGAAACATTCAGAAAAATAATTTTTTAAAAATTCGTTTGATAGCATTCACATTTGAAAACGTTGACTTTAAGTTAAAACATATGTGGACAAAAGAAAATACAAAGTGTTTGGTATTGACAACTCTTAATGAATTGTTATAAGTTTACCGGTAGCAACATTAAACTATATTTTGAGTTAAATGGAGATATTTTTTATAGTCTTAACGGATAAATGGAATTATCTTGTTTGAAAAAAATATTAAATATTTTATTCAAATAAATGTTGCACTTTGATTTAGTAATTTACTTAATTTGCTCAGTTAAATAATTAAAAAACTATTGAATAATTTGATCAATATGAACATTAAACTGTACTTTGTATTAAATGGAGATATTTTTATAGTCTTAATGGATAAATGGAAATATCTTATTTGAAAAAAATATTTAAAAAAATAGATGCTGTATTTTGATTTGTTAATTATATTAATTAAATTATTTAAAAACTATTGAATGAGCTGAACAATATAAACATTAAATTATACTTAATGTTAAATGGAGATAACTTTATAGTCTTAATGGATAAATGGAATTGTCTTATTTGAAAAAAATATTTTTAAAAATAAATGCTGCCCTTTGCTCTATTAATTTACTTAATGAAATTATTTAAAAACTAATGAATAAGTTGAACAATATAAACATTTAACTATACTTTGTGTTAAATGGAGATAACTTTGCTATCTGATTGGATAAATGGAATTGTCTTCTTTGAAAAAATATTTCTAAAAATAAATACTGCACTTTGATCTATTTGTTTACATAATTAAATTAATTCTTAACTATCGAATAAGTTGAACATTATAAACTTAATTTTTGGAGATAAAATTATTTCAGGTATTGACAGTTCGTAAAAGTACTTTATTTCACCATACATAATGAATCGAGGAAAAAAAATGTATTTACTATCGATGCAAATTGCTTTATTTAAAATGACGCAAAATAAATACATTTATTTTTAAAAGGAATTTGGCATTCTACAAAGTTCTATAAATTCATTATATTCCTTCTAATTATGTAAACAATTACGTTACTAAAAGGATTGTTTTTGAGGGGAACTTAATAATGATGAACAGCTTAGTTTTTTTTCTGTAAAATTCAAGTAGTAAGTATGTAAGATTAAAATAGAGTATTTCCATTAAAATTTTTAACAGACTTGGGAGATAGAGATCTGACAGTTTACTATACGTAATTAATTTCTTTCATCAATAATCTTTTCTAACTAATCTAAAAAAGATGATATAATGAATTCATTGAATTTGAGATATTATGATTTCAGGGAATAAGTAAATTTATGTCGGAATAATACATAATCAAGACATAAAATAAAAAAAAGGAAAAAAGAAAAAAGCTAAATTGAAGAGAGCTGTGTTGGGAAAATTTTACCTTTTGTGCGGAAATAGATACTGGTGGATCATACTGTATTTCATAACCATAAATTATTGAAATGCTAATTATAACACTTCATTACTTTACATTTCTTACTATTATAATACTGCATTCATTTATTTTAGCCTAAATAAATAGAAAATAGTAAAAAAAAATTTACAAAATATGCTTAATAAAAATTTTACATCAAAGCGTTAAGCAAATGAGATGCATTAAGTTTCGTTTTCACATTAAAAGATTTGCTACAAAAGCATTTGAAATGTGTCGAAAGTCAATAAAGAATATTTTTTTAAAAAGTTTTGGGGCATTTGCATGAAGTACTTCGTAGAAAACGATCTGAAATGTTGCAAAAGAACTCACTCATATAATTTGTACTATGATAACACAAAATCTCACATCGCATGTATTAATCATCAATATTTTGCAATACAAGTACGGCCTCACACGCACCGTATTATTCTCATATAGTACGGTGGGACTCTTTTTTTTCTTTTTCATACGGCTGAAATTGACTCGTCCTGGCCTTGATTTCAAGTCCAATAAAAGAAAATTCACTTTGAATTTTGGAAGGTATTCACAAAAACAAATTTGGGACATGTAACTGTTAACAAAATAAAACTCTGCAAAATAAGAATACGTCCAATAAAGATGGAACTCAAATCAGTAATTCTGATTCTTGGTGTTATTTAACTTCATATATTGAACAGTTAGATAACACATAACTCTTGGTGTTATGTATTATGCAACTGTTCACAATACAAAATTCTACAAATGAGCAATACGTCCGAAGACGACGGAATTGATCAATCTACATATCGTATTCTCGGTGATTCTGATTCTTGGTGTTATATAACTTCATATATTGAATAGTTATATAACGCATAACTCTTGGTGTTATGTGTTATGTAACTGTTCACAATACAAAAATCTACAAATGAGCAATACGTCCCACAAAGACGGAATTGACCAATCTACATATCGTATTCTCGGTCCTATGTAACAGTATACAATATAAAAATGCTCTTTTGAACATTTAACAATGCATCGAAAGATCATAAACGAGTATTTTCAAGCATAAGCATCGATAATATTTTATTCGAAACAGTTAAAATTGATGATAACTCAATAAACTTTAGAATCAACATAGGTTGTGATGCGTAAAGATCTTTTAACGCAACGTTTAGGAAAGAAATAGGTACAAAAAATATTTACATGTTATAAAAATTTCTAGCTTGTTATGGAAAAAATGTCTTTTCCTTTATTTCATGCTAAAAGCAATAGTTTCAACAGTTATTTAAACTTTATATAATGAATTTTGGTATTTTAATTGATGGCTGATAATTCTATTGATAAATCTGTTGTTCTCTGCTTTAATATAAGTTTAGGGAACGAGATGTCGATTTTAATGAAGTCATTATTGTGACTACTTTATTATAAGTGGCTTAGTTTGTTAAATGTATTTTTCTGAGTTTTTATTATTTACATGTTCTTAATTTATTAACTTTTTATAATATTATTCCTACAGTATTACTATTTTAATGAAGACACCATTATTGATTTCGACATAATTTTGACACCATTATTGATTTTGACATGATTTTGACACCATTATTTTCGCTACCATAATTTCGCTGTCAGCATTTTTTTATTATTGTTTTTTATTTATTGAAATGGCTTTAACATGGATATTTCGTTGAACATTTTATTATTATCATTTGTTCACTTCAACTATTCAATTTTGTTCTCGTTGCTATTTAGTTAACATATTTGTATTACAATTATTTGTTTATTTACAAAACTGTTCATTTTTTTAACGAAATATTATTTTTGTTAGCTGATATTTTGTTTGTTTGAAAACTCAATGTAATTCTTAGTTGTATTATTTTATTTTTCTTGCAAAGTTCACATATTTTTGATGTCAAATTTGTCTAAATTCGTGGCAAAAATATAAAAAATTTAAAGAACTAAATCTGGCTATGAAAATTAAAATTGAATAGTTGAAGTGGCTTGGGCAATGGGCATATCTATAAATATGGCAACAATAACCTAGTTAAAAAATTTAACATCTAAAACTTGAAGGAAATAAAAGAAGATAGACGGACCTCGTATTAGACGGTTAGAAAAAATAAAACTTGCCGTATGCAGGAGTAAATAGATGGTGAATAGTAGCCTCAAATAGATCTGGATGGAATAAGCTGTTTAATATAATTAAGCTCTACAATTGTCTGTAGTGTTAGTCGTAGTAGAAGAAGAAACCTTCCTAGAATGTATTAATCCCACCAGTTTCAAACTTTTTTTATTTCCTTTCTAATTGTTAGATTATTTCAGAATTAAAGACGTTTTAAAATAAAAGTTAAAATAAAGACATTTTAGAATAATTGTGTGTATTTGTCAAACTTTTAAATTCATATAAAAAAAAATCTCCATATCTAGTGCTCCAGTGAGAAGAAAGTTGTAATATTTGCAAATATTTAATCAAGAAACATACATGAAAATGATGTTAAGTATAAAAAATTATTTTGTTTAATGATAGATATATCAGAAACTACTAATTTTGTTTAATGATAGATATATCAGAAACTAAAAATTTTGTTTATTGCATATTTTTATAATAGTAGCAGTCAAACTTAATAGTTTTAACAAGAAATAAAAAATTTTCTTCTAGATATTACTTTTATGTTTTGAAAGGAAAGTGAAACACAAGTCGAAAAGCTTGAAAACATTGCTGTCAAAATACTTGTCAATGAAACACTTTTAAACACTTTTTTCGCTAATGTTTATTTTATGAATAAAGTTCTTGTTACAGAATGTGCCAGCTACTTTTATAACAATCATTTGCTTTTTTAAATTAGTTTTTGTTGGTCTAATATCAAAACAAAGGAGAGTTTTTTATGTAGACATTTTTATTCTTCATATTTCGTATCAAAATCTTGTAATTCAGAAGCAAATGTTTAGTGTTAGCTTGATGATAAATTGGTTTATAAGATTGCACAAACAAAAGAAACATTATTGACATAGAAAACTAGCCACAGTTTCCCCCTGAAACGGTTGATTTGAATAAAAATGTTTCATTTTTGGTCAATACTATACGATTATTTATTAAGAAGATTCTTACAGAAGTTCTAAAAAATAAGATAATTGTGATTTTATGCATGAATAATTTAAATTCAGTTTCAAAATGTATTTATTATTAAAATAAATGATGTTGTTTTTTCAAATGCAAATACATTGAATTATAATGCTTTATTTCAAAACAAAGTAATAATGATATTGTTATTCACAACATGTGCTTAATTATTTTATTTGAATATCTTATTCAAATAAAAGAAAATCTAATATGAATTATTTTTTTAAGATTTATTGAGTATCCATTTAAAGTAGCTTTTTAAAATGAATAATCAAAATCCATTAACTGAATAATGAAAAAATAATGAAATGTTTTATATAACATGAAATACTTATTTCATTACAAAATATAAATTGAAAAGGATTTTTTTATTAGTTAACAGAAAACATGACGATTCAATTTTTTTTATCAGAATTTATTTTGTAACTATTTCATTTCCTCCGTTATTGTTATCTAATTATCAGGAAAATAAATTGATTTTAATATCGAATGCTATAAATCTAATGCTAGAAAAATATTCACTCAAAAATGTTTTTAATTTGCTGAGTAGTTTTGTATTACTTTATAACTTTTGCATTACGTTTGTATTACTTTTTTGTATTATTTTATAATAGTCGTTGAACAGCGGACCCAATTTAGAGTTTAAGACTACGAATGTACAACTCCATAGCATTGCAATTTTGAGCCCCATCCAGAAGACAAGGAAACTACTAAATTATGTATTGGGAGAAATTTGCCTGCTTGGAAAATATTTTGGATGAAATTAGTCCGTAATTACGTAACATGGAGAGGAAAAACCATAAAACCTCACACGGTTAGCCTGGTGACAAGGGGGCTTTTATCCATTATCCGTCTATCATGGAGGATATTTCACGTTAGCACTGTGGTCGGTGAGAGCATATCCCCTGAGCTAGTACGGCTCCTTATTGGATGCGAATAATCACATGGTTGCATCTAATCACGTGGTTGTGCATAGCGTGTTAACATGGCAAATTTAAGGCTTTGGTTTGTTATCACGTTGAACCAATTTTTGGATCAGATTTAATTAGATGCAGTCAAGCGATGTCACATTTGTGTGTGGAATCGGACAGGCTGACCCATGCATGACGCCGCATGCAGATAACTTAAATAATGTAAGAATATTTAGATTAAAGTTCAGATTTTTCAGAACAGTAACTTTATAAAAAACGTTCCTTTTGTATTAAAATTTAGAGATTTGAGAAAATCATGAAAAGAAACAAGTTGGATTGGCACCAAGTTTTTCTGGTAAACAACAGAAATACTTTTAATTTGTTTAAACTGAAAATTAAAATGGTTTTAAACAGATAAGTAAGAAAGAAATAAACATAAGTAGAAAAACATAAAAAAATTGCGTTAAAAACACTTGCTAATTTTTTTGTCAATATTTATTTTATTAATAAAGCTTTTATTGCAACAGAAAATAAATTCTACTTTTGTAACAGTCCTATGTATATTTTCAAATGATTTTTATTACATCAATAAAACTTTTTTTTAATATAAGTATTTTTATTTTTCATATTTCGTATAAATTTTATTAATTTAAATCAAACATTCTACGTTATTTTGATATTCAACTACTTTTTAGATTTGAAAAATTTAATTAAAATGTAGTTTGTCATTGAAGGTCAACTGTTATTTTCCTTAATACATTTCATTTAATAAAAGATATTTGATTTAAAAATTATGATAAATAATTTTCTACCAGAGACATAAGAATAAGGTATAATTACGTAATAAGTTTCAAAATATATTTCTGATTTGATGCATATGAATAATTGAAAGTCAATGTATAAAATAAATTCAGCATTATATGACGTTCTTTCAAATGTAAATAGTTTGAATTAAAATGTTTCATTTTGAAATTTTCAAGATGTAATGTTTGATAACATCTGTTTATTTATTTTATTTTAAAGTCAATCTCACCAAAAAGAAATTTTATTACCTTCTATTCAAGTTACGATTTATTTCGTAAATATATACAGTGGTTTATCAATGTGACTGATAAAAATATATTAACTCAATAACAATAAAATTAATGATGTAACTGATATAAAATCAATTACTTTGTTAAAAGATGCCGATTGATAATGATTTATTTTATTAGGGAGTTTCAAACGAAAACATTCCAATTAAACTTTACACCAGTAACTCTTTTTTGAAAATATTTTATTACTTTTCTTATTGCTGCATAAATAACAGAAGATCATTAGATAAATGCAACACACTTGCTTATAAATATTTTTATTTTAATTTTTTTTCAGATCAAAACAGTTATAAGATAATTATAATAATAAATTAAAA
Source organism: Parasteatoda lunata (assembly GCA_949128135.1). Classification (NCBI taxonomy): domain Eukaryota; kingdom Metazoa; phylum Arthropoda; class Arachnida; order Araneae; family Theridiidae; genus Parasteatoda; species Parasteatoda lunata. The sequence goes on along the minus strand of OX421972.1, from coordinate 60,469,336 downwards.
GTTTAACAGTTTTTCGTTTAAATTTAGATATTTTTGAAATTTGTATTAAACTTGTAATAATTTAAAATAATCTAAATCCTTTATCTATTTTCCGAAGACTTACCAGTTAAAGAGGTCACCAAGCGCAGTAGAAATAAAAACGGAGAAAAAAAATTCTTTTAAAATTTCCGTACTCTATAGCATTACCAATGGCATTTTCGCAAAAAAAAGAAAAAAAAAAAACAAGCTTAATTCTGGTATAAAAGCCAAAGTATGGGGAACTTAAATCAACCCATTTGGTATTGTCTTAGTTCATATAATAGAGGTTTCAAGGAAATCATGGTTTTTAAAATTCTTATTTAGTTCTTATTACCACACATTTAGTAAAAAATACAAAAAGTCAATTTATCAGATACGGAAAAGTACGTTTATCAGAATAAATGTTTTGTCAATGTCATGCTTTAATGTATCATGATATAATTACCATATATTGTGACATTTACCAAATTTCATCACATATCACAGCATTATTTTTTCTTGTTAATTTACCAAAGTGCTTCTGTAAAAGTTACCGAGCTTCTTGATGAACCACAGAGTCAGAAACACGGTATATTATGCCATCTTCAGGTATTTTTGACTATACTTTTTCTCTCAGTGCAATACCCGTGATGTCTAGAAGTGTTTTGAGGAACATTGCTTAAATATTGATAAGGGACGCGATATTCACTTTTTTCTCTGTGAAATGAGCTTACAAATTCAGTTATCTAATGAGAGCTTTTTTTTTTAGATTTTTTTTTTGCATAGAGTAATAAAGACAATATTTATTAAGATATGCAGCTCTTCTTCTTTTTCATACAAATTGAAACCTTAACTATTAACATATTAATAAAAAGATGAAAATAAATGAAAAAACTAGAATACTAAATAAAACACTTAGATTAGAAAAAAAAAGAAGTATTCTTTGTACGTAGTATCTTATTACATCAATCGAAATTTCTTGATTAAGTTTTTTCTTTCCTTAGTAAACTTAATGCAATGGTTTACATCAGAAAATTCTATTACGGAACAGTTTACAAAAGTTTATATAGAAGAATCACATTTATTTGCAAGCGGGCATAGTATTTTATGATAATCAACATTTTTCATTGCTAATTAACTGTGTATAATACAAAATACTGGTACTGAAAAGTTTTTATGTCAAGAATTTAAAACAGCTAAAACTACATTTCATATTCTTTGTGCAATGTAATTGTCTATAATTCGAAACTCTGCCACCGAACTTTGCCCCTAAAGAAAGGCGAAAATGTAAAATCAACTTTTCCTTTTTTAATGCTATGTATTGGTGTACTGTACAGATATGTCCCTTAGAATAGTACTTCAATGCGTCGAAAGAAAAGGGACACAATTATTTACAAGAATAAATCGTATTTTTTAAGAACTGACGATGGAGAAACATGGAGAAAATAATTCTGGTATACAAAAGTATAGTTTTTACTGCGAGAAATTTAGCAAAAATTACAAAGGTTTCTATTTAGAAGGAAATGTTTGTGCTGAATGAAAAATTGAATTTCATTATTCTTACCTTCTTTTAATTATTCTTACTTCCTTTTCAGTATTAATTTTTTCCTTACTCTTTCATTCTTTTCCTTATCATTATAATATTTTTAATTTGTTCGTACATTCTTTTCATTATTTTTACTTTCCTCTCATAGTTCTTTTTTTCCTTCTTTATTCTTACATTATTTTCTTATCATTATACTAATTTAATTTATTCTTACATTCTTTTCATTATTCTAGCATTTTTTCAACATTCTTACATTCCTTTCATTATTCATATATTATTTTCATTAATTCAACATTATTTTCTTTTTTTTAAATTTTTGCATTCATTTCATTATTCTTGCTTTATTTTCATTCATTATTATTATTCTTACATTCATTTCCTATCTCTTACAATATTTTCCATATTCTTGCTTTCTTTTCATTATTCTTATTCATACATTTTTTTTTTGACAACGCTTATTTTTATTTAGTTCGATAGAAAATTCCTGTTAGGGCACCATAAGTAAAAACTGCGCTAACGAAAACTAACAAAGCATTTCTTTACATTTTCATTCATTATTATTATTCATGCATTGTTTTTCTATTTCTTACAATATTTTCCTTATTATTTCTTTCTTTTCCTTATTCTTAATCATACTTTTTTTTTGACAAAGCTTATTTTTTATTTAGTTAGATAGAAAACTTCCTGTCAGGACACCATACGTAAGAACGGCGCTTGCGAAAACTAACAAAGCATTTCTTTTTAAAGGAAAAATGCTCCCGGCCGTAAGAAACGTTTCCATTTTAGCAAAACATATAAATTTTTTGTGCGGAATCGCAGGTTTATTATCCATAATGTATCTGATCCGAGATTTTTGCATCACTTCAATCCACGACTCACCCACGAAACTGGCAGAAAGAATTGTGAAACTTATTAGATATATGGATGTCATCATAGAACCTAAAACAAAAATGAGTGTTTCCATATCCGCAATATACATTTTTATATGATTAAGTAGACCAATGCAGAAATTTAAAATAAAAAAATAATTAGCGATTGCGCATAAAACAAGAAATGACAGTTCTGTTTCAATCATATCAATAAAATGCTTCCCGGAAGTAAGAGAACAAAGCAGGTGATCATAACGATGATTTGATTTTTCTATTGCTTTTAAATGTTCTTTCAGTCTCCAATTTACCATAAAACAAAGATTTACATACAGAATTAGAAAAACATCTATTGGTAGTTCAAAAAAGCAAGCATTGAACAAGTAAATTAGAGCTGTGCAAATTTGTTTATTTGTCCTGCTTTTAAATTCATATCCAAAAGAAAAATTCTCCATATCTGGTTGCTCCAGTGAGAAAAAAATTGTAACAGTTGCGAATATTAAATCAATAAACATAAACGTGAATGATGTTAGGTATAAAAAAATATTTTTTTGAATCATAGATAGTTTAGAAGCGATGCATATTATATTGTAGAATTTTTTAAGCTTTGGGGCGAGCTTGATTCTAAATATAAGTGATGTTGTTCCCGCTGCACGTAATGAGAGAAGCACCAAGTTAGTCGACTTTCGTGTTGAAAGTGATGCTATAAACAAAATTTTTAGAATAATAGTTGTCGAACTTAATAATTTTAATAAGATATAAACAAGTTTCTGCCAGATACTATTAGTTTTATGTTTTGAAGGAAAAATGGAACAGAAGTAGAAACGTTTAAAAAAGTTGCGGTAAAAACATTCGCCCATTTTTTCGTCAATGTTTATTTTATCAATAAAGCTCTTTTTGAAATAAAATGTATATAATATGTATATGAAACAATCATTTACTTTGTTTTCAATTAATTTTTGTTTGTCTGATATCAATAAAAATAAGAGTTCATTAAGTAAATATTTTCATTATTCATATTTTGTATCAAAATATTGTAATTTGAAAATAAATATTTAGTGTTAGCCTGGCGTTAAATTGCATAATGACTGTAAGAGCTTAATAGAAATTGTTGTTCATCGTAAAAACAAGTCTTAATTTTCTCCCAAATGTTTAATTTGAATAAAAATGTTTATTTACCAATAATACCATACCATTATCCATAAGATTCATATAGAATTTCAAAATGTATTTAGTATTAAAATAAATTACGGTCTTTTTTAAATGTATATACATCTAATTGGAATGTTTTATTTTAAAACAAAGTAATAATGATATAATAATTAACAACATGAGTTTAGTTTTTATTTGAATTCCCTACTCAAATAAAAGCTTAAAAATGCATTATTTTTGTTAGGATTCATTAAGTTAACATTTAGAGTGGTTCCTTAAAATGTATGATCAAAATCCATTAACTCAATAATAAAAAAAAATAATGAAGTGTCTTATATATATACTTATTTTATTACAAGATATCAATTGATGATGATTTATTTTATTATTTATCAGAAAACATTCCAATTTAATTTTTAATAAGAATTTTTTATTTATCTCTTCATTGTTATCTAAATATCAGAAAAAGAAATTGATTTTATTTATTCATTTTTAATATCTAATGCGGTAAAAATATTTATTCAGAAAAGTTTTTAGTTCGTTTTGTAAGTAACTAATGTAGTTATAAGATAAAAATGATGGTTTGATAAGTTTTCCCTTAAAATAAATATTTTTTCTATAAATTTTTGATATTTTTGGACTGTGTAATAAAATAATTTGTGAGGCATGGTTTATTTGTTTGTGAGCATATGATAATAATCTAATTTATTTATTTAATTTTCCAAAGATCTAAACAATTTAAGGAGTTACTCTGAATCCCTATACCTATAATGTCAAGATATGTATTAAAGAATTTATTCTCAATATTGACAAAAGACAAAATTTTTTCCTGGCAAAGGCTATATAAATGTTAAAAGTTTGATTAGATTTTTTTAAAAATACATTTTTTTGGTATCGAGTGAGTTTTTTTTAAATAATATTATTAGAAAAATCTAAATTATTTGTTTAATTTTCCGAAGACTTGATAATTTAAAGAGTCCCTTTGCGCAGCGGAATTCCCATGCCCGTAATGTCAAAATGTGTTTTAAGGAACAATATTCTAAATGTAGAGATTTGACACAATTTTTTCCAAGCAAAGAGTATTAAGGATTGAATTCTAGAACATGAAAATCCAATAATTAGTATCAAAAGTTACTCAGAGTGGACCATTTTTTGCACACTGTACGTAATGATGTTATTTATGAAAAAGTTCAGTAGTTTTAAAATATTTAATAGTAACTTTTAAAGTAGGAATCGACACCTAATGCCCGTTTTTAGAAATGGTCGTGTACATTGTTTAACCAAAAAATCCCAAAAACCAAAATAAAAGAGCATATTCATTAAATAGTTAGTAATAGAAGGTTTCATAAACTGTGTATAAAAGACAGAAAATACAGATATGAGATAAAAGTTTGTTTATAAAGTAGTCAGCTGATCTTAAAAACTAAGATTTTAAATCAGTTAACTTTGGCACGAAAAAAATATTTCCTGACTGAGAAAAAAGAAAACAATAGTTAAATTTGGAAAATAATTTTAATTTTTCCAATGAATTAGACAAATGCCCTGATTGTGATTTGTTTACAAGGAAATAATCAATAATTTATACTTTTTAAACCAAAATAAATAAAAAGTTGTCTTTTTTGAAGACGATAAAAAACAAGTTCAACAAAAATAATTTTTGGTTTAAACTAAAAACTTTTTAATGCAATTACTATTTTGAATATTACTATTTTATCTTTTAATTCATAAAATTTATAAAAGAAACATTGGTCATAAACCCACTTATAACTCATGAGCAGAAAGAATCTTCCTTTTATCATTCGATTTCGTATTATTTTATTTAATTTTAAACTTTGTTATATACATATGTTCGTTGAATAAAAGAGAATATATAATAGTTTGTTCTATACTTTAAAACTAAAAACAGTAAATTAAAAAAGTATTGAATTTGAATCACACTTCCTTTTCTTGGAATTGTATAACTTTCTTTGGATTGCATAAGAATCTCATTTTTGAAATGTAATTCCTAGATTTTTTAAGAGATCTATTTTGAAATAAAAAATCTTAAGAAAACCTTTTTTTTTATAATTAATTTTCAGAGTATTTTGAAGTTTGCATTGAAGGTATGTACATACGCAGTTAATCATGCTATGAAAATAATTTTATTTTTCCCGTTTCACAATGAATACGAAACCGTTAAATAACCTAGACTGAAATAATTGCACTTTTTTAATTACGCAGTGGTATAATTAGAAATGAAGGATATCTTAACAATACAGAAACACTACTTAATGATGACGCAATTCCCGTGATGTTTATTTTTAGCTTGTTACAGCCATTGTATCTCTAATTAAGACATCAAAAGGTTTCTGTGGCTTCCCGTTATAGCTTAAGTTAAATTTAATTAGCGAAGATGTTCTAGTGTTTGAAAACGTAGTGATTTAATAATAAAAAATATCTTTTGATCTTAAAAACTCACTGAAGAAAGTCTTTTAAGGAACAATTGTAATGAATTACTACGCATACATTTATATAGCACCAGAAAATTAAATGAATCGGAATGTTTTAAACTTTCTAAAAGAATGTCTTCGATGCCAAAAAAAAAAAAAAAAAAAAAAAAAAAAAAATTCATAAAATAATACGATCAATTACAGCAAATTTTTTATTACTGTATTATATTTCTTTTTTATTTTTCTCTTAATAATAATTATAAAATTTAATAGAGAGAAATAAAATTATGACATTTTAATTTTCTTTATACATTATTTCAGACGGAGAAAAAACTATAGTCAAAACTACCAAAATATGGTAAAATTTATAGTATTTCTCGTTCAACGGATATTCAAAACAGCTTGGTGATTTTTACTGAAGCGCTTTGGTAACGATTTTGGAAAAATTTAGGATAAAATGTGGCTTTATAATGCGTGGTAAAATTTGGTAGTTTTATCACGATACCTTACAACATGGCATAAAACCATTTTTTCGGTAAAACTTTTCAGTTTTTTTAAATTTTTTTACTGAATGTGTGGTAATAAGAACTGTAATTTTGAAAACCGGGAAAAGTTATCGAATAAATGGTTTAAATACCGTATATTTTGGTGTTATTAATTTGAATTATATATATTTTTTTATTAGAAATGTGTTACAATGCGGTATTATAATTTTATCAGAATTTATTTTTCCTCCTTGCATTTTTGATTTGGTCAAACCAATACCTCCTAGAAGAGAGAAGGCCTCAGCACGAGTTACTATAAACGAGAAATTTCATTTTTTAGTAGTCCAAACGTAATGACATTTTTCATATTTCTCCCAAATGCGTGCTTAGTAGCCCGAACCTAGTGACACCTTTCTTATTTTACCTCCACTGCGCAGTTTTTGTTCTTTACACTGGATAACTAAATTGATCCTTGCTCAAGCGTCTCTCTTCTACTAGGCGTTGGTTAAACAATTCAGTCAGTTTATCATTTTTAAATTAGTTTTTCTTAAAATAAATCTTTAAGAATACTGCCTAGAAATTAAAATTGGCTTTTCGTTCTATAGGGTTTTCTTTTGACACAAGACGTACAATTTAAATATCTTGGTTTCTTACAACAACAACATATAATAAATATAAAACACAAATCAATAATAATATAGCCATGGCAAACAGGTGTTATTAAGGTTTGAAAAGCCATCTTAAGTTAAGGAACATTCTATTGTAACTGGTTTCAGATTTTTGGAATGTTAACTTTTTAAAACATAAATAAAAATAATTTCCTTCAATACCTAAGAACTTATTTTTTATAAACATTTCTAAAATATTTTTTCATTTCTCATTTTTTCATTCAATCTCAGAGACAAAGTTACACACTGTAAAAATGTTTGTGTATAGTTGCCACCATTTTTGACGTTGAGATAGACTAAAATTGCTTATTTACTATTTCACTGTTATAGTTTTATTATTTTTTTTTATTCAATTTTGGTTTGTTTACTGACAATACATATTTTCATTCGCATTAAAATCAATTGATAGCTCTGCAAAAATGTTTCGATAAATAAATAAGCTTACTTTTAGTGATATGCTTTCACTAATTTTTTCAAATAATTGTTAATTTGTCAATTTTGTACAATTTTTTGCTTGATAACTATTGTTGTGTATTTAAAAAATATATTTAGTTTACCTCAAAACTAAAAATAGTGTACGGTATTAAATTATGTTTTTTATGATTTCTGAATGGGTGACTGACTTTTTGTGATTACTAAATTTCATTAATCACGTAACAAATATTTAGTACATCGGTTGCCTGCAGCAACTAAGAATAATGATAACAAACAATAATGAAATAAAAACAGAAATTAATGATAGGATATCTTTAAAAAACAGGTGCTTCTTTGATGTAAAAAAACCAAATTAAGTCGAAGAACATTCTATTATGACTAGCGCAACATTTACAGATATTTTACCTTTTAAAATATTTTACTTTTTAAAATATAAATAAAATAATTTTTTTTTTAAATTTTGAAGAACTTATTTTTATTGAAGCATAATTTTTTGTTTGTTTTATTCGTCTTATTTGAAGATTTATATATAAATTCAATAAGATTAGAGCTAAGTACAGAGGTTATGTGATACAGTATTAAATTATAATTTTCACGATTCGACAAATTTCTTGTGATTTCTTACTTTCTGTCGAATTTTTTCAACAATAATTTATTTTTTGAATTCGTTACAAATTCTTTTCAAAGAGAGATTAGTATTTAGACATTTAATTAGATTCATATTTATGAGAGCATTTAAATATTTTCTTTCATTTACCTTATTTAATATTCATACATAAATACAAGCTCAGAACCGGAGTTATACAGAATTAAAGAAAGTTTTTATTGATTTTTCTTGAGACGATCGAAATTTTTCTGTTTATTACAGTATTTTTTAAAATTTTTGACTAATTTGTTTACACTGAGCTTAGTATAATATTTATTTAGCTTCATTTTTTGGAATAGACTTTCAAAAAGTTTGTTTTATTTTCCTTATTTTTAAAAATTCATATACCTATTTCCCGTCTTTTAAGCCAACCGAGCAGAATCTTTACTGGTACTCTTGGAAAATTAGTTTCATGAACCGTGAACTAAAATAACGAGCTTATTAAACGCTATCATAATAAATGCGGTTTTAGTTAATAAGCGTTCAGTATGTTTAAATATTTACATAATATGGAGCTTACGATTATAGCTGATTTTGAAGGGGCTTTAGCAAACAAACTTCTTCCTGATGCAGAAATGCTTTAAACAAATCCTAAGATTAAGATACGAGAATATTCATACATCTATATATTCTTCCATAATATCCTTAGATTATTAAGGAAGAATTTCTAGATGCAATAGAAAATATGTAAAATGATTTCTGTTTGTAAGAATTTCAAATGTAATTTTCGATAGAAACTATTTATATTCAATTATCTTAAGTTATTTAAAATATAAATTATTTTTATTTAGGTTTCTGAAAATTATACAAACAAGGTTAAATTTTACCATACGCGGTTATAGTAAAATTTACCATGTTTTTTGCTTTATGGTGACACTAAAATGCATAAAAAAGAGCATAACATAATTTAATAATAACATTTATTCGATTAAATTTACTTTTCAGTTTTGTATTTTATACTAAATATGTGGTAATAAGGACTATAATTTTGAAAAACGGAATTTCCGGCAAACCGCTATGTAACGAAAAGAAGAATTACCAAATTAATGGTTTAAATACCGTATATTTTAGTTTTTATTACTAGAACTATGGCTTTTTTTTCAGAAATTTCCTTATCGTGCAGTATGTAAATTTTACCCGTTTTCTTTTCAACAGTCTGTCTCTCTTATTCCATCAACTTATATTTTTTATCATTAAATTGTGTAATTGTATTTTGATCATTAATATATATATACACACCGAAGAGCCATTACATTATGACCACCCTGCTAAGAACACGTAGGACCACCTTTAGCCCCCAAAACTGCTAGCATCCGCCGTGGCATTGATTCCACAAGGTGCTGATAGGTAGTCTGAGGTTTCTGGCGCTCTGGCCCTGCTATTCCCTCACATTGCGAGAGGGTAGCGTGGCAGCGCGAATTTGGTTTTCCAAGTAGGACCACATATGTTCTATTGGATTAAGGTCAGGAGAATTTGGGGGCCAAGACATTACTTGAAAGTCACTGGAATGTTCCTCGAACCAATCCATGACGATTCGACCCTTATGACATTGTGCATTATCCTATTGGTAAACACCATCCCCCGCAGGAAAAACTGTTGCCATGAATGGGTGAACCCGGTCTGCAACTGTGTTCAAGTAGCTTACAGACGTCAGGGATTGTTCTATGCGGATTATGGGTCCTAATGTGTCCCATAAAAACATTGTCCACACCGTACTACCCCCGCCACCGGGTTATAGCCCATTGTTATAGATGGAGGGTGGTCATAATGTAATGGCTCTTCGGTGTGAATAGCTTTCAATTTTGGAACATTTTCGAATTTAAAATTTAAGAATAAATTTTAAGAACATTTTTATTGAAAAAGTCGTAAGAATGAGTTAATTTAGAATTTATAACTTAAATAAACCTGTTAATTAATGCTTAGTATTGTGAAGAAATAATCAGTTTTTAAAAAATTTAAAAATTTAGAAAAGTATAAAAAAGTGTTAGTTTTAAGTATAAAAAAGTGTCACAACAATGTTAACTCATAAAAAAAATTACGATTTGTATTTTTTTTTTACTATTAATGCTTTTAAAATAATACGAAGCCTAATGTTTTGTAAGGCTATTTCTATGATTGTTTTAATTTAAAACGGGTAAAAATTGAATTCTTCTTTGATATTTTAATTACGATGAAAATTATGTTATTTTTTTAACTTAATTAATTAAAAATGTAAACAACAAATCGAACCATTTAATAATAATTAAAATCAAATAAGTATTTCTTAGAAATCAACTAAAAGAATGAGAAATTTAATTAAAAACATATTTTGAACAAAAATATGTTTATTTCGTTTTTAATTAAATCCAGAAAAATTACTTTTGTATACAATTCTTTTTGCTAGTAGAAAGTGTAACCAAAATAAGCTTTATATAAAAAAATGTGTAATAAGGTTTGCATTTTCTTTGCTTTAATTAAAAGTCTTTATTAATCAGTTTCAAAACATTTTGGAAATTTAAAACTGATCCCCAAGCGTTTAATGCCCTTCAAAAACATTTTGATTGAATTAAAGGGAACGAATATCATTTTGCAATTCAAATATTTTTTTATTATTCATGGAACAAAAAGTTGTAATTTATTTAACGTATTTTATTCAACATTTTTCTGAAATTTGAACAAAGGTATAAAATATAAACGATTTAAAGTTGTTAATTTATTAGAAGACTCAGAAATTACTAGCTTCATTCGGATTAAAAGGAAAGTAAATATTATGTTTTCGTCGTTTTAAAGTGAAATGTTTAGGAAAATATGGCGTGTTGCAATAACAATTAAAAATAAGGATTATTAATTTTTCTTCATTTTTTTAATTTAAGTATTCAATTCTAATGAATATTGATTCACAGAATATACCAAACCAAACTCATATTTACACGTAACAATGTTCGTTTTTTGCTGACATTCTTATAATATGGGAAATTTTAATAATGATTATTAAAGCCTATAAACAAGAAGTCTCCGTTTGTACAGCTATGAAATGGATTTCATAAAATAGGAGAATTTAATTATTTAGTTATTTTTGAATAGTTTATCTATCATAAAATGAAATATAAATGAAGATTCTAATGTTTTTTTTATCTTTTCTTTTTGCACTTTACACCGATCAGTTTTTTGAAGTATGTTGAAATATAGTGTTGGAAATTCTAAGCAAAACTAAAAGCGTTTTTTACATTAGATCTAACAAATAGATAGAATCAAATAAGAAGAAATTGTTCCCTACTTTAATGTACGTAACATAAAGGTTTTTTTCTCGATAAATTTGGTAAAGGAATAACTCGATTCCAAAATTCAAAAAAGAGCATTATTTGTTGAGAAAATGACAAAAGAAAGAACCGTAAAATTATGAAAAATATTTTTTTTTTCTTGTCTTGTAAGAATAAATTCTTTTTTAAATTTTATTCCACAGATCAAATAGGTTATTAAATTTAAAAATGCTGAAATATTTTCATTTGAGCATTTCATTTCCCAAATAAAAATACAAAAAATTGTTTTCTGTTCTTTTTATTCAATTGTATTAAACCTAAGTGTATTTATTTAAAAAAAAATCTTTTCGCATTTCGAAGGATTTATTCACATATTTGAGACCGAACTGGATTATGTTTTGTAAAGAATAAACCACCCAAGTTTTTCAAATTGCATTTTCCCTTTCATATTTTAACATTTTTGACATACTCAGAATTTTATTGTTTTTCCTTTTACAAATTGATTCAGGCAAAATATCTCATAAAATTCCAATGCTCTAATCAGATTTTATTCATTTCAACAATTTCCATCATTAAAGAAATGTATGATCGAATTTATTTGGGTGTTTGTTTGATAAATTGATTTACTTATGGTAGAAAAATAATACTAAGTAGTAATGAGCCGTAATGGCTCAGAGGATTGAGCGACCTTTCAATGAGGTGTAAAGGGTTCGAGACGTCAGATTGGTACGATTGCCGCTCCTGGCTCATACCAACCACAGTGCTGACTCAAAACAACCTCAGTTGTAGATGGATCATCGGAAACCCCTTGCCGTATATCTAACCATGGGAGTTTTTTGTGGTTTTCATCTCTATGAAACGCAAATACGGGTTAATTCCATCAAAAAGTCTCCCGATACTTGATCCAAGAGTTTCCTTGTCTTCTGGATTGTGTTCAAAGTTGCAAGGCTACGGAGTGGAACATTAGTAGTCGTAAACCCAAAAATTGGGTTGGCTGTTTGACGACGGATATAAAATAAAATAAAATAACGGGTAATCAGCCTTTCTTGCTAGACTTTAATTTCTCGATTATTAACCGTACCCAACAAAATAATTTATTACCCGGTTCCGGATATTTCTTTTTACTCATTGGCAAAATGGGTCTTGGTTTGAATTTCATGGCATCCTCACTTTTCAACTACAATTATCAAGAGTAATAGTAAACAGTGCGCATGCGTTGCTATGGTGAATGCTGCTGTTTGATAATTTTTTAAAATTCTTTTTCTCACTTTTAACTTTGTTTTGCATTAAGTTGGTGAGTTTATTTTTGAGATATGGGTCCTGAGATACGGTATTTAAATAATTCATTTGGTAATTATTCCGTTTATATGGTGACGGTTTATCGGAAATTCAGGTTTTCAAAATTATAGTTCCTATTACCGCACATTTAGTAAAAAATACAGAACTGAAAAATAAATTTAACCGAAGAAATGGTTTTTATGCCATACTTTAAGGTGTTACGATAAAAATTACCAGATTTTTACTATATTTACCGAATTTTACCACATATTATAAAACTATAATACCCATTGGCAAAATGGGTCTTGGTTTGGTATCTGTGAAGTCCGCACTTTTCAACTACAATAATCAAGAATAATAGTAGACAGTTCGCATGCGTTGCTATGGCGACCGCTGCTGTTTGACAGTTTTTTTAGAATTATTTTGTTCACTTTTAATTTTGTTTTGCTTTAAGTTGGTGAATTTATTTTTGGGATATGGGACCAGAGAGATCCCATGAATACTTCTTGAGTTGTGAATAAAAGAGAATTTCTTCTTTTGAACGAGAGTTTTGTTTTTATTGTTTAAATTAAGAATCAGAAATTCTAACCTACAGTTCAAACTGGATCGTTTTCAATACTAATTCAAGTAAATATTGTCAAGTAAAGAGGGTCCAAACTGATTGACACTGTCCCAAAAGTCAAAATTGAAGCAAGAAAAAAACCATGCCAAGGCCTAAACTTATCGACGCTGAAAAAGTCAAAGCCAAGGATCGTAGATAGGAATACCTTAAGCGTTACACACAAACGCAAAAAAGAAAGGATTCCGTTTGCAAACGCAAGCATGAAGCCCATTTCTCACCAAAATACCAAAGTGGTTGTGAGAATGGAACCCTACCGAAGAGCGAATGGTGACTCTCCGAACCACTTTCATGCAAATACGAGAACTGGGTGTTGATCACCAGTTAGAAATAAAAGGATCCATTGTCAACGTACCCAATAACTTGCACAAGACCGTAGTCTGTCTTACTCGTAATATAAATGATTCATTCACTATTCATGTAAAATTGAAAAAAAAGCCTAGCTTTCAAATCATACTTCAAGTATGTACTCGTGAATCCGAAACGGGTGTATGATACAGCTTACAATCTCCATCAAACAACATTGTACTAATCCGAAAATGTTAATATTGATCTCGATTGGCTGTTCAATGTCGATTCAGTCATGCAAAGAATTTACACAGAATGTGTCTGAGGTGCATTAAAATATGTCTGCGAAATTGTGTGCCGAGCAGTACAGGATTAACAGATAAAGATATCCAAGATGAAAACACAAGAAAGTTACTTTTCCGAAAAAAAAATAGACAACAACCATTTTGGCAATGAGTAACTTGTGATCGTCTTGCGGCGTTCACAATTTTCTTCATTTTGTAGTGAATCGTTTTTTTTTTCCCCATTTAATATCTTTCGTATTCCTCACGCCAAATGCGACATTTCAAAAGCTGTCTGATTTTTTTGTCGCAAAACCCGAACTCGGTCAGTTTTACCAGGTATCCAGTGCCATGTAACACTAATTTATGTTTAATTATTTTCGAAATTGTATAGTAAACTTAAAATTATTCCAAATATGTAATTTTGCAAATCCATGAATTGCATCAGTTTCTTAATATTCGAAATTGAAATAACTGTTTCGGCATGACATATTTTACTTTTTCTAAACAATTTCGGTGCGGATAACTATCTTCGTTAAAGAGAGAATAAGTGTCCGTTTAAAATAAGGACAAGAAAATTCGAAATCTAATGCTATAAACATTTTAACTGAATTAATTTGGAAGTTGAATGATTAGAAAACTAAAAATAAGGAATTATATTGATATTTTTTAAGACAATAAAATTATAATGCAATAAAATTAAAAGATAACTGTAGACAAAAGTAATTAATGTGTAATACTCTAATGCTAAAGAGAATGACTTAAATCAGTAAATGAATAAATGGAATAGCATGTTTTTATTACTTGGGTTTGTAGGCTTAACATTTTGTAAAAGTATAATAGTCAATAGTTGAAAACAGAATATGAATATTTTGTTAATAACACATTAGTTATTCTAATTTCAGCATTACATTGTTAGAATTCTCAATCAAAAATTAAGGTAAAATAACTGGCAGCAATTTATTTATCCCATTAACCGAAGAGTTTACGGTAAAGAATATCTTTTACCTTCACGGTTTGAAACCATTTACAACTAGTATGCTTTCAAAACCGCCAAAAAGAAATTTAACTGGACAGTGTTTTGCAGTTGTATGGTGCTGCCGTCTATGCGTGAATGAGAGTATTTTATTATAATAATCCAGGGTCACAAGTAAGGTAGGGTAAGATACTAAAAACCCTACTTGTGTTGAAGTAAATGGAAAATTTATTCTGGTATCGGAGCTGGAACTCGAACTCCAATTGTGTCTGCCATGAGGTAGACAGATTAGCCTTCTCTGCAAGGGACTAAAGAGCTTCATTACGTGGACCTAGTTGGTGCAATAAAATTCTGATTGTCTAACCATATTAGGGGAAAGTAGTAAACTCAAAGCAATTTGATTGTAGGAATTAGAGAAGTGCTTTGTGTCTACGATCGATACTCCTTAAATACTTCTGAAAATTTGTGTGCATAGAAATATAACTTATGAAACAAATGAACTCTGTAACTTAGGAAAGTTACTTAAGAACTATGTAACTTAGGAGTCTTACTTAGGAGCCATGCAATTTAGGAATCAAAAAACTTGGAATGGCTTGAAAGCCTCGAAAAACTGAACTGTTTTTTTTAAATATTTTATTTTATAACCGTCTTTGAATATTCGACTCAATTTTGAGTTTTATGACTACCGATGTTCAACTCCGTAAACTTGCAATTTTGAACCCACTCCAGAAGACAAGGAAACAAGCATTGGGAGAAATTTACTTTCGTGGAGGACTTTTTGATGGAGCTAACCCGCATTTGCGTAACGTGGAGATGATAACCACGAAAAACCTTCCATGGTTAGCCTGAAGGCAAGGGGACTATAACTCATAATTTGTTGTGAGGATATTTTTCGTCAGAACATTGATCGGTGTGAGCAGGATGTAGAATTTGTATCAACCAGTCTTCGCAGGGATTTGAACCCAGGACACCTCATTGGGAGGCAAGTGTTCTATTCCCTGAACCACCAGAACTCAACTGAACTAATTGGATGAAGTCAAACCGCATCACGGCTATTTGGATGGATGTTAGAGTTTTGTTCTTGCAGCATTTCTCAACAACAACTGGTGGTTGGAGAAACCATAATGTGCTTTGCAATGCGTTATTATGAACATGAAAGAATAAAAAAAAAAATTTTTTTTTTTAAATTTTAGCCTTTACTTTAACCTTTAAGTAAAGGTAATAGGGTTAACTTATTTGGGTGACCTCATCTGGGTTGCTTTATCTGGGCTGCGTGATTTTTCCAAAATCCAGAATATTATTTTTTTGACAGTGAGACATTCTTAGGCTTTTTCAAATAAAATTTTCTTTCATATAAATCCAGATAAATTCATTAAAAATAACCCAATACTTACAAAAGGAAGAAATATCTAACCACATTCTGGGGAACATGTTATTATTAAAATTAAAAGAATAAGAAACATTTCTCTTAATAATATTGACTTCTCGCTTTACTTTTCCACAATCCCGAAAATTTAACTTTTAACAGTGAGACAGTATTAGATTTTGCAAATCTAATTTTCTTCAAAATGAATCGGAACAAATTAGTAACAAATAACCAATACTAATATAAAACAGAAAACAGCTGACCACATTCATAATGTCAAAATTAAAAGAATAAGACAATACTTACAAAAGAAAGAAATACCTAACCACATTCTGGAGAACATGTTAATATCGAAATTAAATAAATAATCTTTTCTTTTTCAAATCGACGAAAACTAGAATTCGGGAATCAATTTTCTGCTCCACTTCTTTGGGATCTTTGCAATTAGAAAATGTTAAGCACGTTGTCGCCGCAAGTCACATAAGAATAGTTCGAAGGTTCTGCAATAATTTTGAAAATTATCGTAAAATCCTTTACCGCTATACCCTGTTTCATCAGATGCATTGGAGCTGTTTATAATAATTTTTGGTTCAAATAACACAGTTTTGTAATGCCACCTAGTTTGGAACTATGCTGACACTGAATTATGAAACACGGGAGTTTATTTAAACTATGCTTCGTATAAAAATTAAAGTGTCGATTTTAAGGGGTTTCAATAAGTTTTCTAATTGCAAATTTTATATTTCCTTAGTTTTCCCAGGGAGTAAAATTAATTAAAATAAAAGTTAAGAGCTTTATGAAGTATTAAAAAAAAATAACAAAAATAATGTATGAAGGCTTATATAGTCGTACACATTGATATGTTTGGTTCAACTAGTACAGTGCACCAAAAAATAACTGACCACCCTGAATAACTTTTGATCCAATGATCGGATCTTCACGCTCTAGAACACATTCTTAACGGCTCAAGGGGGTGATCTCAAATATGCTAATTAATAAGAGAAGACAATATTTTAAAGCTACGAAACCATCAGACACAAAATCCTACTTTCACTGATAAACTTTTTTTTCGATGGATTTCTGACCTCCAAAATATAGGGGGTAGCCGCAATCTGGGAAATATGGTCCTAATAGTTCGGACAGGAGAGCTCTCTAAAGTTTGGAGCCCTTAATATTAATTTTATTTTTTGCGTATTTCACTGTATCTCAAAAACTTTTTAAGCGAATTGAAAATTTTTTGCACACAATAATGAAATTGGCTAATTTAAAGATAATTTTTTGCAAAAATTTTTTCTCAGCAAATACTTCTTATTTTTTATTATTTTATTAAATAAAAGTCGAAAATATTTTGAATTGTAAGGTATAAATTTTTTTTTTTTTTGCATCATTTACAAGAATATAATTTTGTATAATAAAATACAAAATTTGAGCAAAATCTGTTGCATAGTTTCTGAGGAATTAAATTTCAAAAAGTCAGATATTTAAAATTCGATTTCTCAGGCACTATTCAAGAAATTTTGCAAAAATTTTGTATTTTATCATGCAAAATTATATTCTTTTAAATGATGTAGAAATTGTATATCTTACAATTCAAAATTTTTTGACTTTAATTAAATAAGGTAATAAAAAATAATAAATATTTACTAAAAGCAATTTTTTGCTTAAAATTATCTTTGGATAAATCAATGTTATTATTCTGTGCAAAAACTCTTCAATTTGCTTAAAAAGATCTCGAGATGTACTGAAATACATAAAAGGAGTAAAGTTATTATTAAGAGGTCTACACTTTGGAGCGCTCTCCTGACCAAACTAAGACATATGTCTCTGATTACGGCTACCCACTATATTTTGGGGGTCAGTCCGATTCCATCGAAAAAAAGTATGTTTATTCCGAGAAAATGAGTTTTTGTTTCTGATTTCGTAACTTAAAGTATCGTCTGCCCTTATTAATTAGCATATTTGAGTTCACCCCCTCGAGATATTAAGATTGAGTCCTAGAAAATGAAGAGCCAAACATTTGATCAAAAGCTATCTAGGGTTCGTTTTCTATTTTGCGCACTGTACACTTACATTTCCGTAGTTTTCTGAGGCAGTAAAATGCGTTAAAATAAAAGTTTAAAATTTAGATAGCATAGAAAAAATTAATAAAAAAACTCCAGTGTATGAAAGCAAACAAGATCTGATATGTTGATATATTTAGTTTTAAAACCAACTCAGATAAAAAAATTTTACAAGATAAAAAAAAATCTAATTGCCTTGTTGTTTTTGGTCAAAAAAATTGATAATTTTTGTGCCATATGTATTTTAGATACACATAAAGAAACAAACATCTTTTTGGAAACATTTTTATTTTGTATGTAGGGAGTTTTGTTCATTTCAGCATGAAAGACCATTTTATCTACTTAAATTTGTGCTTGATTTGATTCAATAACTGATAAAATAAATTTGAAATTTTGAAACGATCTATCAAATAAATAATAAAATAAAATAGGTTGATAGTAATTGAGCAAAAATTAAGAAATGTTTATAGCATACCATAGATGAATACCATTTAAGGACATTCTATGTTACAGCAAGTTTTTTTTGTGCCTTAGTTACAGTAAAGTTTTTCATTAAAGTTAGTGAGAATTTAGGTGAGCAGTCTACTAATTAATGTTTTTGTATAATTTACTCCTTCTAGTCTACTTTTTACTATGATAAATTTCAATAGACAAAGAGGACAAATTTTCATGATAAATTATTACGTACAGAAAAGATGAAATTTTCATTCATTTTGTAATAAACTTTTACACTGAAAATAAAGTATGGTCAAAACTTCGAGAATGTGGTAAAATTCACCGTGTTTCTTTCTCTAAAGGAACACCAAAAAGCTCTATAATTTTTACCGAACAATTTGGTAATAATTCGGGTGAAATTATGGTTATAGTACGCGATAAAATTTGGTAAATGTGGTATAATTTAATAATTGTAGTATGATATGGCATAAAATTCATTTATTCGGCAAAATTGACTTCACAGGTTTGTGTTTTTACTAAATGTTTGGTTATACGAACTAAAAATTTGAAAACCAGACTTTCTGTCAAACCATTACCATATAAACGGAAAAATTACTGACTGAAGGGTTTAAATACCTCAGATTTTGGTCTTTTCAGATTGTTTTGATTCAGATTGTTAATTTCTCGAAAAAAATGGTTAAATAACAATTCATTTAAATATTATTTTGCCATGTTCAAACAAAGCAGTCAAATAACCATAAATAAGATAGTATTCAAACTGTTATTTGTGAGAAAAACCATTTATTAACCAATTTCACTTAATATGATTAAACAACCAGAATTTTATCGCACCAACTAAGTCCACTTAATGAAGCTTTGCATATGGGTGCTTTCTATAGCCTAGAGGGCTGATCTGCCAATCTCATAGTCAACAAAACGGAGGTTCGAGTCCCAGCGTTCACACTACAATATTTCCTCTATTCTCTTCAGCACGTGAAGAGTTTTCAGTGTCCAGCACTCCCTAATTTGTGATTATGAACCACTAGAATACCATATTCTAATTCACGCGTTGATGACAGCACCATGAAACTGCTAAACTATCTCTAAAGTCCAGTTAAATTTGTGTTTTACGATCATAAAACCATGCTGGTTATAGATGGTTACAAAATCGTATAGTTTTGTATTCATTTTTTTAACCATACTAGTTGCAAACCGTTTCAAAACTGTAAAGTTAAATAATTTTGTTTTCCGTAAACTTTACTGTTAATTGGATAGAAAGACTGCTGCCTGTTATTTTACCATAATTTTAGAATGAGAACTCTGACAGTGTTCTTTATCTACTAAAAGAAATTATCTATCCCAAAAATATTCAAAAGTTTCTAACTATTCATTAAAAAAAATAATTGAAAATTATATAAGAACGAAAAATGAAATTAAATTGAAATTTTTTCTCTGCTCGTGATATGTCTTAAATGCTGAAGGTAAAATTCGCGTTTAATTAATAAAAAAAAAATTAGATTGAAGTGTAAATTTGATTTTCTAATACGTAATTTTTTATCATGTAAGATATTTTCATCCCACAGCTCTTTTATAAGCGATGGAAAAATTATTATTTTTTTAATATATCAGAAAATTGATTACTTTTGTGTTTACAGACATAAATGAATGATCGTATGCAAAATATATATTTTTTAATTTTATCTAACAAAGTTATGATTAAAATTAAAGCTTTTTAAGCAAAAGAAGTAAAAAAGTTTTGAGAAGTATTTTAAATAACTTTTTCCCTATTAGGAAAATCATAAGATTAAATGTTTTTAATTCATTTCATTTTCTTTAACATCGAGAGCTCCTAAAAGTAACCAAATGAAAGTTTTATTTAATGATGTTTGTATACAAGATTTTTTTTCTCCAAAAAGCTTAAATTGGCATTGTACTTTTTATTATGGGATTTGTATTTCTTATTAGAATCCAAATTTTTTTATTTAAAAATAAATAAATAATTTAAGTTATGTTTTGTTAAAACTTATTATTCGTTTGATTTCTGAATTTTACTTACAAAAGTTTTTGAAAGTCCTGCAAAAAAAGCGTGTTTTCCTGTAAAAATTTATTTCTATTATTATTCAAAAGAAATCAATTTTAACAGGAAAATACGCAGGAAGAAAAAGTTTTGGTGACATGTTTCGCGGTACAAAAATTATTCGTGAAACTTATTTACATCTATTGTGATCTGCTATCTAACATTTCACGATTGAATTAACATCTTCATCATTGGATTAAAGGATTTGTAATTGAAAAATAATAAGAACTATTTTAAATGTTAAATATTTCGAAACAATTCAACTCCTAATTTAAAGCTCAAATACTAGTTAAAATTTGAAACTTTGTTTGAAAACCAGTCAAAGGTAATAGAATTATCGGTTAGGGCAGAATTTAGTGATTATAAAATATATTATATTTATTGGACGTTTTATTACATATTCCAAAGAGTTAAGGAAAGTTATTTTATTCGGTGTGTAATTTTGATTTTAAAATTTTGAATTAATTAATTTTTAAATAATTTTGAAAAAATTTTTGAAGTAATTTCTTAATCTGCAGATGCGCAAGTTTTTTAATAAATAAAAACCACGAAGATAACTAAGAGGTTTTGATACTTAAAATCCACAGCTTTTAAACTTGATTTTCCGAATATTATGTTAAATTTTCATTTACTGTGTTTTATACTACGTATTTCCTGGGTTCTTTATAGACAGAAAAGTTAATTAGAAATTTATTTTCTAATTAAAAATAAACGAATCAATGGCATCACGTTAATAACATTGATAAGTAACAATTTAATAATATTGTTATTATTACAATAAAAAAATTTTAATAATATCATTTGTTTAATAACAAATTTATTTTTAAAAATTATTTTAAGGCTTTTATAAATTGAGTCTTTATATTGTACTGATAATGAGAAGTTACTTCAATTTCTAGTACCATATCTTTAATTTTAAATTGATTTTAATTTGAATGATAAGTAATATCGAGTGTTCTTTTTTCCAGTTTTTGGTTCTTTATATATTCATTCATGGTATTCCTAAATTGAACCATTCATTTTTAAATCCGAGTCTTTTTTAAGAAAAAATATTTTGTTTTTCTTTTTTGCCTTTTTTTGTATCATACTTTTTTACGTCTTTTTATTAAAAAAGCTCTTTTTGCAATATCACAATTTTATGATCAGAAGTTTCTTTGATTCAGAATTTTGTCAAATAAAGGAGACGGGCAAACAGTAATTACTGATTTGCAGTGCATAGGTCCTAAGTATAAAGCTGTAATATAATTTTAAATCTAATTTTTTTAAAAATCCAACTTTTGATTTTCAGAAGAGAAATCAAAAATTATCATGTTCAGAACATATGTTCAATTACTTATAAAAACTATAAAAATCAATTACAAAATGACAAATTCACATTGTTAAAGCTGTGAATTTTGTTTGATTTTTACGCCGAGAAAAAGTATGGTCAAAACTAGTATATGGTTTAATTTGCCGAGTTTCTAGCTATATGGTAACCCCCACAATCTCGGTACTTTTACGGAAGTGCTTTGGTAATGATTTTGGAAATATTAACAATAAAATATGTTTTTATAAAACATGATAAAATTTGATAAATATAATAAAATTTGGTAATTTTATGAGCTTAAGTGTACGGCATAAAAAACATTTATTTGGCTAAATTTATTTGTAAGTTGTTAATTTTTTTTCTAAATATGCCGTAATGAGAACTACAATTTCGAAAACCGGAAAACCGTTACCATATGAACGGAAAACTACAAAATGAATGATTTAAATGCCGGTTATATTACGGTTTTTATTAACAGAATTATGATCACCCCCCAGAAATGTCACTATCATACAGTATGGTAATTTTATGGTAGTTTAAATATACGGCAGTTAAGTAAGGTAGTTTCAATATTATATGATAGTTTAAATATTAGTTAAGAAGAGGAATTTAATTAACCACAATTGAATAATAATAAAAACTAGCTATGAAACTAGTGCTTTCAAGGTAATATCGTTATTGATAGTTTTTGTATGCTCGATACGTATTAAGACGTAGTATTCACTATATATTAGGGATATTTTTTAAATATCATTATCGTGACAGAGAAATCTATCTCTCAGCTCTAATAATTAAATGATTCAGCTATCAGGTAGTTAGCCTTCCAAATATATGGACTAGTTAGAGCTCTGCAGACCAAGGGCAGGAATACTCCTAAAGCTTTACTGCCATTGAACGCCTCACATTAGTTTTTGGAAAAATTGGCAATAAAATATGGTATTATAATATGTGATAAAATTTGGTAAATGTGGTAACACTTAGTAACTTTATGACACCTTCGAGCATTGCATAAAAACCATTTATTCGGTTAAAGTTAATTCTTAATTTGAGCATATTTTACTAAATGTGTTGTGTTAAGAGCTTCACCTGACCATTGCCTTAGATTTTCTTAAAGAGATCTCTTTGCAGATCGGCTCTACGTGCTTGATATGATCAGAGTCGCTGGTGTCATGGACTTTATTTAGCTTTGCAAGCAATGAAGGGCCAACAACAACAACAATTATATTTTTGAAAACCAGAATTTCCGGTAAACTATTAAAATATGAACGAAATTGTCAAATGAAGGGAGGGTTTAAACAACTCATATTTCGGTTTATTAATCAGAATTATGTTTTCATTAAATTTTGTTTAAAATTTGTTTAAAACCAGAAATGTCATTACCATATAATGCTGTTATCTTATCAGATTTTTTTTCTCAGTGTACGTTTCATATTTTTTACCCAACACTTGAAATATTGGTTCCCTTTTAGGAAAGTAGTCTCCACCTTCTTTTCTGAATGGATGTATAGTACAGGAGTAGGCCTCGTACCAAAAAGATACCGGTTCGAATCCAGCTTTGGGCATGAATGTTAATAATTTATCTGTTTGTTCCATCTGTTAGTGTGTTATTTGGGTGACGCTGATCCACTTACATGGTGCCCACAATAAAGTGATTATTCGATAAGTTAGATACATTAGGCACTGCCACTTTTTTTCTCTTTTCATTTTAATTTTGACGAAATTCATTTCCTCGAAGAAGTGGCGATAGTTATTTCATCACTTTGAGGAAGTTTTTTCTCAGAACATATACCTGGAAACGATTTCGACAAAAAAGAAGAAACTTTTGTGCAATTTAAATCCATTTTTCTACCGTGCATCTGAGAATTAAGATTGCATCTGCGGATCCGAGATTGATGTTCATTAAAAACTTGTAATATCTTAATCTAATTTACATAGGTATCTACAAATGAAATGATCTTCAAGATAATTGTGATGGCTTTGGATTTATCACACTATCTTTCTGTTTACTTTAGTAATGTAGAATTTACTATCTGTGCAATGCAATCTTTAAAGATACCCATGCCACAAAGAGAAAAAATTTCTGTTAAAATTATGGTAATGACATTTCTGGTAAAAAATAAAACAGAATTCTGGTAATAAAAACAAAAATATAACCATTCATAAACTGAACCAGTCATTTTGTAATTTTTCCGTTCAAATGGTAGCGATTTATCTGAAGCTCTGGTCTTGAAAATTATAGTCCTTATTAGCTCACATTCAGTAAAAAGTGAAAAACTGAAGAATAAGTCGAAAAGAATAAATGATTTTAATGAATTCTCTAAAGTATCATGATAAAATTATCAAATTGTCCTAATTTTACCAAATATTACCACATTTACCAAATTTTATTACATATAAGACCATATTTTATTGTTAATTTTATAAAAATCATTACCAAAACTCTTCGGTAAAAATTACCTAGCTCTTGGGTGTTCCTATAGAATCAGGAAGATGGTAAATTTTACCATATTCTGGTAGTTTTGACTCTATATTTTCCTCGATGTTTGATTAAATTTTAGTTTGAAACTCATGTTATGTGTAAATAATATTGTAAAAGATTTGATCATTGTTCGTTATACCCGAGAATTTTCCTCATGTTTAGCTGAGAAAACAATTATAAAAAGAAATTTTTATTCAATTTTTATCGACGACTGCATTTATTTTTTTTAAATATAAAGTCAGATGTAGGCATGTATATCATTAATCCATAAAAGAGTCCTATACAGTTACTTTGATTTAACTCAATAATAGTTACTTTGATTTTTAATTGCATTTGTGCAGGTTATAAATATAATTTTTTCCATTTAATTGTAAAGGAAAGCTAAGTAGCGACTTCCATATCATTCAAAGAAGTGGAAAATAAATTATGTAACAGTATAGTTACTATTTTTTTTAAAGTTTACGTTGGACAGCTTTAAAAGAAAAAAAAATGGAAACTCTTTTGTGAACTCAGTGAACGACAACCCCATTTTTTTTGAAAAGCAAGATTGACGTTCACTTTAAAAGTTCGAAAATAAAACAAAGCCGATCAGAAGTATTTTTCTCAGTCATGTGATTAAATAGAGTGACGTAGATAAGGATTAAAATTTATATTTAGAAATCAAGTTATTAGCCGAAAATGAAACTTTAGAATTACAGCGAATGGTTTTTAAATGGCTGGACAGGTTAAATATAGAATTTACTTTAAAAAAAATGAATATTGTGAAGGTGAAGTTGCATTAAATAAACGAGTAAAATTGAAAAAATTCCAAATCAATTTACTGTAAAAAGTACTGGCACCCTGGGTGCATCATTCAGGAATTCATTTGACCGTAAAATTAATTTCCATTTACAGTAAAATTTATTTTAACCATTAAATTTTATACCGTAGTCTTTGAAGTTATATTTATTCAGTTACAGTGATTTTAATTAATTTATTTTATAACCGTTGTTGAACAGCCGACTTAATTTAGAGTTCATAACTACCAATGTTGAGCCCCGTAGGCTTGTAATTTTGAACCCAATCCAGAAGACAAGGGAATTCCTGAATCAAATATTGGGAGAAATTTGCCTTCGCTGAGGACGTTTTGATGGAGCTCACCCGCATTTGGAGAGGAAAGGGGCGAAAACCTTCCACGATTAAACTGACAGCGAGGGAACCCATAATCTGTTTATTACTGAGGATATTTTGCGTCAGCACTGGTTGGTGTGTACTAGGGATGGAATTTGTTCCGACCAGCCATTGTTGGGATACGAACCCGTTCACCTCATTGAAAAGCGACCTCTCTATCCCCTAAACCACCACAGTAGGCACAGCGATTTTACAGTAAAAACTAATGTAATATTTTATTATCAGATTATTTGTCCCGTGAAACTTTACGGTAAAAATGGCAACTTGAGTGCCGGCTTATTTGAAATCATAATTTGAGTGTTTTATCATAATTTACAGCGTTTGTTCGACACGAATATATTTGGTAAAACTTGACTTTTCACCTTTTTCTAACCACTGACTTGTTAAACATAATCTTTGATTTTTTTTTCTCTCTCCTTTCTATCAGGAATACGTTCGTAATTATTGTGTCATGTCTCTTCCATGATTGGTAAAGGTAGAGACGAAAGTAAACAACTTTGAACTAGTTAACTGAAATGCCATAAGAAAGGATAGATTTTTAAATCTATCACGCGAATTACTCATTTTCTTTTCTGCGCTTCTTGAATCGATTCTTGACGCCGACTTCAAAACCAATATTATAAAAAAAAAATGTCTCTTCGTAACGAGATTTTCTTCGATCTACCAAAGTTTATTTCGAGAATCTAATTAGCGACCATCATTTTTTTATGATTCAGAAATTATTTTTATTGCATTTTGTGGAAGTGATAATATAAGCTATTGCAAAAAATGTTATTGTAAAAGATTTGCCAAAACATAAGAGTTTGCCTTCGAAATTACATTATTTTTTATTCAGCTAAAATATTTCAAGTGCAGCAATGAATCAAACTGAAGGCTGCAGTATTTTAAACAGCCTTTGAAAGTAAATTAATTTTTCAAGAATAAAGCAGTATAATACGATTATGCAAAGTGTTATGTATTCAAAAAATAATAAATAAAGTGAACAAAAATTAAAAGAAGTGATTAACAATTCACAATTTTTTTGTTTCACGCTTTAAACCAGTATTATGATATTGGTTTAAAGCGTAAAACAAAAAAATTGTGAATCTTATAATCGTACACCGAGAAAAAAATTCTGGTAAGATTACCGCACTTTATGGTAATAACGGTTTAGGTAAGAAAAACCATAATTTTGGTTAATGAAACCAAAATATATACGGTATGTAAACCTTTCATTTTTTCATTCATATGGTAATAATTCCTCGGAAATTCTGTTCTTCAAAATAATAGTTCTTATTACCAAACATTTAGCAAAAAATACAAACCTGTAAAATAAGTAAGAATGCATAAAATCCGAATAAATGGTTTTTATACTAAACTGGTTTTTATTTTCTTCTAAAATTTCATGATAAAAATTACTAAATTTTATCACAGTTACCAAATTTTATCACATATTATAAAACCATATTTTATAGTTAATTTTACCAAAATCATTACTAACGCATTTCGGTATAAAATTGCGATTGCCATAGAACTAGAAACACGATAAAATTTACCATATTCTTTTAGTCTTGATCATATTTTTTTTTCTCAACTTATAATTCTTGAATTTTATCTTTAATATCTGCACACTTTTATTTATCATTGTTTGCTTCTATTAATAATAAGTTTTATAAAATTATGCCTTAAGTTAATTTGTGCAAAATAACAAAAGAATTAATTAAAAACATTGTGAAACTATCTTCATTGGATAATTGCTTTACCTGTGTAAAAATAAGATTGAAACAGTTTTAAAATATCGTAAAATAAGTTATTCACTGTAAAACTAAACTTTAAGTCAAACTTTATTGAAAATCAATATTAAATTTTGGCTATATTTTCCTTTTTGGATCGTCCGTGTGTGTTTTTCTTACTATGCCATGAGGGTATTCGATACATATATATATCTTTATATTTATCCTAGAGAGACCTCCAGATCAATGTTGTTTTCTTAAACCTGGAGCTAAATATTGAAGGAGAACTCTCGTCACTTAATTAAGAATTCAATAATGATCGGCAAAGTTCTCTTGTTTTAACATTGCTGAAAATCTTTTATATATTTCCGTTTCAGAGAAAACATTTTCTAAGCTAAATTTTAAAATTAAATTTGTAAAAATTATTAAATAAAAGGGAATGGATTATTTTCTAAATATGGATACGTTCTTTGATTTGTTTAATTATACTTTTAATTTGTTATATTTTGTTGCAACAAATATCTAAAATATCATAACAATATCACAAATATCATGTCATTTGTATAAGGAAGGTCAATAATATTCTAATCTCTCTCTGTCTCTGATTCTTAAATATTTTAAAATTATTATTATTTTTTTTCCAAATTTCAATTTTGTTAAAGTTATATTATACTGTACTTGTCTTTTCGGTGTCTAACTGGTTTCCCCTTTAAAAGCACTTTGTTGTGGATTGTTGAGGTATTGATTTTACTGTTGAGATATATCATTTTCTTTGCACTGCTTGATAAACGTATACCAAATATTGAAACTGGAACTCCTTTCGTTTCTCTTTTTATTTGATGAAGGATACACGGTGAAAACTCATAAACTCTACCTTGGTTAAAATGTTATTTAGCATTATTGTTAATTAGGATAATTTCTCTTACAATAACGAAATATCGAACAGAAACTTTTTAAATTTTTCTATTTATCTCACAAAGAACACATAGTAGTTCAAAATTTAAGATTTCTATCTTAGTAAAAAACGTGAATTTTTATTACTACTGTCAATTTAGCTTATTAACTTCAAAATATCATCCTAATTACGAAATAGTTTGATAATTACATAATCCTAGTTTTACCATACACTTGAAAAATAACGTATGATCTAAATATGAGACTTCCATCTTTGTAATAACGTATTAGCTTTTCCGTAAAGCTGGTTTTTTACCCTTAATTATTCTGATAACTTCAAAATATAGAATTGAAGTATTTATATTTATCCTAATTAGACACTTCTATCTTGGAAAAAGTGGGCTATTTAGATATGCGGTCAATTGGGCTCATTGCCCTTAATTATTCCGATAATTACAAATTATCCTAGTAATTACAGAAAGGATATAGTAAATAGTAATGTTTTAAGTAACTAGTAAAATCCAGAACTCTTAAAAACTTAAGGTTTTCAGTATTTTAGTAAACTTATAATACTAGAGAACTTAAATGCGCTTTAAGGGGGAAAAAATACGGAAAATTATCATAATGTGGAACTAGTTGAAATAATCGTTTAAATTGCTTGGAATGAGTTGAAATAATAACTCAAATCGTTAATTACTTCAAATTGGCACCATGCACTGAAAAAAAAAGTATAGTCAAAATTACTAGAATATAATAAAATTAACCGTGTTTCCGGTTTTATGGGAAGACCTGGTAATGTTTAGCAAAGGTGTAAGTGTAGTGTAGATAATATTTAGTCCTTTTTTATAAATCTTTGAACTATTTAGTGAAGCGCTTTGGTAATTATTTTGATAAAATTAACAACAAAATATGGTGTTATAATATGTAATAAAAAAAGTAAAATCGGTAAAATTTGGTGATTTTATCATGAAAGCTTAGAACAGGACATAAAAACCATTTATTTGGTTAAATTTACTTTACACATTAGTATTTGTTTACTAAATGTGTGATAATAATAGTTAGAATTTTGAAAGACAGAATATACGGTAAACGGTTGCCACATAAGCGAAACAATTTCCAAATGAATGGTTTAAAAACCGTATATTTTATTTTTATTAAGTAGAATTATTATTTTTTCACCAGAAATGTCACAGGCAGTACGGTAATTTTATCTGAATTTTTTTTTTCTAAGTAGGAATTACAATAAAAAAAAAAAAAAAACTAAAACGTTAAAAAGTATATTACTAACACAGAAAAATTATATTACAAGAATTAGGAAGATAATTTTTTATTTATTTTCACGAACACTTTTACAACACCTCTAAAATCATTTCACAGTAAATTTTCAAACATGCAAATATATGTAATTTTATGACATGAATTGATATGGTTACAGGATATATATGTTTTCACATCTGTCTTTTCAACAATAGAGTTCGATGCAAACATCACACACAAATATAAACACGTAATTCAGAGAATAATAGAGAATAAATGTAGACTTCAACCGTAACTGCATTTCACGAGCCATAGGAGGTTTCCTATTACCACAAACATATCCATTAAGTTTAGTTGTTGAAGGCCATGGTAAGCACTCTTTTCTATATCAGCATCGGATATTTATACTTGACGTATTCTGGAGTAGTTCAATAATATTGCATCGTAAAATCGGAATTGACAAGCAACATCTAGTTAGCATTCTGATGCTTTTAAATCTTTTCAAAACATAGCTGGCGATAAGGATTAAATGTGAGTATCACAGTTCAGGATAATAAGCATAGGTATTTAAGAAATTTCATATTTTAACATAATGTTTAAAGTTTTATTATGTTTCGTACACAGTGATACCTTAATAGACAGTATTTAAATAGAAAGTATTTAGAGTCCTTAAAATATAAGAAAAATCAAGCAATATGTGAATGTATGTCCGCTAAGGGAAGAAAAGAAAAATGCTTCCTATATACTCTAAAAATACCAATAAAAATTTTACAAGAAAAAGAACTTTTCTTATTTAAATAGAAAAAAATGACAGATATATTGTGATTTTTTAATTTAAATAGTTATTTTATTAAAAGGTTTAATAAAGGTAAAAATTAAATTTGATAAAAAGGTAATGATACACATCTAGAGAAATCTTGTAAAATGTTACTTTTTAATTCAAATATACTCTGAGAAACTGAAACGGCCAATACAAAAACAACTAGTTCAATTCTAAAAACATTTTATAAAAAAAAAAAATATTTCTTAACTTTTTTTTTTGTACGACTTTATAAAAAGTAGTTCCCGTAAAAATACGGTTTCCGTAAAATTACATATTCCGTAAAATTACGCTTTAAAATATTTAACGAAGAAAAACTGATTACCCGCTATTTTTGAATACAAAAATAATTTTTTTTTTAAAAAAAAGCCTAGTATTTTATGATATAATGAAAATTATGAACGAGTTTAATTATGCATATTAACAGATATTTCCTTTCAAGGTATTTTAATAAGGATGATGTTAAAAATATTCCGTTGTTATAATATAATATATTCTGTTAAATGTATTAGCGAGGAAAAAGAAATCGCAATTTTATATGTGATGCCAGATAGTTTTTCATGTAAGATTCACACGTATTTCTAGATTGTTTTTTTTTCAGTTTATAAATTAAAATATTTTTCCAGCTTATTACTTGAATGTTAAGTATGTTAATGTATGTGTTATGTATGTTTTTAGCATGTTAATAGAGATTCATTGCTAATGCATTGAATTTGCTGTTTTAAAATAGAAAAAATAAGTTAAGAAGAACAGTTTACTTTTTCATGATAAAATCAATTTTTGTACTTGCATTTACACTCTAAGAAATTTTTGTAAAATTTAGAAACTTGTTTTTTTTTTTCTATTACTTTTACTTTTTGTCTGCTACTGTAAATTTTTATGCCCAGCTTCCTTATTTTACAAAAAAGCCCTGTACCCGTAATTGAAAGGAATTTCAGAAAGTTTAGTTGAGTGAAAAGTTAAATTAAGCGGTCAGCTATTTTCTTTGAGAAAAAAGTTCGCCGAGCATAAATATACTTTTCTTGAATAGATATCTTCACATTGAGCTTCGGTTAGTAAAGATAATGAATTGTGAAAAATTAAAAGATTCTAAATCAAAATAATACTGGGACCAGTATAAATTATACTAGAATCAGCATAAACATATTTGCAATTTAAAACAATGCATGAAATCGTACTGTAAATGTAAAAATTTGGTTAGGTACTTGTTGAAAATTGTGGTAATTTTGATGCCAGTTTACAAAAATACTGGAAATTTTGAAGGTAGTTGGAAAACATAATAAAAAGTATTTAAAACAGTATATATGATTAAAAACATTATTCTTAAATGCACGTTTATGTTTTAAACGTACATTATATTAGAAAATTTTAATTCCCCCCCCACTTATTTATCATAAATAATATTTGCTTAAGTTTTAAAATTTTAGTTGCAACGATACTAGTGATGTTTTAAACTTTAAACGTATTTGTTATATATATATAAGAAACTATATTGATAAAATTTTTACAAGCAGTAATAAAATTAAGTAGAATTGTTTACACTTTTCAAGTTCTGTAGCCTTTAAACAGTTTATATAAGCAAACAAAAATTAAATTAATTATCTGTAAGTCTTTGTTAATGTTTGTACAAGTTTGCAAGCCCATTGCAAATACTTTTTTTAATTAGGAAAATAAGTTTTAGGTTTTGAGGAATAATTTTCCGTCACATACAAAAGTATCGTTACGTGCAACATTTTTTATCAGTTTCTTTTATGATAATTCAATTATGACTAAATTCACTTAAAAAATGAAATCATTAGTTATCATATATGCAATTACTCTCGATGTTATTTAATCTGAAAATAAAAATGTAGTGCACAATTTTAATTTAGAAGTTTGCGGATCGTAAGAAAGTACTAATATGATGTTTAAAAATTCTCATTGTAAGAAGTTAGTCTCAAAAGTAATGACCTCTTAAAAATTTGGAAATCACATTTAGGAAAAAACTTGATAACTTCTATCAAGTTTTTTCCTAAATGTGATTTCCAAATTTACTTCAACAATGAAAACTTTCTTAACACAGAGAATTTTTATAGGTATCGTCATCTAAAGAACACTTAACAGAAATTTTTAATTTCAGGCATCTGCCAATTCAAAAGCATTTGAAACTGAGTAAACTAATGAATTATTGTATAATTTGTGCCAGCAGTTAAATTTATGTTTACAAGTATGAAATTTTTTAAAACAAGAAGCTTAAAGATGAAAAAAAAAAAAAAAACAGATTTGCTTTAGAGGTAGTCCATAAATGACATCACATTTTTCAATATTTTAACCCCTCCACCCCTTTTTTATTTTATTTTATAACCAGCACTGATCAGTCGATCAAAGTTTGGTTAGCGACTATCTATGCGCGACTCCATAGTTTTGTAATTTTGAGAACAACCCAGAAGACAAGAGAACCCCCGAATCAAGTATTGAGACAAACTTGTTTTCATGGACCCCTTTTGACGGAACTAACCCACATTTGCATGGAGCGAAAAAATTACAGATACCTCCCACGATTAATACCACGACAGAAGGCAAGAGGATTCTAACCTATAATCCGCCTACTACGGAGGATATTTTTTATGGGAGCAGTGTGGCCGGGAGGAGCTGGAAGCAGAATATGCATCAACCAGCCACTGCTGTGATTTGAACCTGAGCCCCTCCGACTCCCTTCCTTTCCTTACTCAGAAAGTACCACACTTCCTCTCTTTTCACTTACCATGCTATATTACATAAACCTATGTAAAATGCATTTAATAAATTAGATTTCAATTTTTATTTTTAAACTTTAAGAATGTGTTTTGACGATATTTTGTGAGTAAAACAATAGTAATGATTAAATTCGTATCTATTTTCATGAAAAAAATAAACATAGAAATATTTAATCTGCTGATTTTAAATGTTTTAATTTTAACAAAAATGTGTTATGTCACTCTTTTTGTCCCCCTCCTTCCCCTTTGTCACAAACTGTCATAATTGTTTATCGCCTAGCGCGACATCATTTGTGGATTGCCCTTCAGTTTCCCCTGAATATAGAGTAACATCAGCCAACAATAAAAATTTAGCAGGTGATGGGGTAAACAAAAGGCTAAAATAAATATAGATACACAAATTTTTAAAAATAGAAGTATATGAAATATACAAATTTCTAAAAATATAAGTTTTTGAAAATTTCAGCTTAGTATTTTCCTTTGAAGCAGAAAATGCATATCATATTTGGTAAACAAAATTTTTTCACATTTTAATCTTTAGAACAATTTAACAATTGTCAATGGAATGCCGATGAACTGGGTTATAAAATTATTGATTACATTCTATAATTAATACTATAAAATTAAACAATAAAAATATTTTTATAAATTTCCAATAAACGATAGACAAAATGTATCTTTTAATGCATTGATTATATTCATATTATTAATGAAATATTTTAATAGCCTGTTTTGTTAACTAAAGAATAAAAGAGAATTTATGAGTCAGAAAAATCTGTGCAATTAATAGTTATTAAATTAAGATTTAACAGTTATAAATTAAAAATGGTTACAGTTATTAAAAGTAATTAAGTGAAATAAGGGTAAGTTAAAAAATAATTATTTTCTCTTAAAAATATTAACTAAAAAAATTGAAGCATGAAAAAAATTAAAACTAAGAATTAAATTCAATTTTAATGAGTAAAAATGTTCTGAAAAATAAAAAATAAGTTTTTGTTTTATTTCCTATCTAAGCAAAATTAATACAAGTTACAGTGTTGTATTTCTTTACAATTTAAATTACATTTGAAGTAATTTTTAGCTACACATCTTTTCTAACTATTTGAATTATTAGAATAGAAAAACGAAATTTATTATCATGGAAGGATATAACTGAAGAAAAAAAAAGAAAACACAATGGCAAAATCATTTTTTCCAGACGTATGAAAAAGAACAAAAACCCAAACATTAGATACCCTTAAACAAATTGGACAAATATATCAAATGATTCAAAGTTATATTCAATTTTTTTTAAGTTTCATCGAACAAATGTGTTCTTTCATACTTCATTTATGCTTCTTTGGAATTTAGAAACAGATGAGTGATTACATTAAAATTCTTCGTACATTTAATTATGTACCTTAATTAAAAATTCATGCCTTATAAATTTAATGAGATTAGAAATGAATAAAAATTAATGAAGCATGCCAAGAAAAACATTTTTAGTCACAATTAAAAGTAATTGAAATCTCTTATTTTTTTTACTTATGTTTTATTAAAAAAATCTTTAATAAAGGAATGTCATTCAAAAAATGTTCTAAAAATAAATGAATCTAGTAAATTTGAATAAATAATTTTCCTTTTATCTTAAAGTTGAAGTAAAATAACGAGCAAATTCTCTATTGCAGAAACATTGCCACCACACAGTTTTTTAGAGTATTTTTTAAAGGATTGAATAATATTCCACAAGATGTTCTCTTATCATCAACCTTGACATTATTTTAGAATATCTCTGGAATATGTATTCTAGAAAACCTATTATAAATCTTTAACTTTAAATAAGAATCACAAACAAATATTTACTTCAAAGTGTTCTATAATTTGTAAAATTTCAAGATGATGTTAAATTTACATTAAAATTAAATGCTGAATTTTATTCGAAGGGACAGAAACTAAACAAAGGCATTTTGAATATCCATTTATCACTTAAAATCCTTTAACAACGCAGTAATAATATAAGATCACCGGGATAAAAAGCTAGTCACCCCTATAAAAATCACAAAAATGTATAATTGAATAATGTGCAACTTTGCCGTAAAAATATAAATATATCTGCACCACCGTGAAAAAATACTCGTCATCCCTAGAGAAATCAATAAGAGCATAATTTAATAATGAATAACTTTGACCCTTTACTTGAGAACCACTTGGATTCCATTAGGAAGTGAATCTACAAAGTTCTGTAGCTATATCGGACCCAGTTTAAGCCATTGATTAATCGCTTGAATCCACAAATTAAGGGATTTCTGTTTTTAGTGTTTTAACCGTTGTTCTAATATGCCTCAAGGATTTTCAATGGGTTTCAAGATAGGGGGTTCATGATAGTCAATCGAGAGAGATTAATATTATCTATGCAAGATATATTACCTATGCAAGATATCAATATATATATGCAAGGTATATATGTATCAACACAATCACGAAAATGTTGATGTCTTAATACAGCACCTGATCATCCAGAATGTCTTCATTGACCTTTCACTTACCCTTTTCTTAAACATATGGAATGAATCCTGGATGTTAAAATAAATATTTGTGAGCACCTCTGTGATATTGTTTATCATTCATTGTGATGCACATTCTCCCTATCATTGTGATACTCATTCTCCATTCAAACTTTTTTACGATTACCAATTGCTCAATTAAGTACTTTTATTTCGTTAACTTTCACTTTAATTCCTTACGTTTATCTCTATATGCAAGTCGCAAGCTTATTCTCTCATATTGATATCCTTCGGTTTTATGCTTTAAATGCTTCAAAAATTTTCAAGATGCCACCAAACGGAAACGTCCGTTAAATTTTTTTTAGCAAATTATATCTAGAGCTTTAAGCTAGTCTATAAATGGAAAAGTGGGCTGTTTTTAGAGGAGTGATTTAATTATAAAAACAGATTACAACTTAGATGTGACTTCCAATTGCTGATGAAAACTATATCGGATATATATGATTCTACTTGATGATGATTTTTTTGTGCACGTGTGATAAAAAATAAAGAAGAAATGCAAAACATCAAAGTCATTTGTGGTTGATTTACTAAACATTTTATATTTTGTGATGCCAACATCTCTACAACTTCTGTAAACTTGCTCACCCCATAAATCTAAAAAATAAATAAATAAATAAATAAAATTAAAAAAAACCTGAAAAAAATACTTGAGCATTACAGATTCACTTCCAAAGTCAAGTATATTGTGCATTTTTTAGGAGTGACTAAATTATGCTAAGAATGCTAAGTGAGCTTAAAACGGTGAATTACTCTTGTTTTCCCATAAATTAGGTTATATTAATTTAAATTTAAGCATAAATTTCAAAGATATACATTAAAAGTGATGTTTTGAGAACACCTTGAATGCTTTATAAACCTCATTCTGAACACCATTTTTTTTTCTCCTATCTTTTCTTATTATTGTATTACTACATTTATTTTGCTTATTTTACAAAAATGCAAAAATAGATTCCTTCCACGGTTTAGATCTCTTAATACCTTAGATTTGGACCCTTAATGAGAAAAGGTGGTCTTTTTGGCAGTTGATACTAAAATTTTACTAAAATCATCCATTTCTTATGTTGGAAACGTTTCATGTTCTTCCTCATCTTCTTCAGTCAGACGTATAGAATCATTTTCTTCTTGATCCAATAGTGGTGGATCTTCCAACATTCTGAATGGCAACCTTAAGCAAACAGGTCTATCAACAACACCTAAATATGCTTTTACTTTTATCTCATAACACACCGTTACTCCGTAAGGATTTTTCTCACGTGCTAAGGAAGGTACTGTAGATGGTGACAGTTTTACAGTCTGTCCTGATAAGCCACCTTCTACAGCTAAAGCAACGGGGTATCGTAAATGAACGGATGGTCGAACAGAAAAAACTCGAGACAAACATGAACCAGGTCTAACTGGGTGACCTGGTTCAGTTTCCGTCAGTCCCACAATGTTTTTGAAGCGACCGTTGGTGAACATGCACACGTGCACATGCTGCACCAAAGTCACTCGTATTCTGTGCACTGTTCGGTTGCTCGAATTGTCCAAGGACACGTGTACTTTAAGAACTTCGTCGAACTTGTATGCTTCTTTGTCAAGCCTTGCTTCCAGCCTCACTTTTCCAGTACTGAAGACAAAGGCTCGACTAAGAGCTGCTGCAGGAGGATTAGGGAATGGACCTGGGCTACGATGAATGCATCTCAGAGAGAGTCTAACTAAACTCCGCTTAGAAGGTTTTTCATCTGGTCGGTTACCTACAAAAATATGCATGCTAAAATAGAGCGTTTAGAATTGTCCTAAAAGGGAAAAGCAGAAATTAATGAGTATGAAAAGATATGCTACAATAGTGATACATAGTTTTTCCTACACATATGTATGGAAAAAATATAAATGGCTTCTGGTTCTATGGGAACACAAAAAAGCTGAATAATTTTTACCGAATTTCTTTGTTGATGATTTTGGTAAAATTAAATAATGATTTTATAATATCTGAAAAAATTTAAAAATGTGGAAAACTTGGTTATTTTAGCATGATACCCTAGAGCATGCCATAAATTTTATTCATTCCGTTGAATTTGATTTCGGTTTTATACTATTTACTAATAATGAAGTAACAAATGCTATAATTTTGTAAGCCAGAATTACCGGTAAGCTTTTACCATATGAACATAAAAATAACCAAATAAAAGGTTTAAATACAGTGTAATTTAGTTTTAGTGACCAGACTTATGGTTTCACTCATAAACCAAATAAATTATTTCTAATATTTTAAAAAATTAATTTTCAAATATATATATAATAAATATACATATATACACAGAATACATAAAATTGTTTTTTTTTTTTTTTTTTAATAAAACCAAGAAGAGATTGGAAAACTTTTACTGATTCTTATTTAAAACCCCAAAGCCATGCGATTTTTCATATATTCTCTGTAATTGAAATTTACAGAATTATCATTTATTTTCCTTTTAAGACATAGATTACATAGATTCTTATTTAAAACCCCAAAGCCATGCGATTTTTCATATATTCTCTGTAATTGAAATTTACAGAATTATCATTTATTTTCCTTTTAAGACATAGATTAAATAATTATTAATAACAAATTTATTTTTATATTTCAATCTTTGTACTCAAGTTTTAAATAGCAAAGCAATTATATAAAACAAAAGACGTAGTTTATAAATTATTTTTTGACAGAAGTAAAATAATACAAAGAGACAGACAAGGGAAAAATTGCTTCGCAATTTTATTTTTAGAAGGCAAATATGATCTCTGTCTGCTAAGAATCGATTTATCTTTGATCATTTAACCAGAGCTTTTTTATTAATTTTCTTTCGTGGCGAAATTAATTTTAAGCGAAAAGACTTCGGGAAAGAAAGAGAACAATTGCTATATAAAGAGTACAGTTTGCTTAAAACTAAAACTAATTTATCCCAATATTCTTTTATCAGAATAAATCTCTAAAGACAAAATTATGTATAGATTAATAATGTATTTAAAAAGCAGAAATTTACTGTGAAACGTGTTTCTATATCAGTATCTGAACTTTTAAAGCTAATTAGTGTTTGAGTAACTATTACTATTACTGAATACTTGAATCTGCAAAATCAGCAATACTTTCAATATACAATAATAAAGTAAAAAAGTACCTACATTCAAGATGCCGGTACATTTTAGCTTAAAATCCTTTCTTATCGGAACAAAAAACTGTGATGTACGGTATTTTTTTGCAGTAAATTTTAGCGTAAAATCACTGAATCACTCGAATTAAATAAATATTACTGTAAAAATTACGATATAATATTTAACGGTAAAAATGGATTTAACAATAAAAATGAATTTTACGGTAAAAATGGATATTTCGGTAAAATGGATTTTACGGATGGTGCACTGAAACTAACTACCGGTACTTTATACTGTAATTTGATCCGGAATTTTTCAGATTCAATCGGAACTTTTATTGCTAATAAGATTTCAAATATATAGCATATAAACTTTAAAATTCACTTTTTGTCATAAAGAAAATTGTAGCCAAGTTCTTGTGTTAAATTGATATATGTCTTTAAAAGCATTAAATTTAACTGCCCCAAGTTTAGAACACGTATATTTTAAGCATATTTCTTTAATTTTCAACAAGTTTGATTTTTTTCTCTCTAATAAGCAGAATCATGCATTGACCAAAAAATGAATGGTCAAAACTACCAGAATATTGTAAAGGTGGCGTTTCTCGGTCTATTTGATTCTAGCTCTATTTGAAGAAGTTCGGTAAATTTTACTGAAACACTTTGGTAATGACGCTTGCAAAATTTACGCTAAAATATGATAATGAGTGATAAAATTTGGTAAATGTAGTAAAAGTTGGTAATTTTATCAAGATATCTTAGAGCATTTCATGAAAACCATTTATTCGATTAAATTTACTTTTCAGTTAAGTATTTTTCACTAAAAGTGTGGTAATAAGAAATATAGTTTTGAAAACAAAACTTTCCGGTAAACCGTTACCATACAAACGGAAAAATTAATGGTTAAAATACTGTATATTTTGGTTTTACGAACCAGAATTACGTTTTTTTCC
The DNA here is from genome assembly GCA_949128135.1 of Parasteatoda lunata. Lineage (NCBI taxonomy): Eukaryota > Metazoa > Arthropoda > Arachnida > Araneae > Theridiidae > Parasteatoda > Parasteatoda lunata. Next base: position 60,429,514 of record OX421972.1, on the reverse strand, counting down.
TCAAAAATGTTAGTACTACGCAGTACGGTAATTTAACTCGAATTTTTTTCCTTGTAGTGTTTTGAAATTTGTAAGGAGTAGAAAATTCTAAATGTTTGTTTTAAATTATTTTGCATTTTTTAAAAACTATTTGCAAATTCTATCACAACAACGTTTTTTCAATCAGAAAACAATAAAAAATTCAATTTGTATTAATTCTTTATTTATAATTTTAATTTTTTCATGGTATTTTGACTAATGTCATAAGAATTCTTTTTTTTTTTTGAATTTGTAAGTTTTTATTTATTAAAAAATTTTTTGATCAATTGATTAAAGTTATATGGTATAATAAACAAGTAATTGTGTGAAATAATTTTAATTATTTTTCTTATGATGAATTTATAATAATTTTTACTCTTTGGTTATTTGAGCAAACATTTTCTGAAGTAAGGTCCCTGCCCCACAATTATTTAAATCATATGGAATAACTTGCGCCATTTTATTATTCTCTTACAGTAATAGGTATTAATGCATACTTTTTGAAAAAAATATTTTTTAATCTCAAGGTGTGTTCTAATATAATAAGTTCACTAATAAGTTCGGAAGAAACAATTTAAAGAATTTTAATATGATTTAGTTTAAAAGCCAATCTTCCTCTTATGTTTAAGGCCGTGTTTTAATTAAGCCAAATGCTTTGTAACGTAGACATTAAATAATTAAAATAATGCTTATAAAACTGGTAAATGTAAAATTTTTCTATAGAACACTATATAAAGTATGACATTTATTTCATTTTTCCATCCAAAAGGAGCATAAAAGCTTTTCTTGCCTTCAAATGAAATTTCAATAAAACTTTTATCTGCAGAAGTGCATATATTTTTGTGTCACTTGCAGAAGTGCTCACTAGGAACGTCTATTTTTGAAGAAAAAAAAACTTACACGTCCTTTTTACCATTAAAATTCATTCGCATTCGATTTTCAATATATATGAGCTTTGAAAAATTTTCTTATAACCGATTTTTAAGTCACAAATTATATTTTCGATTCAAATTTTCAACTTTAGGTAATTACGCAGATTTTAAAGTTAATAATCTAAATTAAACAAAAACTAGGATTTTAGCTATTATAAAATATATTTTATAAGAAAAAAATCAATACGCAGTTAGAAATCCATTTTTGTGAACACAGTGCACGTGGATAAAGTTAAAAGTTTTTTGTGTTACTCAATAGTTATTTATGAGTTAAAGTGAAATGTATGAGAAAATTTATGTGCATTTACGCTAAAAGCAGAAAGTTAGTCAAAAATGGGCAAAAAGTGAATAAATTTCATTTTAATCATATCATAGTAGAGCACAAAACTGTGGGGAAAAAAAAAAAGAAAACTGAATTGAAATAAAAGTAATTGTTTTTTACTTTACATCACTGACTACACACTGTAAAAAAGTATTTCTTAAAATTGAGCAAATATGTGCCAAAATATTAAGAAAACAAATGATAGTCGAATTTGAAAACCCCATGTATTTAAAATTGAAACAGATAGTACTCATTTCTGAGCAAAATGCATTGTCTCTGAAAGAATGTGGAGGGAGATATATGTGAGATATGTTCGTTGGTTGCCAAAAGGTTTTGAAACACGGACCTCCAGGTTCCTAGTAGGATGCTCTAACCACCATAGTTGCACACCCCAGTCCAGGGAGAGTTAGGAAGTTTTATATAGTGACTACCTTAATGACATATCTCTGCATATATTTCATTCACTTAGTTTTAAATATATAACATTTTAAGATATTACATAATAGCAAAAAATGAAATTGAAATTACCGATATCCTGACTAAGCTATTAGAACCGTATTTTCCAAATTGCAACTCTTTGTGCTTTTGAAATTGAGAGTTACCGAGAGGTTTTGAAACACGAACCTCCAGGTTCGTAGTAGGATGCTCTAATCACCATAGTTGCACACCCCAGTCCAGGGAGAGTTAGGAGTTTAATATAGTGGCTACCTCATACATATAATACCTAGCATGATATAATTTCAGAATAAATGCATAGCAGCAAAAGAACAGTGTCATTAGATATTTAAGAATTTGCGTTTCGTCATTCGTTCGGAATTTTTTTGAGGGCAAAAATAAACGGAATATAGCTCAAATATTTCGTTCTATTTCATCTGTCGTTAAAAGCTGATCCAATTGTGAGTTTATGACTACCACTGCTTAACCATTGTTGTAGCCTTGTAATATTAAACCCAATCCAGAAGACAAGGTTACTCTTTGATCAAGTATTGAGGGAAATTAGCTTTTGTGGAGGACTTTTTGATGGAACTAACTTACATTTGAGATACATGAGGAGGAAGACTACGAAAACTCCCGATGGTTAGTCAACGGCAAGGGTCACTCGTAATTCATCAACCAATGAGGATATTTTACGTCCGTACTGTGGTCAGCGTATACCTCATGCAGAATTCGTATCAACCAGCCAATGCCCAGGATTCGAATCTGCGTCACCTCTGGGTAGGCAAGCACTCTAACTCTTAATTTATTTTTCAGTATGTAAATACATACTATTACAATAAAAACATGTTTTCAACATTCGCAAAGTCAAGAGAATAGGTTATATCAAATTTAGAGGGAACGTAATCTTAACATGTGCGCTTTGCGTGTCTAAATTAGTTATTTAGTTTACACAGTCTGTAATGAGTTTTTTTTAAAATTAATTATTATTTAATGAAACCTTGAAAAATTCGATGTCATTTTTTTGTTACAGATTCCATTTAAATTAGCAATTGAATGAATATAAACATCAATGAATTAATTGCATTCTTTTTTTTTTAAACTAATCAATTACAACATTATAAATTTATAGTTGAAGTTAGTGGTTTAAATAAAAATTACAAAATAACAATGGTTTAATTAAAAGAAATAAAGGTATAGTAAAATAAATACAAAAGAAAAGTATATGCATAAATTTAAAATAAAATATAGAAACAATTTTCAATACATTGCTATTATATAGATTTTGAAAAGTATTTTCACTTTAATTTCTATTCATTCTGTGAAAAAAAAACATTATTTTTTACTGCTTTTATTTTTAACTGAAATTGATATCATAAACATGAATAAAAAATGTATGTTACTATGATATGAGATTGTACACTAATTTTAAGTGAACGCCCGCTCTTGAAGTTTTTCTTGTGATTTTAAATCATAATCCTCACTTTTGAAGTTTAAGATATAAATATATGGATTAATTTAAATTTATTAAGTGTTAAACTTAGGAAATATTCGTCATATATATTTTAAAAAGCGCGTTACTTCCATGATTAATTTTCGGCAAAAAAAAAAAAAATGGTGAAATCTAATTTGATGCTTTTTTCTTAACCGTAAAGATATTTTTAGAAATAGATGACTTAAAAGTTTTCAAAGGTTTATTATCTTATGCGTAAGATATTTGAAGAAATAGATGACTTAAAAGGTTTTCTACGAATTATTATCTTATGCGTAAAGACATTTTAAGAAATAGATGACTTAAAATATTTATAGTAATAATAATAATTACTGGACAACTTAAGAAAATCCTTCTATTAAATCCTTAGCGTATGTAATCTATCATGCATTTGTAATTTATTTACTGGAGAAACTAGTCTCCTCTACTTTCCAATCTAGGCAGATAAAAAATAATGCTTTCTTCCAAAAAAAAAATAAATAAATAAATAAATAAATAAAAATAGAGAGAGAAAAAATGAAGAAATGTGCCATTTTGGCTCCTATCAGCCAATCTGATTTTTATTTTTTTTTTATTTTCATTATCATTTGTTCAAAAATTAACAGATTTTCATTCTTTTTGGGAGATAGGGCTGAAAAAGCAAACGAGGCTTCTTCGATTATGTTAATCAGACAATGGTTAATTGCTGACCGAATAAACGAGGTTCTATTGTATGGGAATACTTTACTATAAAAAATAAAAAAACAATAACATAAAATTGCAAAACATATGAGCTTCAATTTCTTGTATTTTTCTCTTTCTGATTATCAAAAATGCCAAACCTTTTGTCATATAAAATTCTGTAAATATCTTTATTATTACATAAATAATACCCTACAAATATATGTTTACCATACATCTGAGAATGTGTACGGAAAAATACAAATCTTCTTTGGTCATTTTTTTTAAAATTTAGCCCTGGCATTTTTAAAGGAGTAAATTATCAAATAAAAAAAGTTAAAAAAAATTTAATTAGAAAAAGTTAAGTATTTGAATGTCTCTTGCCAATTACTTTTAGCTGTTACTTTCTTCAAAAATGAAAAAAGATTTTCAAGTTTTAAAGTATACGTATATAGTTTTATAGTATACGTAGCTATATTTCATTTTATAACCGTCGTTGAACAGCCGACCCAATTTTTGGGTTTACGACTACTAATGTTCAACTCCGTAGCCTCGTAATTTTGAACCCTATCCAAAAGACAAGGGTACTCCTGGATCAAGTATTGGGAGAAATTTGCCTTCGTGGAGGACTTTTCTCACAAACAGCAACGGATTAATGAATTTTATAGAAATACAAGTATTTTACATTGTTTGGAGCACTTTTTAATTTATTTTTATAAGTTTGTTTCAAAAGTTAGACTGATAAGTTCTTTTATTCCTTGGACATAAATATTTTTATAAGTATAGGTCTTCGAATTTATATTAATAAATCATTTAATATTTGAGTTTATTTACGTCTATATACTTCACAATGCGGTTGTAACTTGTTTCATTAATGACATCGGAATATCGAGTTCTTAGAAGGAAACTTATCAACACTTTTAACTTTATTTGAGACATTTTAAAAACTATAATATGAACATAAAATAAAAATATTCTTTATGGCTTGCCTTAAAAATTCATGACCTTAATTTAATTTTAACACGAATTGATTGATTTAAAACACGAAATTGATGATTGGCTAAGTCAACTAAATTATCAAATTTCAGTTTATTTTCAATAATAGGAGGCCTATTGAACTTCATGTTCATTAATTTTTCGTATGTTTCTGTTATTTAGGATGTCAAAATTATCTTTTCATCTCAATAGATTTCAAGTAATGAAGTTCATTAACTAAATGTTTGGAATTAGAATGTAATTTTAGACCATCATGTTTACGAGGCTTAAAGGCAGAAAGTTTCTAATTAATTGTGTTATCAGTTAGGGCATAAAGAATCATTGACATCGGATAATGTTTGCGGTATGTCCACAACAAAATAAGTATACTATATATCTATTATGTAGAATTTCAACGAAGGATAACGGCACGCCATTTTCAAACTCATCAGCCAATAGAATGTAAAGGCTAATGGAGTCAACTAAATTTAGTTCGTCAACTCTGTTTACTCTGACTTAATAAACACAAAGTAATAAGAATAATATGAATAGGAATATTATCTATTAAAATATGCTTTCATTTGTATTAAAATAATACGAATGAATGTATTGAGTGCGTAACAAAATTTTGATTTTAATTGAAGGAATAGGTTAAATTCGAATAATTGAAGTGCCCAAAAAAAGTACACTTCTAAATAACTTTTGATTTAATGATTTGGTTTTCACGTTACAGGACCCAATCTAAGAGATTCGAGGGAGTGATCTCAAATCTGCAAATTAATACTCACTCAAATATGCCTGACGATATTTCAGTTAATGATATCAGACACAAAAACCTACTTTCCCTGGAAAAAATACCCTTTTTCTTGATGGATTCAGGTTTTTGACCTCTAAAATGTAGGTGGTTACCACAATCTGGGAAACATGATCCCAATAGTTTGGTCAAGAGAGAAGTACAAATTTTGAACCCCTAATTTTAATTTTATTTGAGTATTTCGCCATATCTTGAGAACTTTTTAAGCAAAATGAAAACTTTTTGCACACAAGTACAAAATTCACTTATCCAAAGTCCTTGCAAAAACTAACCTTTCTCAAATATTTTTTTAATTTCTATTACTTGATTTAATATATTAAAGAATGAAATTTCACATGGTGTAATATAAAATTTGAAGAGAAATCAATCGAATAGTTCCTTGGAAATCGAATTTCATATAAATCATGTTTTTCAGGTAAGTATTCATCAAGTTATTTTCATTTAAGTACAGTTGTAAAAGTTATTCAGGGTTGTCCCTTTTTTTGCTTAATGTACATAAATGTAACGGACTCTAGCTAAAAAAATATAATGTTTACCTCTTAGAATGCATGCAAAATATATGAAAAACCAGAAAGATTGTGATTTTAAGTAATAATGATAGAATTTTTGTACATAAAATATCTAAAATTGAGATTTTAATAAAGGGAATAAAACTTAAAATTTTAGAGTTAAGAGAGGAAATATCTAAAAAAAAAAAAAAAAGATGAAATAAGAGAATAACACTGAAATAAAAAAAATAGAATGTTTGTGATTTTAAATGTTCATCAATTCATTTTTCAAGAAGAACATTAAAATTTAACATTATAATTTTAATGAAAAGAATAAATTTGAGTCTGATGAAAAAATTTAAAGGGTTTGACGTCAAAAAATAATGTAGCAATTTTTAAGTATAATAATAAACATTTAGACTTTAATGCATAAACTGATGAATAAAATTGAAAATTGGGAAATAAGAGAATGAAACTGAGAAAGTAATGTGACAAGTCTTGGTTTCAAGGAATAATGAAAGCATTTTTTACGCAAAATATTTAACAAATAAATTTTAAATAAGAAGGAAATTTGTTTTTAAAATTCATGTTAATGTCATAAAGACCAGGTAAAAATGTCCATTACATAGGTTTTAATCAGTAATAATATAAAGAAAACGACAATTATGTGATTTTAAGGAGTATAACACGGTACCACATATCACACGGTGAACATATAACATGGTGGTTGTTTTATTAAGGCATTGCATAATTAAATATTATCTATATTTATTTATCCATTGATATATAATACTCAATGATCAAATTTAAATATTAAAATTTAAGATCAAGACTGACTGGCCGAAAAATTAATCAGTAATCAGCACGTGTATAAAATTGAGAAAAAAAAATAAATAAAAAACCCAAGCATAGAAACTGTATAATGAGAATAAAGCTGCAATCAAAAACTACTCTTAAATTTTATGCTATAAAATCATTTATAGTGATGGTAACACGTGCTGCGAAATAAATTAAGATCATAGGGTTAGTACAAAACATGTGAAACGCTCAATTCTCTAGAATAAAAAAAAAGATTTTAGAATAAGATCAAATCAAATAACTAATCAGTACAGAAACATCAAGGAGAATAGAATCAGAATATACTTACAAAAACATTTTTATTTTCTTGGCTATAATAGACAAGTACTTTAAGTACTGAAATTTTACATCAATTTTATGATTTCAAAACACGAAAATAATTTGCCATCGTCAATCCATACTGGCAATGAAATATTAGATTGCTAAAACAGCAAAGAATTTAGAAAAAAATTTTGAGATGAGAAGAGATTCTTCTCCTCGCTAAAGAATTTACTCCCTAATACTGGAGCTGCATACTCTCACGCTTTTTTTTGCTAAGGGGCCGAAGCCCCCTCGCCTCATGAAAACCAACTACCAACTCTTTTTTCTTGTTTCAAAGCTCGCGGCAAGGATGAAAATCAGACTGATGCCAACAAAAACGAAAAGTTTTTCTATTTTGTCTTCGGCTTATCAGCCCTACACTCAATCGCCTCATCTTAAGCGGAATTCCAAGAGTCTCATTCCTTTATCTGATTGGCTCCGCTGCCGATCCATTGCCCAATAAGAGATTAGTGCATCCCGAAAGATTTGCTTTCTTCAGACACTGCTTTCCATGTTGTTTTGTTTACAAACTGAAACTAGAATGTCTTTGAAATATGTGAGAAAAGATTTGTGAGTTCTTGTGCAAAAGTGTGATATAATTATTAGCAAGAGTTATAACACTAAATGTTAAATTCCTATTTAACATTATCACCTCTTTTTGAGAAAAAAAAAATGTAAAAAAAAAAATTTTTGTGCCAAGAATGTAATACTACTGGAAATAATTCACTTATAACATATATCATAATCATAACAATATAGTATTTCTGTTCATTTTCCTTGAGAATTTTTGCTCACTCTCTCTCTCCCAAGTCATACAAATATTTTAATGATGTAATGATGTGGAGCAAAAAAATTTTATATACACATTTGATCCACATAGCTCACTCAAAGATTTGGTTTGTATAAAAACCATTTCTAATATACCTTGTTTCTCGTACTTTCAATTTGTGATAATACCTTCAATATTATGTTTGTTTTTTACATTGTTGTTATTTCAAATTATCATACCTTTATATTATCAATTTTCTCATACTTATTATTTTCATTCACATTTATTATTCTTATTACCATATCAAATCTTTCTATTCATTATCACTATCTAAAATAAAAGTGATTGAAATGACAATATAACCAAAAATTTGCATCACAAGGATTGTAAAAATTCCTTAGTAGCTAAAAAAAATAAAATGGTTATCAGAAAGAGAAAACCAAGAAAAAAAATCTAGCTTAATTTTTGAATGGGATGTTTCCATATTTAATGATGATTGGGCCAGCCATTTATCATCAAATATAAAATTTTGAGCTCGAAGGAGAAAGATGCAATTCAAAAATCTAACCATGAAAAAAACATATTGCTAACTAAATTTTTACATTAAATAAATTTCAAGCCAAAATTGTCAATATCAATACCTTATACAATATGTGATAAATAATTTACACTATCTTTGCTTAATATTCAAAACTCCCATCAAGATCATTTATATTAGACATGTCATTACTCAATTTTTCTTTTAGCAACCTTTTTTTGAAAAGTTTACTTACATGATATTTTTTATAAATATCTCTTTTATCATCTTTAATGTGAATGAGGTAATTATTTCCTCTGAATTTTTTAGTGACCTTAAATGGTCCTTCATATTTAGGTTGAAAGGTATTTACATCAGTATTAATTTTTAAATATATCAAATCATTATTTTCAAAATTTGGGATTGCTCTCCCTTTTATTTGTTTACTGTGCTGCTCAAAGTATTTACTCTCATTTTTGGAAACTATATCTCTCGTCTCTGCAATATGTTCTCTTAAATTCTTGAGAAAATTAGTTGGTGTCTCTCCTTTCCTAGCCGAAGCATGTATATTTAAAGGTATAGTTAAATTTCTGCCAAAAAATAATTCAGCTGGTGTATATCCAGTCACTGCATGAATAGAAGCATTATAATGAAGTTTAAAAAAAAGTAATTTCTTAGTCCAATCCCAGCTGTTGTTACACATAGATGCTAAAGATTCTTTGAGAACTCTATGTGACCTTTCTATTAGTCCATTAGCCATAGGATAGTAAAATGAGGTTTTACGATGTTCAATACTCAGTGCCCTAATAAAATTTTCAAACTCCTCCGAAGTAAAGTTAGTACCATTATCAGAAATAATGGATTGAGGCAAACCAAATTTGGAAAAATATTCATTTAAGTTATTGATAATTGTAGAAGATTTAATGTTAGTTAAGGGTATTGCCTCTAAATAACGTGAGTAGTTGTCAATTATGGTTAAAATAAAGAATTTATTATCAATTGATCTGGGTAATTTCCCTACAATATCTATTGATAAAATTTGTCCTACACTTAAATCACCTTTTTCAATTAATTTTGTCTCAGTTAATTTAGCCTTAGGCTTATTTGCCAAACATGCATCACAAGATTCTACAAAATTTTTAGTATCTGCTAACATTCCATACCAAGCATAATTTTTTTTTAATAAATTATAAGTTTTAAATACACCAAAATGTGCTGCATGAGCTGCCTTTAAAATTTCCCCTCTTAATGAGATGGGTATAAAAATTCTATTCAAAGTCTTATAAGGGTGTTTAGGTGGTCTCACCTTCATCATCAAAATACCATCATTATTTAAAAAAAATTTCTTAGAAGTTAGTTTGTCGTTATCATTTAGTTTTTTAAAGATTTCCTGAGTTTGTTTACAATTTTGTTGAGAATTTTTTATATTCTCTATTTTAAGATTATCATTAACTTCAAAAATGTTTGCATTATTTACTACAGCATTATCATTAGTTACTCTAGATAGATAATCAGCAGGATTTTTAAAACCAGGAATATGTTGAATTGTGTAACTAAATTCCTGCATATACATTAACCATCGACTTACTATTTCAGGTTGTTTTTGTAAATTTATATGAAAAGTTAGAGCTTTAGCATCAGTAAAAATAACAAAATTTTTGCCATAAAGAAACTTATCAAAATACTTAATAGAATCTACAATGGCTAAGAGTTCCCTCCTGATAGATGGGTATTTAGATTCAGAATGGGTTAACTGCCTAGAATAAAACTCTATTGGGTCAAAATTGTCATTATTTTTTTGCATTAGAATTCCACACAGAGCATTGCTAGAAGCATCAGTTACCAAGTAAAATTTTTCTTCATCATTTATATTCTTTAAAGTAGGTTTAAGCAATAATTGTTCAGATATATTTTTAAAAGCATCCTGACAGTCTTTATTCCAATTAAAAGTAACATTCTTTTTCGTTAAATTTACAATAGGTTTAACAATCTCTGCGAAGTTATAAATTAAATGTCTGAAATAACCAATCATACCTAAAAAAGTTTGAACTTGTTTCACATCTTTTGGAATAGGAAATTTTAAAATCTTATTTACATTTTCAGATGCAGGTGAAAAACCATTTGAATTAACATCAAAACCTAAATATTTAATTTCAGACTTGCAAATTTGTATTTTAGCTGGATCAAGAGTTAAATTAAATTTCTTTAATCTGTCAAAAACCTTAACAAGTAACTGTGACATTTCTTCCATAGAATTTGCAGCAAGAACAATGTCGTCAAGGAAATATTGCAAATTAGGTCCCTTAATATCGTCTAAACATTTAGAAATTAAATTATGGAAAAAAGATGTACTGTTGCGAGAACCAAAAGGAAGACGAGTAGGTTGAAAGTTGCCTATCTCACAACAAAATGCTAATTTGGATTTATCCTGTTCTTTTAATTTTATCTGGAAAAATGCACTCTTGAGATCTAATACACTATATAATAATTTTCCAGAAATGTTATGTAAGATATCATTGATTTTTGGAAGACAAATTTTAAATGTCTCAGTAACTGAGTTAAGTAATCTATAATCTATTACCATCCTGAATTTTTGTAAGTTAGGATCATTTACATAAGGCTTTTTCTTGACAAAAATCACAGGAAAACAATAATTGGAAGAAGATGGTTCAATAATTCCTGCATTTAATAGATCATTAATCTCTTTTTTGGCAAAATTTTTTGCAATATTAGGAATCGGATATGGTTTTGTTTGTATAGAAAAATTATGCAATAAGTTAAATTCAGGTATTACTGCATCAGTAGATCCTAAAGTTGTATAAGATTGAGAGAAAACTTGATAATTGTTTAACAAAACTTGAAGTATCTTATCTGCATCTACCTTATTTAAATGACTCAAATCAAAATCAGAGGCATTAAGTTCTTTTTTTCTCAGTTGATGAATTTCATTTAGATTTAAATTGTTAATTTGGTAATTAGTATTTTCTTTAGGTTTAATTATATCATCATCTTTAATACCAATAACATTTCCTAATTTTGTACCTTTATTAATCACAATCTTATTATCTGTGTTATTTTCAATTAAAGTACTAAATTTTTGATCCTTAAATTCATTAACAGATTCATAGATAGTATAATTTAGTTTGTTCTTGCTTGGAGAAAAAAGCATTTGATTACTATCTTTCATATCTTTAGACATACATAATTGAATTAAAAATTGAGAATGGGGTTCTATCACAATCTTTTTTGGTGCAAAAGCAAAATTATTTACAATCTTTACATCACTTAAAACATTATTTACAATACGAGGAGTATCTTCGAGAAAATCAAAAGAATCATGGTTCACTATAAGTTTTTTGTTGGGTATATCTAAAATAATTTTATTCTGTTGAATGAAATCATACCCTAAAATTATTTTATATTTATAAGCCCAAGAATTCTTAGTTACAAAAAATATCCCTTGAAACCATTTAGTGTCAATTTTGAATTTAGAAGAAATTGCAGACATATAAGGAACAGTATTGTTGTCGATAGTATGAATTCTTACAGATCTAGATAAATAACTTATTTTAGTGTTTTCTTTAATTTCATTAAGAGTGATAGGATCAATTAAACTAAGATTTGCACCAGTATCTAGTAAAGCCGGAATGGTTAAGTTACCAAATCTTAACATAATAATAGGTAGAGATTCTGAATCGTTACTGTTATTACAGGTCATTACATGTTTATTTACTTTTTCTACTTCTTCATTTGTATCTTTTATTTTACTATTTTTTTTAGTTATATCCTCTTCAGTTACCCGATTACTATTCTTATTGTTATTAGAAATTTTTGAATTATATTCCTTAACCTTATCATAATCTGAATTAAAATTTTTATCTTTAAGATTACTATTGACATATATTTTAGTTTTATATATTTTGTTCTTATCATTCGGAAATCTATCTTTTTTGCCAATATTTCTCTTTTTTAACCTTAAGTTACCAGTTAATTTTTGATCATTTGAATTTCTACTGGTTCTTGTAAGCTTTGTATTTTTCCACTTGTCACAAGAACCATTAACTAGTTTAAATTATTTTGTCTTCTGTCCGTACTGTTGTTACCCCTATTCCTAAAATTTCTATTGAATCCTCTTCTGAAAGAGCTGCGGCTTCTTTCATAAGGCCTAAATTTGTTGTTTACATTGGAGTTTTTAGGATAATACCAACATTCTGTGGTGATATGATTTCTACTACATATATGACAAGTTATCTTTGGTTGATTCAATTTGTTCGATTGTGAGATGTTGATCGATTTAGTTTTAGTTAAATCATTTATTTTTTGAGTCAATTCCTCAATTTTTTTGTTGCTTTCTATCTGGCTTCTTAATAAAATTTCAATTTCTGATGATTTTGTTACATTATTCAGGTGGGCTTCATTCATTGAAATCGCATTTTCAATATCTATAGCAATTTTGCCTATTTCATTGAAATTTGAGGCTCCCCTTTTCATAACCTCGATTCTAATATCCGGACGCATGCTGTCAAGCAGCTTTTGTGATTTCATTTTCCTAGCTAGACTTAAAGTTTGCTCATTACTATCTCCATTGATTTCTAGATACTCATTAGTAGCCTTTTCTACCTCTTCAATTAAATTTTTTATGCTTTGATTTGGTTTTTGAATCAATGAGTTAAATTTACTTTGTAACTCTGCATAACTTAATTTCCTGGAAAATTTATCTTTTAATAATTTAACTATGCATTCGTATTCCGTATCAACATTTGTTTTGGCCTCACTAACTACTTTCAATGCTTCTCCTGCAAGATTTAACTTTAATATCAGACTTTTTTTTTTGTTGTCCCATTTTTCTAACTGAGCTATTTGCTCTAAATTATTCAGAAAAAAATTTAAATTTGCATCTTTGCTGCCATTGAAAGCTTGTAGCGAACTCGCTAAAGAATGTGAAGATTTAGCCATAATGTTTCAATTTAGATTTAAATCACAGAAATATTTACAGAAGTAATAGCTACCATTAAAATATCAATGAAAAAATATATCAACAATTAATAAATAGCATCAATTTTTGAGAATTCTACTGTTACACTGAAATATATATATATATATCATAATCATCATTTCAAATATACACATAAAATACACCACTGTTTACTATATTCCCAAAAATTTTCAGTTTTCTATTTAATGAATTATTAATTTCATTCTAAATTTTGCAAACAAGAATGTTATCACTCAAAAAATATATATACAGATTAATAGGTATCTCATGAAATACTTTGTCATAATACTGATATTTAGAAATATCAAAACATATGTTCAAGTTAAATTATATTTTCAAATATTAAAAACAATATTCCTTACAAGGAAATAAAGTATAAATTCACAGTAAATTTATCAATGATGTAATATGCAAAATATTTATCTGAGAGAGAGTGAGAAAATAAATCATTAAAATATCCTAGTGTAATCATCACTAGAGTAATAATATATAAAAAAAATTATTTTCACACATTGATTACGTTTAAATTTAGAGCCAAATATCTAGAGAATTGAAAAAAAATTAAACTAATACCAGGTTCTGACCATAAACGGCGCCACATATAACACGGTACCACATATCACACGGTGAACATATAACATGGTGGTTGTTTTATTAAGGCATTGCATAATTAAATATTATCTATATTTATTTATCCATTGATATATAATACTCAATGATCAAATTTAAATATTAAAATTTAAGATCAAGACTGACTGGCCGAAAAATTAATCAGTAATCAGCACGTGTATAAAATTGAGAAAAAAAAATAAATAAAAAACCCAAGCATAGAAACTGTATAATGAGAATAAAGCTGCAATCAAAAACTACTCTTAAATTTTATGCTATAAAATCATTTATAGTGATGGTAACACGTGCTGCGAAATAAATTAAGATCATAGGGTTAGTACAAAACATGTGAAACGCTCAATTCTCTAGAATAAAAAAAAAGATTTTAGAATAAGATCAAATCAAATAACTAATCAGTACAGAAACATCAAGGAGAATAGAATCAGAATATACTTACAAAAACATTTTTATTTTCTTGGCTATAATAGACAAGTACTTTAAGTACTGAAATTTTACATCAATTTTATGATTTCAAAACACGAAAATAATTTGCCATCGTCAATCCATACTGGCAATGAAATATTAGATTGCTAAAACAGCAAAGAATTTAGAAAAAAATTTTGAGATGAGAAGAGATTCTTCTCCTCGCTAAAGAATTTACTCCCTAATACTGGAGCTGCATACTCTCACGCTTTTTTTTGCTAAGGGGCCGAAGCCCCCTCGCCTCATGAAAACCAACTACCAACTCTTTTTTCTTGTTTCAAAGCTCGCGGCAAGGATGAAAATCAGACTGATGCCAACAAAAACGAAAAGTTTTTCTATTTTGTCTTCGGCTTATCAGCCCTACACTCAATCGCCTCATCTTAAGCGGAATTCCAAGAGTCTCATTCCTTTATCTGATTGGCTCCGCTGCCGATCCATTGCCCAATAAGAGATTAGTGCATCCCGAAAGATTTGCTTTCTTCAGACACTGCTTTCCATGTTGTTTTGTTTACAAACTGAAACTAGAATGTCTTTGAAATATGTGAGAAAAGATTTGTGAGTTCTTGTGCAAAAGTGTGATATAATTATTAGCAAGAGTTATAACACTAAATGTTAAATTCCTATTTAACAAGGAGTAATTTTGCAAAATTGTTACACTCTTTGGATGCAATATGAAGTTAAAGTTTATTAGCTTCGTAACTTCTGTTAACTTGTTTTTATGTCAGATGGGTTTTAAATACATGAATTCTAGATGATGCAATTTAATATTTATTACCTATGCAGTAAGTTATACTGGTTTATATAGAGTATGTTAACAGGCTTTAAAAATAAAACTTTGTTACTTATAATGTGTTCTTGTACTGACTATGACATTGTTTAAATCTTATGTAAACAATTTAAACTGACGCCATTAAATTATACCTTTATTAAACTGCAGTAGTCTTTGCTTAATGTGATCTCAGTTAATGTTATAATTCGCTTATTGTTATCAAAATGACTGATCAGATTTTGGTTATTCAATTTTATGTTAAAATGTAATGCTTCCTGTGTTTATTGCAAAGTTTAATATTATCAGTGTTTTCATTTTTTTTTTTTTTTTTTTTTGGAAAAACATTTGGATTTTGAGTGAATATTATTCCCTGTGTATTCAGAAGGAATCGGATCTTTTGTTCCAATCCACTATTGTTTAAATATCCCTGTAGCTTCCGCATTAACGGAACTAAGAGTTTATCAGGAGCCAATGGGGAAGAACGGATGTATGGATTTGATGAGTTAAATGAAATTCTTAATCTGCTTCCTACAAATGCTGAAATAATGAATACAATTAAATTCTAGGAACGTAGATTGTAATATAACTACGATGAATTAGTGATTACAAACAATTTATTACTGAGCTTGTTAGAAAATATTATAGATCATCATCAATTAATGATTTTTTTAAAAAAATATGCATAATTTTATATTTTAAAGAAAATATACAGTACGTAAATATAAGGTTAAGTAAAACCTTAAATGGAAACTAATAAAAGTATAAGGTTTTCAGTTTGTTTTGAAATTCAGTGTATGCAGCTTAAATTGGCAAATTTTTTCTCATTTCGTGATTTGCTTATTGTCATTGATCCATAAATGTTATCAAAATCATTGTGTTCCAAAGTGATTATATTAAGCGGATACTACTGTAAGTTATTAACATAGAGATCTTGTTTACTGAAATTTAAATTCTTTTAGAAAATAGTCTTTCAATTCACACACTATAATGTATGGAACACTACAAGTAGTTTCAGCTTAATGGGTCCCAAAATGATTGCATTAAGTGGAGACTACAGTAGTATATGAATAAATTATATTGTTTAACTGGGAGATCTAGTTTTCTTCTGAAATTTCAATTCTTTTAAAATTGGTCTTTCAATTCACAAGCTAGAATGTACGAAACAATAGCGTGATTAAAAGAATTTGAATTTTAATGGTGAGTAGAAAACAAAAAAGTTTCGATGTGACACTTTTTTTACGAACTGCGATAATATCGAAATGAATTTTATTATGTAAGAAATATTTATCTCAAGCACTCTTTCAGATTACAAAAAAAAAATGTCTTTTTTGCTTACACAAACTGCTTTGAATAAAAAATCTGTGAGGGAAAAATATTTTTTCCATATATTCTGCATGAAGAATTGAATATTTTAAGGAATTTCTTTCTATTTATTTTAACCGTTTGCAAATAACGTGCCACGAAATATTTTTTTCTTGTTTACAATAAATTTAAATTGCAAAACATCTGCTGTAAAGGCAGCTTCTCAGTACTCATTCTTCACAATTCCCCAAATGGTCACAGCATGAAAAGTTATTTATGGAATATATTTATTTCAAAGTGTTTGTTTTATCAACCTAGTTAGAATTTGGTGTATGGATATTACATACAAAACACATAGATAGAAAAATCGAAAACTGTTTATTTGTACTTAAAATACATTTCCTTCGCTCTATTCTTTGGTTGAAGGATTTGAGTTACATATAGTATAAAAAAATAAATAGATTTAATTTTTTTTGTTTAAGTAGTATCATAGTAGCTGAAAGGTTTCCTTAAAGATGTTTTTAATCTTGTCTAATTATATAAGCTATTTAGCGTAAAATTACACTTGCTAGAGTAAAACATTATAGCACTCTTTGTTATATTATATTTAGAACTTCTTCTATTTTTTTTTTCTTTTCAAAATTAGAGTTTCATCACAAATGAGTTAATATGAGCCGCGATGGATTGGGGGATAGAGCGTTCACATTCCAATTGCTGAGTGTGGTGTTGGGTTTGAATCCCAGCGTTGGTTGGTCGATACGAATACGCATCCGGCGTGCACCGACCACAGTGCTGCCGTGAAATATCATCAGTGGTTGATGGATTCAGGGATTTGTTTTGCTATTTAAAGTAAACCGTTTTTAATCTATTTTGATGATGTGAGTATGGAATAATAGGATGATTTAAACAGTTATTTAAGATTATCGAATTAAATAGATCGAAAGCTTCTATATATTTATTAATCACTTGGATTTATATAGATTAATTTGGAAAGTAAAAAAGTGGTTGTTTCAGAGAATATTTAAGTAAAAAAATTGCGTTTAATTGAAGCCTACAAATCTTGTAATATTAAATAAAACTAAAATGCTGTAATCATAGCTGTTGTAATAAAGTAATAATAAAAGTTTATTAATATTTGGTTATAAGCATGTATTTAAATTTGAATAAAAACATGTTATTTCTTAGATATCTAAAATAATTTTAAATTTTATTTAAAAATATATCTTGTTAAAAAAAGAGTCAGAGAAAATATGCTTTTTATTCATAACAATTACGTGATTACGGAGTCACCTGAAAAATGCCTTTTTCTACTACCTGTTACATTTGATCAGATGATTAGAGATTTATTTTCCGATTTTTAAAGATTGTTCAGACATGTTTACCCTTTTTTGCGCCATGAATTATCGAAAGAACCACTCCCTTGCCCAATAAGTAATTAAAATAAAATGAAGAACTATCTTGTTTTGCTTTTTTTAATATTTATATTGAAAGGAAAATGGAAATTTTTAATTTTAATAAGTTTTTAGTTTAAATAGCACCCAAAATTTTTTAAAAGCAAATTTAAACAATTTTGACAAGTAAGGTTATAGTGACCGAATGTCATCTGTTAATCAAGCTAATCCTTTGTATTCAGGTAGAGTCTTACAATAAAGAACTGATTGCTATTTTTTCTTTTAAGTGGTTTGCATAAATCATAAGATTAATAAGCTTTTTTAAAATTTGCGCAACTGACATAATTTCTTTGTAAGAAACAGTCTTTGTAAGAAAGCACTCTTTTAGTGCTCATATTTTAGGATGTAAAAATAGGAAAATAAAAAAATTTTCAGTGCAGCGCTAGCTGGCAATTACAGAAGCATTTTCTCTGTCGTTTTCAACTTTTAGAAGCTAAGTTTGTTTAAATTATCAAAAACTAAAAGAAACTCAGCATTTTTTTTTTGCATAACAGATATACTTGCTTTTGATTCTTATGCAACCAAGGAAACTGATTGTCCCATTAAGGCGTAATACGAAAAAATGCATGGTCAAAACTACCAGAATATGCTAACACTTACCACGTTACTGGTTTTATGGGAACACCAAAAAGTTTGATAATTTTTTTCCTTGTGCTATGGTTATGACTTTTAGTAAAATGAAGAATAAAATTTGGTTTTCACAACATGGTGTTTGTTAGTAAAAATGGTAAAATTTGTTAATTCTATCAAAAGAGTAGGTAATTTTAACAGTTAGTATATCTGTATAGTTCAAAATGTAGAGAAAACATGGAAATTATTTTATGAGTTCTATTTACTTGACTTGCAGGAGCATTAAATAAAATTTATTGTTTTTCTTAGTTTTCTCCATTTTTTTCTTTTTGTATTTATCTATTGAGCCATATATATATATATATATATATATATATATATATATATATATATATATATATATATATATATATATATATATATATATATATATATATATATATATATATATATATATATACATATATATATATATATATATTATATATATATATACCGAAGAGCTATTACATTATGACCACCCTCTATCTATAACAATATGCTCGCCCAGGTTTTTATGGTTTCTCGACCAGGAAAATTTTTTTCATGGGGCACATTAGGATCCATAATCCTCATAGAACAATCCCTGACGTCTGTAAGCTACTAAAACATAGTTGCAAACCAGGTTCACCCATTCATGGCCACAGTTTTTTCTGCGGGGGATGGTGTTTACTAACCATGTCATAAGGGTCGAATCGTCATGGATTGATTCAAGGAACATTCCAGTGACTTTCAAGTCATGTCTTGGCCCCCAAATTCACCTGACCTTAATCCAATAGAGGATTTGTGGTCCTACTTGGAAAACCAAATTCGTCTGCCACGCTACCCCCTCGCAATGTGAGGGAATAGCAGGACCAGTTGGTAAGCTCTTGGTACCAGATACCTCAGACTACCTATCAGCACCTTGTGGAATGCCACGGGGGGTGCTAGCAGTATTGAGGGCTAAAGGTGGTCCAGCATGTTATTAGCAGAGTGGTCATAATGTAATGGCTCTTCAGTGTATATATATATATATATATATATATATATATATATATATATGTTACGGCCAAAGCCCGAAGTCCGGCCAATTCGCGATCTGGCCGGACCTCTTGGCCAAAGTCCGAAATAATTGAAACGAGCAGTGAAGATTTTACTTTGGCGGCAAATAATTCTTATAATTCTTCTAATTTAAAAATATAAAAAATAGAAGTTTTTAAATTATCTATAAATTATTATTAATTTAATAATCATTATTAAATTGTCTATTTAATTGTCTAGTGATACTAGTCATACATACACCAATGGTCTAGTTATACTAGGTCTAGTTAGGTGCCACTGCCTGGTATAAATTTGCCCAGTATACCATACACTGATGTTTTTTTAAGGTTCAGTGCCACTTCCTGGTGTAAATTTGCCCGGTATATCCGACACTGATGATTTTTTAAGGTTCAGTGCCACTGCCCGGATAACATTTGCCCGGTATATCCTACTCTGATGTTTTTTAAGGTCAAGTGTCACTGCCCGGTATACATTTGCCCGGTATATCCTACACTGATGTTTTTTTAAGGTCAAGTGCTCCTACCCGGTATACATTTGCCCGGTCGCCCGGTATAATGATTTTTTCTTCCAACTTTGGCTGATCTTTCCATTTCAATTCTCGATTTGGGCGGCCAATTCCCGAAATCAAGAACAATTTCGGACTTTGGCCTGCCATCCTCGGCCAATTCGCGATCTGGCCGTCCAATTTCCGAAATTGAGAAAAATTTCGGACTTTGGACTTTGGCCAGCTAATTTACAGCGTTCGTTGCCACTTCGCGATCTGGCCGACTTCGGACTTTGGCCGTAACATATATATATATATTAAATCATAAGCTTAAAATAGATTTCTCTTAATCTGCTGTAAAGGCAGCTTCTTAGTACTCATTCTTCGTTCATTCGTTAATTCCCCAAATGGCCACAGCATGAAGAATTATTGATGGAATATATTTATTTAAAAGTGTTTGCTTTATTAACCTAGTTAGAATTCGATGTATGGATATTATATACAAAACACATAGATAGAAATGTTGAAGACTGTTGAAATGTTGAAGACTCTTTTGTAGTTAAAATATTATTTAATATGATTTTAAGACGTAGAAATCGTTCTTTGGAGCCAAAAAAAATTCAAGATACTAATTATAAGATTATGTTCTGAAGTTAATGGGTAATAATGTTTAGAAAAATAAGCGTTAAGAAAATCCAAAAAATTCCCTATCGTCAGAATGGCGTCATGTTTGGAACATATCAAAGTATCTGAATTCTTTTCTTTCCATGACGTTTGATTAAGATAAGGATATTATTAAAAAATGTTTTTCAAAATCCCTGTTTAAATAGCAGGAGATGCATGGCTTTTTCATATTTTCAAGGCTAGACAAATCTGTTTCAAATCCCAACATTTCTGCCATGGAAACTCACCATTTTAATCCATGCGAAAATCCAACGTAAGCTGTTAAATAAACTTAATATAAATTAATAAGTTGCCTATTTATTTGAATTAGCCTAAGTCTCTTGAGTTTCTCTATTCTTTTTATTTGTACCGAAACGGAAAATATTCTTCCATTCACATCTTATTAATTAAAATTAAAGTCTCCTTTTAGTAAAATAAAGCCTGCATCGTTAAAAGTTGAAAAAAAAAAGGCCTAGATCGATTAAAATTCAACATGTCGGAATCATACCTCCCACGTGGCACTCCTTCAGCTATACTTTAAACTAGTTTATTTCATTCATTGCTTTACGGAACGAAGATCAAAAAAAAAAAAAAAATAAATAACATTCGTTAAATAATTTATCTGATATACTCTACTTTATTTTCTTTCCCTAAAAGAGGGATCCACAAAGTCATTATCGTGGAAGTCAAAAGGAAAAACCAAACAATTTTTGAGCACTTGGTCTTTTTTTTCTTGAAAAGAATGGTCTTAAATTGCTGTGACCAGATATTAGGGATAAAGTTTATCGAGTAAGACCCAATCGTCAAAAAAAAAAAAAGACAATCGTTCGTTTCACTTTTTGGACTTGAGTTTCAAGTTTCTTTTGGATAATATTTCACTGGTTTAAGTTTTTGATCTTAAGCTACAAGAAAACAAGATGGTTTTATAATAAAATCTGTAGGAATTAGAAATAGGAGTTTTTCAAAGCTAAAGAAATTAAAAACGCCACAGTTTAAAATCGAAATAAATCTATAATTTCAAACATTTGTTGCGCTCTTACCATAAAATTTTTTTTTTGGCTTTATAACGGACAAATAACTGATATATTTAGAAAATTATTAACCCCTTAAAAAAATACGAATCTGGTGAGATTTTTCACGTACACAGTAAAAGATTCCCGATTAAAATACGGTAAAAAGCACTGGCTCACTGGATGCCGGTACATTTTACTGTAAAATATATTTTTACTGAAACATGCTGTGGAGCAAAAATTCTAATATGAGTAGTGTTTACAGTAATAATTATCGTCAAAACACTGAATCATTGTAATTAAATAAATATTACTGTAAAAATTACGGGACAATATTTCACTGTAAAAATGGATTTTATGGCATTAAGTTCCGACAACCAAAGTACCGGTGCTTTATACCATAATGTTAGACCGGAAGTTTTGGTAGTGTACATGAAAATTATTACAATAAATGAATATTTATCAATTTTCTTAAATTTTTATAAGCCTGTATCAAAGAGAGTTGGAGTTACTTTTCATACATTTTAAAATAAGATCACAATAGTCAAGCAAACGCGTCAGAAGCCAAAGCGTGAAAAAAGAGATCCCCAAAACAAGATTTATAGTTATAAAACTGTGGCTTGTCTTGTTATTGATTTTTCATGCAAATTTTTCATAATTATATTAAGCTAAATCTAGATCTAACTAAACAGCCTTGAATAACGGCTACCCACACACAACAGTCATAAAAACTGCACATTATTTGCTAAAAAGCATAATTTCATATGATGTCATGACACAGCGTAAACAGTAAAAGTATTATTGCAGTTTAAATTATTGCGTGAAACCCATTATTTTGGATAACTGTGTTGCTTATTTAAAAAAATTCTTGAAGAAATAAGTCAAAGATGGCTCAAATACTATAACAATATTTGATAAAATCTGAATGTAAAACAAAAAAAAAAAATTGAAAAAAAGTATTTTCAAAAAAACTTTCTGAATGTTTTTTTATTACTCATTAGAACACAATTTATGCAGTTATCAATAAATTTCTTTCATTTCATAACTTTTTGCTTTGGACTTGTATTTGAATACATTTCCAGAAAAATTGGTTTAAGATTTAACCAAGATATCCGTAATTAGTAACAGGCAAATTATTTACGATTTTATAAGGTGTTAAATTAAGCATTTATACCATGTTATTTTTCAAGATGAACCATGGTATCGTATAATCAAATTTTAAAAGCTACGATAATATTGTTTAACTCGGCACCATATTAAGTTTTCTGAAAATATGAATGATTTTAGAGTTCAACAAGATAAAATAGAAAAACAATATCTGTTAAATAATGTGCAATTTTAGTTATGTATGATTTAAATAAAAATATAATTTTAATAATGCTTGATTTAAGTGATGTATAATTTAAATAATTTAGAGACTTAATGTGTGACTTAAATAATATGATATTTAATTTAAATAATATGAAATTTAAATAATGCATGATTTATATAATGCATAATTTTAATAATATTTGATTTAAATAATGAATAATTTCATTTCATTAAAACGAGATTCAAAATTAAAAAATGAAATTAAAAATAAACTTATCTATAAGAAATTTTTTTTGTGATGTTTTAGTTTAACTAATAAAATATTTCTTCAAAAACGTTCTTACCTTAGGCTACTTAGAATAAGAAAAGTTTTGATGAAAATTAAAAAAACTGATTTAATTAAAATGTTTTTTAAATTTGAAATTGAGAAAAGAAGTAGATTAAAAAAAGATTTTTCAAAATAACTAATGCGTATATTAAACAACATACTTGTAGTTATACAAAAGGGTATCTTAATTTTCATGTAAAAAGGGAAAAATGATTTTATTTTACAAAAAAAAAAGAAATTAGCTTTTGTTATTTTGTGTATCTCTTCAGAAGCTAAAATTTATGATTAGCATTAAAACTATTCATAATACTGCCGTTAGCTTTTTATGATATTTTAGATTAAAGGCAATTTTTGTCCAAAAACAATCGATACGTGAATCAAATAATACGCCTGTCAGTAAGATAATGAAACTTCTGAATTAAAGAGTAAAAAATGTTAAAAATAAAAAATTATAAGAATGAAGAGTTATAACAAAATAAAAACATTAATCATGAATGCAATTGTTTTTGTTTATTTTTGTTGAATGGTAAGAAGAAATTTATAACTAGTTTTTAAAATAACGGTTTCATTTAATTGCTTTTTGCATTATTTTGCTAGATTAAAAAACGCTTTTTTTCCTTTCTTTTTTAATGATTGCATTTAATTTAAATATTATACCGTTTATTGCTGAAATATAGTATTTAAATATATTTGTAAAAATAATAAGAGCATTATTCCAGCAAAATAGATCGTTTTAGTGCTCGTCTGTAATTTTCGATGAATGACGTATTTAAATAAAAATATTATTTTTTATTATTTTGAATATTGAAAGATTTTAATGAATAATGCAGTTTATTTAATGCAATTTATTTATTCATAAATTGTTTAACAAATCGTACAAAATCTTTGTATGATATTGTTTGTTATAGATTAATGGAATTAGAGAAGCTCATTGAATTCAAAAATTCTAAAGAGTATTGAAAATGAATGAAATTAATCATTTTCTCGATAAATAAATTCATAATAAAGAAAACAGACTATACTAAATAAAGCTTTATTTTGTTTATTTAATGACTTTATAAAGAGAGTAAAGAAAATACTTTTGTTTTCTGGAATTAACTATTGCAAATACTCCGCATATTTTGTTCACAAAATAAAAAACAACAAGACTTACCTATTTAGTTTTATATTTAAAATAACAAAGAGCTTTGTAAGAAATGTTATGATAATGAATTTAATTTAAATGAAAGATAATCATGAATTATTCAAAAATAATGTTAACTTAAAAATTATGTATGGTTTTATATATATTAATTACAAATTAAATCGTTCCAATATGTTTATCAACAAGCAATATCTTTTGAATTATTCATAGTCTATCTGCAAGATTATTTTTTAGTTTTTATGTTTTTTATTTTATAAAGCATTTAATAAAATATTTAAAATATATTAAAAAACATTGGAAAAAAAGTTTGAAGATGTGGAAAGTTGTTTATGGTAAGTCATCATTTTGTGGATTAAAATACCTACGAAAAAGCCAAATTCTTTAATTGTTTATTCGTTTTTATTTTGTTAGCTATGTTTTGTGTTATATTTTTGGTATCTGACTGGTCTTGGATATTGATGCAGCTAAGAAATAACAACTTTTAAATTTTGCTTATTTTACTGCAAAGTGTAAAAATATAATACTCGTCATGAGAAATTACAGCCAAACAATTTTATCAACAGTACATTTTGAAATTGAAACACTCTCAAAAGGCCTAACTTACATCACGTTATATTTATATAGATCTTATTTGGAAATAATTGACAATAATAGTTTACAGTGGTTTATAGATTATTAGTAAATAAATACCAACAAATATATTTTTAAATTCTTGATTAATTTTTCAAGTTAAATTTATTTTATAATGCTAAGAAATATAATACGTTTATTTGCGTGTTAAAATATTTTTTTATAAATTTGTTTTCAACACATAGTATTGTATATGAAATACATATGATAGCATATCTATATTATACGATTGGTAAAGATTAGTAAAGGAAAAAAAATAATTGAAAACAAATAAGACAAACTCAAAACACGTTAGTTTTAAATTGAAAAGAATCATTAACTAAGACAATGCTATACAAATTTAAATATTTTTAAATGTATATTATTGTATAATAGTAAATAATATAAGACATTAATTAATTTGCAACTAAGACTGATGCGAAAAAAAATTAAAAAAATCTTTTCTTTTAATTTTCTGGTATTTTTTAATGCTGTTTTTTTATCTTTAAAAAATGATTCTTTTTCATAAAAGTATTGGCTTTTATTTGTTGAAAATCGACCCATTCTTTAAAAAATAAATTTGATGACGAAAAAGCAGCCTGTCCTTGGGTAATACAACTATAATTTTATTACATTTAACTCGCAAAATAGTAATTATGTTAGTGTCACCTTGAGAAAAATCAATACATGCTTTATTTAAGGATTCATTATAATACTAAAGAAAGAATTATCATTTGTTGAATTGATATATTTGAGTCATAAGTTAGTTTGGAATAAAATGTGAAAAAGCTTATAAAAGGCTGTTGGAGTTTTAATATCTGGTATATTATTAAAATGTATGATAGTATTTCAATATTGTGATATGTTCAGTTTTTAACATTTCTTCAAAATTTGAAAGCTTTATACTAAGGCTACATTTAACAACCAGAAAAATTTATCGCAGATAGAAAAATATTTTTTTTCTAGCTGTAACAGTAAAGTAAATTATTGTGTGGGATTAGTTATTTTGATTTCACTTATAATTTACCATTCGTTACTTTCCATGAATAAAAAAATTAAATAAACATTTCGAATATAATAAGTATTCCGATTACTTTTATTTAATAAATGAACTATCAGAAAGTATTTTTATTAACAGTTTTGATTAAAAGAAGTATTAAAAAGGAAATATCAGTATGTAAATATAAGAATATCAAAACTACAATAAGCTCTTGATAAATAAATCTAGTTTCATAGTTATTAAGTTGTAGTTTTTTTTTTAAAGAAATAACAATATTCGGAGGATAATAACAAATACTCCGGAAAATAAGGGAAATAACAATATTCTGTTTTGTTTTTACTACCGTTTAAATTATAATTATTTATTATATTTCAAATAACTAATTAAAATTGCGTAACATTATAAATTGCGTAACATTGTAAATACTGTTTACAATGTTACACAAGTGTTAAATCTCCTTGGAAATTATTGATACATTGTAGCATTATTGAAAAAAAATTACAGTTTGTTTAAATTTCATAGCACCATAATAAAAAGAGCTGTTTATAGAAACACATTTATAGAAACACACAATAACGCTTTGTAAGTTACGTTATAACATTCATCTACTTGGCTTTCACATATTATTATGGTACTTAATATGTTTATCAGCTCATCATTCAAATCTTGTTATGGCACTGAACAAGCCCATGAGCTTAACTTTTAAAGCTTGTTACTTAACATGTTCATAAACTTAGTTCTCAATTTAAGTATCAAGAATGATAATTTAATTAAAAACTACACTATTATATGATTTTTTTACGAATACTTACCTGGAAATACTTTAAGGTCGTAGGTAACTCCTAACGGACTTCCACCATATGCACGCGCAGGTTTCAATCCTACAGAGTGAGGTGCATGTCCTGAAACACTCACTGTTAGGGCATGGGCATCTGGTCCAAGTTTTTTTAATAAATGTTGTTGTAGTGCTGTCAATGGGCGTTTCCGTTCCCCACATGGATAAATCTAGAAATTAAATTATAGTGGGATGACAAAAAACTAAAGGATATTATTTTTTGTAGTTTTGTAGTCCACCTGTAGTTTGAGATGTTTACAATTGAAAGTTAAAGTTTTAATTGATTTTTATAACAAGTTTTTAAATGTTTTTAACAATTAATCAGTTAATTGGAGTTTGTTAGTTTCTGGATGGTTTTGTTATCTTTGACTATTAAAGAGGATGTTTCATTGCATATAGTTTTATTTAACGTCTTACATTCCCATCACCGAAACCTATATACAATTTTCTTAAGCTCAAATATATTCTTTGAATATACACTTTAACAAAGAAATAATTTTTGTGGGGCACGGAATTAAAATATGAGTTTCATGTACCTATTTTTTTGATTAATTTTTCTGTGATTTTTATTTAGACCAAATTTTGATTAAGTACGTATTTTAATGGACATAAAAAGAGAGGATATCTTTTTTCCTAATAATTAATGTTTTGTTAATGGTAAATATAACTAAAACCCCAATTTTTACTCAAACTGTTACAAGTTTTTTTTTTTCTTAAATCGTACAGAACTTTTTTTCAAATGAGCATCATCATCACCCAACCGTTGCCAAACACCTAGTCGCATTTTTAGGGTTCTATCTCTTAAATAATATGGTAGAAATGCCACGTAATTTTGCTCCTGATCAGACGACGAGGACAATGTCTGAGCTGGTACTCTTCTGATACCCTACTTTCTGGCACCAAACAACCACTCCTCAACCAATGAGATGATTTTTAGCCACGACAGATTAAACTCGTACGTTGCTGCGTATACACGCCTGTTGACTTGTCAGCCAATGGCATCAAACTCACAACCTCCAGCTCTCCAACCAGCGGTTTTAATGGTGCCTTAACAGACTGTGTCACCAGAGAGCCTCCTATATGAGCATATCTGACATATAAATTTATAACCCCTATCCAGTAATTAGTACTAAAATGAACAAATTTGGCAGTAAAATTAACAATCCATTTTCCATAATTAGTTTTAAAATGAATAAATTTGACAATACAATTAACAACCCATTTTCAGTAATTAGTTCTAAAATGAACAAATTTGGCAATACAATTAACAACCCATTTTCAGTAATTAGTTCTAAAATGAACAAATTTAGCAATAAAATTAACAACCCATTTTCAGTAATTAGTTCTAAAATGAACAAATTAACCAGTAAAATTACAAACCCATTTTCAGTAATTAGTTCTAAATTGAACAATTTTTACAATAAAATTAAGAAACCATTTTCAGTAATTATTTCTAAAAATGAACAAATTTGACAATAAAATTAACAAACCATTTTCAATAATTAGTTCTAAAATGATCAAATTAGACTAGAAAATTAACACGACATTTTCTAGAAAATGATCAAATTAGACAATAAAACTAACAACGCATTTTTAGTAATTGGATCTAAAATGATCAAATTAAACAATAAAATTAAAAATCCATGTTCAGTAATTAGTTCTAAAAATGAACAAATTTGAGAACAAAATACGATTGAACAAACCAGATTCAGTAATTAATTCTAAAATGATCAAATTACACAATAAAATTAACAGCCTATATTTAGCATTTAATTTTCGATAAATTATCAAATCTGCTGTTAAATTATTCACGGCAGGAAAATTGTTTCAAAACTTGTTTGAAACATGTTTAAATACCCGCGGTAAAATTACAAGCTAACAAAAAATACACAATTTTCGAATTTTATATTTTTAATAAATCACTACCTAAGAAAATACCTAGTTTTCGTTGAAATTTTTATGAATCTTAATTTGTCAAACATAAAGAATCTATGAAAATATTAATGTTTCCAGTCAAGTTAGAAATAAACTTTTCAATTTTTAAATTTAAACCTACTTTGTAGAGTCTTGCCTTAAACAAAAACGCTTAAATGGATAAACTTAAGCTTCAGAAAGTAATCTGAACCCCGAAGGGAAATATAAGAGAAAATCTGCCATTTTTTGTGAAAGAAAAACTTTAAAGTTTAACAAGGAAGATTTTTCGGCTTTAAGGAAAATAAGCTTTATGTTTTTGTTTATTTGATCCGGTAAATATTGTTTCTTCTACCAAAAGACTATTTGAGGTATTTTCAAAAACTAAATATTACATTTTATGCAAATACATAAGTTTAAACATTTATATACATTTTAAATAAATTTAATGCATCAAAAATAAGTCGAATCATTTAAATGGATGCGATGGTCATGTTCAAATTCAAAGTTACAGTAAAAATTATATATATATATATATATATATATATATATATATATATATATATATATATATATATATATATATATATATATATATATATATATATATATATATATATACATATATATATATATATATATGAAACATTATTTTATAATTGTAAACATTGTGTAATTGTTCTTTTTTTCCCTAAATATAAACAAAATAAAAATATTTTCAATGAATTATTTAATTGAACATATGCAATTCAATGAAGATGCATAATGAAGCTTGATTTTTACAATACATATCATTTTAATAAGAGATTTGTATAATCAGCAAAATAATGTCAGAAGTGTTTTTTAAATGCAATAAAAATGCGCCGTAGTATTTAGAATTTTCAATAATACGGAATCCTTAAAAAACGATTATAGTTACATTTAATTACATTTTTACAATTAATAAAATTTTTTAAAAATATTTAGAAATAATAATATATTACTAAAGTATTCGTAAAGCATTTTAATTTACTTAAAGTAACCTTTGTGTATAAAATAAAACATGTATTTAAATCCATACATTTTTTCAATATATATATTTAATTTTTGCAAGCATAAAATAATGGTTTTTAATAAAATGTAGAAAATAATATTTTATGATTTGAAGGTTTGAAAGACAATACAATAAAGCAAAATGTAAACAATAGAGCTTTCATTAATGTCAGAGCTTTAAAGGGATTTTAAATAGGGCTTTTAAATAAGCCATTAAACTTAACTAATTTTCAAAAGATAAGATATGCTTGTTTTGATCAAACATAATGTCTTTAAAATTGCGCTTATAATAGAATGAGTGACGTTTGCTTGTAAGTTTATTCACAATTCATTTACACTTTCATTTTAACAAATAAAATTAATTTAAGTTTCAGACTGTTAAAATGGAAACATAAAAGAAGTAAGATAAAGAAATTTTGACGTCCATTTTAACATATTTATGTATGTTTTCTTACGTTAAGAGCGTATTTGCTGGATTTAAAATATGTAATAAAAATGCAGGTATTCGAGAAATGTATTCTTATATTAATTTTCGACAACAGAAATTATTAATTCTATTATTAAAGTTGATGGCATTTTTAACAGTGAGTTTAAGACAATGCTGACTCTTTATTGATTGCTTAATAATAAAAACACTAGCAATATACGCCGAAGAGCCATTACATTATGACCACCCTCCATCTATAACAATGAGCTCGCCCAGGTTTTCATAGTTTCTCGCCCAGGAACAATGTTTTCATGGGGCATATTATGATTCTCATAGAACAATCCCTGACGTCTGTAAGCTACTTGACCAGGTTCAACCATTCATGGCAACAGTTTTTCCTGCGGGGGATGGTGTTTACCGACCATGTCATAAGGGTCGAATCGTCATGGATTGGTTCGAGGAACATTCCAGTCACTTTCAAGTCACGTCTTGGCCCCCAAATTCACATGATCTTAATCCAATAGAGCACTTGTGGTCCTACTTGGAAAACCTAATTCGTGCTGCCACGCTACCCCCCCCCGCAATGTGAGGGAATTGCAGGACCAGTTGGTGAGCGCTTGGTACCAACTACTTCAGACTACCTATCAGCACCTTGTGGAATGAATGCCACGGCGGGTGCTAGCAGTTTTGAGGGCTAAAGGTGGTCCTACATGTTATTAGCAGGGTGGTCATAATGTAATGGTTCTTCGGTGTATAGTTTAGTATAAAATATCGATTGAGGTTTATAGCAAAGGATTAATTTAAAGATCAATAAATTATTATCCTTCATTTGTTTTTGCTTAAACGGTAATGCTGCTCTACGATCATAATGAAGTAATTTGCATAAACCATTCCTGATGGTTTATGATTTCAATTCTGACATCGTCTGCTTCTTCACTTGTTCAGGCAAAATATAATTACCCAATTAATCGGCAATTTTAATTTATTTTGTCAAAGATGGTCTATTCCCGACGGTTTATGATTTCAATTCCGTCATCGTCTGTCTCTTTCTTTGTTCCAGCAAAGTATCATAATTCAAAACTATGCTGATTTTAAATTATGCTGTCAAATGATGGTCTATTAATGGCGGCTTATGATTTCCCTTCCGACATCATCTGCCTTTTCACTTGTTCAAGTAAAGTGTGATTACATAATATATAGTATAATTTATATTTATCTTTTTAAAGATTGTCTTTTCCTGACGGTTTATGATTTAAATTGCGACATCATCTGTCTCTTTGCTCGTTCAAGTAAAGTATACTCACCCAAAATATGGTAATTTTAGTTTAGATTGTCAGATGGTGATTTATAACTGATGGTTTATGATTTCAAATCTGACATCATCTGTCTGTTTACTTGTTCAAGTAAAGTTGTGATTACCCAAAATAGAGTAATTTTATTCCTTTTTTTTAAAGATGGTCTATTCCTGATGGATTTTGATTTTAATTGTCTCTTCACTTGTACAATTAAATTATACTTACCTTCAAAAAAGGGTAATTTAAATTTATTTGGTCAAATGATGGTAATTTTTGTGAGATTTTAATTTTTTAGCCGAGTGAAATGTAATTAATTTATAAAATAATTAAAGTTGCAGAAATATATCCTCTATTCACAATTTTTTATTTATTTATTCAATCGAGTTTTAAGTTATATTAAGCTAGTATAGTACTAAACCTAGAGCTCGCTGTTGTACTGAAACTAGATAATTGTAAAATTTATATTTTAAAATGAATAAATAAATGTGATAAAGTGATAAATGCGCAATTTGAAAATACAGCTAGATTGTAAAAAATTTCATATCAAATTATGATGTAAAGTACCGGCACTTTGGGTGCATCATCGGTAAAATTCATTTTATCGTAAAATACATTTTTACCTAAAATATTATACCGTAATTTTTACAGAATAATTTATTCGATTGGAGTGAGTCAGCAATTGCACGGTCATTATTTTGTTCCATAACATGTTCCGTTAAAATAGATTTTACGGTAAAAAAAACCGGCACACTGAGTGCTGGTATTTTTCACCGTAATTTGACCCGGAATTTTTACAGTGTAGACAACTTGGTCAGAAAAAAGGTATACACAAAAGTATCGAGTTATGTTATTATAGTGTCTCACGATTTATAATTATAATAATTTTATGGTAATTACCTGTTCATAGTGTAAGATTGCTTCTGTATAAAATTTAAGCCCCATCACCTCTTCGTCTTCTCGTCCATAACGAAACGTAAGAACAACTAGGGCAAATAACTTGCACGGTTCTATCTGTGTTGTTTCTGATGCAGTTAAAACAACTCCATCAATAGGTTTTACTACACCTCCTTCCTCAACAATCAATTCTCGTCGGCTGAGGTAGACTGTCAACATGCCGTTTGGGCTCTGTTTTTTCAAGACTCTGTAAATAGAAATAGCAATGATCAGAAACAGTTCATATAGCTATTAATTTATTTTATTTTTATTTTATAACCGTCGTTGAGCTGCCGATCCAATTTCTTGAGTTTACGACTACTAATGTTCAACGCCGTAGCCGTTCAACGAAGGAGCCCAGTCAGCAACAATTTATTGAGAATTGTGAACCCAATCCAGAAATCAAGGGAATTCCTGGATCAAGTTTAGGGAGAAATTTGCCTCCGTGGGACTAACTACATGGATAGGAAGATCAGGAGAACCTCCCACGGTTAGCCGGACGGCGAAGGGACTTTTTTTTTCTTTTCTTTTCTCCAAGCTTTAGACATGTACCTAGGTCATTATGGACCCTTTTCAATATAGCCTAGGCTCCACCCCAGCCTAGGAAGGAGCCCAGTCAGCAACAATTTATTGAGAATTTTGATATGTACAAAGTCACAATGATTAAACATTACAAAAGATCAAATAACTCATGATCCGTCTACCACTGATGATATTTCACGTTAACACTTTGGTCAGTGCAAGCGGGATGTGGATTCGTTTCGACCAGCCATCGATGGGGATTCGAACCCGGTTCACTTCATTGGAAGGCGAACGCTCTATCCTTTGAACCATTGCGGCTCATACAGATATTATCTGCCCCAGATTGGCAGATTGTAAGACCCAGTTCTCAGAAGGTAAGCATATTGTAGGGCAGAGGGTCCATGGATGTTAAGGTGTTTTAACTTCGTGACCAGCGGCATGATGGTGGTAATGTGGCCAGCATTGCGCACAGATCATCTTTACTTGTCAGTCAAGCTGATACCTATCGGTCTGAAACTGGACGGGCTTCAAGCCGCCACCAGGGATCGAGCCCCAGTCTTATTTTTATTTTTTATTATAATCTTCAGACTTTTATTAACAAATTAAATATTTCTGCATAAAGTCGATTTTGAAATTTGTGATCATGCTTGCTTTTTAAAATGAAGAATGCAATTATACTTCCGAATTCAGAATGAATTTTATTATTTTCTTTTGAAATTAGTTAATTGATTGTTAATTGATAATTATTAATTGATAATTTTAGTTAATTGATATAATTTTCTTCCCTTACAAATTATTGATTTCAAAAAAGCATATCTTTCTAGAGTTCAAAGTTAAGAAAAGCCAACAAATTATTTAAAAAAAAAAATTAAATATTTAATGATAATGTTTGATAGGATTGTTAATTAATTAATTAGTTTAGTAATGTGCTATCAATATAATTTATTTGTATTAATTTGAACTATTTTTACTTCAAACTAGTTTTAATAACTGAATTAAAATCTGTTTTTAATTTAAAAGATTTTCTGATGGGTAAAAAAAAATTTGAAACAAATAAAATATATTTTTATTTTTCTAGAAATCACGAATATATAAAATATAAGTTGCTCAGAAAAATTTTATAGATATATTTGGTTTCAAAAATTTAATTCAAAATAAGATAACCTTTTTACGAATCACAGAAACTGTGTAATTCAAGATTTTTGAAATAATTGTAAAGAAATTTCAATTTTGATTCTATAAAATAATTGTAGATAAATTAATTTACTTTTTCAGAATGTTTTAAAAAGAAAAGTCGAGAAGATAATGAAACAGAAGAACAAAGAAGAACTTCTAAAACATTTTAGTAAGCAATTTACTTTCATCTGATTAATATCTTAATATTAACCTATCAAACTTAAAATTAAATTATCGTTTTTTTTTATCTTGAATAGTAAAGAGAGTTGTTATTAATGGGTCGAATTTCGCACATTGTTTTAGTTTTGTTCATGTTAATATACATGCGAATAGGTCGAATACTTTTTCAGTTTTAAAACAGTATCACCTTAATATGAAACAGTAAAACATTTAAAATTATTCTGAGCATGATTTGAGAACACAAAATGCTGATTAGAATTTAATACAGAACACAGAAAATACACTAAAACATTTTATTATGTAAAGCATCCTTCTAGAGGAAATTAATTAGATATTTAAGTAATTATCGATTTGATTATTTCAAGTATATTTTCGGTACATCAAATACAACAGTCCTTTATCAAGAATACGAGAAAATCATCAATTGATGCAAATTGTTGGAATCTTGCTCATAAATTCAATTTCGACAATGACAAAATTATTTCAACTCCTGTCACATCAGCTCATCTTGATGCCTTGTAAATCTTGTTTTGTTCATATGAATGCTGATTCCTTTTTTAAACGACACTAGTTCTCCACCAATACTCCATAGCAGGTTTAAAATGCATTTTAATCTAATTTGCCACCCTCGACCACTGTAGCTTTTCTTGTTCTGTTTCTCATCTTTATTTTCCTCTCTATTTTGTTGATTACTTCATGATTTATATTTCAAATCACTTTTTCTTCTTCTCATTTACGTCTGGCAAGTCTTGAAAAAGGACACCCATTCTCCCACACCAAAGGACACCCAAAAGGACACCAGTGCTTTTGAAGCTGCCAGCAGCTAGTTATTTTACAGTAAATTTCAAATGAAAATTCAAACACTGCACGCCATTGCTAATTGTTTTCAAATAACAAAAATTAATTGTTTTTCTCTGCTTTTAGCACACAGAAAACTCCATCGCATTCAAAATGATGCATAACATTTTTTTAAAAATCTTGGTTAGAACTCTATACATACATCATAAATGTTTATGTGTTCATTGAGTACAGCAACGACAGACTTGAGGTTATAATAATCAATCATTGTTGACACTTTAACAACCTTTGCGGATATGAATATAAAAAGTATATTTTCAGGTTCTTTCATTTCTCTTAAAAGAAAGCAGTTGTTGCTGGTGTAGGAAAATGACGGAGAGCTTGTGAGTTAAAAAAAAAGATGTTGTTCTCTCAATTTTGATTAAAGTATTTAAAATTGACTTTTTTTAAAGTTAAATATATTTTCAAATTTCGAATAAATTACTCCCTGATTGCTAAAACTAACAGAAAACTTAAATTTATAATTTATGGTCGAAACAACAACAGGAAATATCCAAAGAATACTAGGATGGAGTTAAATTCTAAAATTATGGTAAAATTACCGGCAGCAGTCTGTCAGTCTAAATACGGAAAAGGAGCATTTTTTTACCATTATGATTTCGAAAACGTTTATAACTAGTTTGTGGTTTTAAAACCCTAAAAAGAAATTTAATTGGACTTTGGAGCTAGGTTTCTCGTTAGGTAATGGGTATGTGTTGAAGGGAATGGATGAATTATTGCGATGCCAATATTGGGACTCGAACCCCCAGTTTTTTGGTTCATGAAACTGACAAATTAGCCCTCTCGGCTATAATATATACTCAGCTGAAAGGAAATAATTAGCTTCATTAGGTGGACTTAGTTGGTGCGATAAAATTCTTGTTGTTTAACCGTATTGGATGAAAGCAGTTTGTAACCGTTTTTTTTTTCATAGTTAACAGTTTGAATACATTCTTATTTATGGTAATTTAAAAGCTTTGTTTGAATATGGTAAAATAACTATTAATTAAATTGTTTTTTAACCATTTTTTATGAGAAATTTCTAACTGTATGTGAGTTTGTCCATAAGTCTTTTTCCAAAAGTATTCTGAAAAAATAACTAAATAGACAAACAAATGTAAAAAATACTGAAATAATTTTATCTATTATATTTTATAAGACGTGACGCTTGTCAAATGACGGAGAAGATATTAAGAAACCATAAACAAGAATTTTTGCTTCCTTTTTATGGGGTTAATTGAAATTAAGATTTCATTTTGTTGACTTTACTTATTATATCCTGGAATTTTAAAATTTATGCAAGATTTTCTTAGCGTATTTTTTAATATTTTTATTTATTTTTTTAAACGTGATTTTAAAATTTTTGCTTTTAATTTTAAGAAAAAAAAATTCCTTTGAATTCATTGAAAAATTATTTTTTTTATAAAAAAGTAAACAAGGTTTTATATGCTTTGAGTGTATAAAAAATATATAAAGAAATATTTTTCTAGGAGTTATTAAACAATTTGTAAAATCAAACTTCAAGTTAGCGATGTGTTACTGCATATTCTTAAAAAATTATGCGAGCACATTTCTAATACATAAAATTATACGGAGAAAAAAAAACTGATAAAATTACCGTACACGGTTATGACATTTCTGGTAATAAAAAATATACCAAAGTATATGACAAAGTATTTAAAAGATTCATTTGGTAATTTTCCGGTCATATTGTAGCAATTTACCAGTAATTTTGGTTTTCAATATTGTAGTTCTTATGATCACTCAGTTAGTGAAAATATTTAACTGTAAAATACTTAACTGAAAAGTAAATTTAACCGAATAAATAGTTATGCCACGCTTTTTTTGCATTACAAGGATACCAACAATAATAATACCAATACCAAGTCTAACGATGCGTCAGTTCTTCACTCTCGTATACTAAACTCTCACTTTCGACGATTCAGAAATCCTTAAACCATATTTCGTTAATTTTGAGAAGTATTTCGTCACGAAATCGCGTGATTTGTGATGAACTCTCAAATATATGACGAATATGTTTCCTCAACTCGTACTTCATCGTAGTGCATTGTGAGAGATATCAACTAGAATAACGAAAGGAGGGAGACTAGACGATCAAATATAAAGTTACGAGCTTAGCCGACCAGGCTTTAACCGTGGTCAAGGTGTTGGCGTCATACCAGGAAGATCCCAGGTTTGAATTCCGCTTCGAGCATGGGTGTAATTTATCTATCTGTTCCATTTGTCTTTTTTGTTTTGTTAAGGGAACACTGACCCAGCTATATGGTGCCCACGACAAAGTGATTATAAGGAAAGCTAGATATATTTTGACATTTTATTGAAATACGAAATATTTCTTTACTGTTGACGAAATTTGTTACCTCGCAGAAGTGACGATAGAAGTGACCAGGAGACTGTTTCGTCAAAAACTGAGGAAGTTCTTTTAAATTTGAGTACCCATTTTTTACAGTGTTCGAAGTAGCCAGATAATTGTCATTTTACCCCATTAATTCTTTTTATCTTTTAACTCATTTTTTTTTTTACTATGAATAATAAAAGTACAACAAATTTTACTAGCACTTAAAGTTTGACATATAACATTTTACACAAACTAAACTATTTTTTCAAAAAAATATTAATTTTTTTCATAATTTGAATTCCATTTATATATTCGCATCATTCACTAGACACAGACCTTAACTAGTGTTTCCTCAAATATAAGATAAAATCTTGAAGAGTATCCAATCCGAATCTTTTCTTGTTTCTTTAGCAATCAGATTAGAGTTGAGAGTAAAAGCTTTATTGCTTTAGAAAAGCTACAAATCTGATTTACACTTCTCTGAACTTCTTATTTCAAGAAACCTCTTGAAATCTTAGGAATCTATCTGAGATTTATTTTCTTAGTGTTGGTTCGGGAAATTGCAGGATTTTTATTTTAAATTCTATTCAATCCATTCACCCATATCAAGCACAGGTAGTAAACAAGAGTTCTTTGAAAATAGAATTTATATTAAAAAAAAAATACTGTCAGGTTTTAGAAAACCTCGAATTCTCAGAGGTTTGTTCATAGCATTAAGATTTGAGCCCTATAAGGAGTTTAGGAGTAATCTTTGAAAAATAAGAATACAGTAAAAGAAATAACATTTCTAAGTGTTTTTTTTTTATAAAAATAATATTTTATAATTAATGTATAATAGAGTTTCAAAAATACTTTTCATTTATTACTAAAAAGATTACAAGTAAAAAATGTAGTATTATTAAATCGAATTGTTCTAATAATGGGAATAGTTTTAAAATTTTATCATGCAAATGTTATATATGTCGCTAGTCGAATTTATTTTGTTTGATATATATATATATATATATATATATATATATATATATATATATATTTGCAACCAGCGTTGTATAGGCAACACATAATTTTGAGTTTACAACTATAAAAAATCGACTCCGTAGCCCTGTAATTTTGAATCTTTTGAAACAAGGTATTTACTGGACCAAGTATTTGAACACACTAACCTTTGTGGAGTACTTTTTGATGGAACTAACTCACATTTGCAATACATGGAGAAGAAAACCTTAAAAATCTCGCACGGCTAGCTAGACATCAAAAGTGTTCTAACTCATATTACGTCTACCTTTGATGACATTTTACGATATTTTACGGTGGGGTTGGTGCAAGCGGGAAGTAAAATTAGTATATAGACTATCCATCCATAAGTTCTGAACCTGAGTTACTTCATTGGGAGGTGAATTTTCTATTCCCAGCGCTACCGCTGTTCATCGTTAGTCTTTTCTATAACCTTCGTTGAACAGCTGACTCAGCTTTGAGTTTACGACTACCAATGTTCAACTCCGTAGCCTTGTAATTTTGAACCCAATCCAGAAGACAAGGGAACTCCTGGATCAAATATTGGGAGAAATTTAGCTTCTTCATGGTGGACTTTTTGATGTAACTAACCAGCATTTGCGTAACATGGAGAGGAAAACCAAGAACAGTCTATCACTAATGATATTTTATATCCGTATTGCGGTCGCTGCAATCCGGGTGCTGATATCGTATTTACCAGCCATCGCTGGGATTCGAATTCGGTTCTATCCTCTGAGGTGAACGTTCTATCCCCTGAGCCACCACTACTCAATAGTTAGTCAATTGAAATTTCTGACTCTTTGCAAACGCTCCCGCCATTTGGCTATGCACCAGGAAAATTAAAAAAAAACAAAAACAAAACAGTCCAGTATTTTTCTATTCTGACTGATCTTTTTTTTAACTATGTCTTTCAACTAACTAGGTATGGGAAAAGACTTATTCAATCAGGCAGAATTTGTTTTGGTTTCTGCTGAACTTTTAATAATACTACTTACAAAAGCCTGTTCCGGCTTTATTGCAAACTGTTTGAAAAACTAAACGAATTGAAGAATGAATGAATGATACATTTTCTAATTTGCCAAAAGATATGTGGACTCACTGCTGTAAGCCTTTAATGTAACATGCTGACTAGAAAATACTCGACACTTCTTTTAGTAGCTTGGCGCATTGCAAAATGACGGCGTCTAGTTGTATAACGTGAGATTTTTTCAAATAGCTAACGGGATATGTATACATAAATTTTTACCACATTGTTACTCTAGCCGCGGTGGTTCACGGGATAGATAGTCTCCCATCGAGATGATACTTATCGTTCCTCCGGCTCGTACCAACCACATTACTAACGCAAAATATCCTCAGTGGTAGACGTATCATGGACTCGGATCACTTTGGCTTTGGGCTAAACTTTGATTGGTGCTTGTAGTTTTCCTCTACATGTGATGCGAATTGGACTAGGTTACACAAAAAAGTCTCTATGGTGGCTAGTTTGTCCCAATATTTGATCCAAGACGCCTCTTGTCTCCTGGGTAGGGTTCAAAATGACAAGGCTACTTACTTGAATATTGTCGTTAATACAAAAATGGGTCGGCTGTTCAACTCACATTATAAATTGAAATTTTATTGTTCGATTTACTTAGTTTGTGTTTAATGATGGACTGAGAAAAAAAGTGTAATCAAAACTGCTACTGTGTTTCTGACTCTATGGGAAAACTAAAAAGCA
The DNA here is from genome assembly GCA_949128135.1 of Parasteatoda lunata. NCBI lineage: Eukaryota > Metazoa > Arthropoda > Arachnida > Araneae > Theridiidae > Parasteatoda > Parasteatoda lunata. The sequence continues at coordinate 60,388,884 of OX421972.1, read as the reverse complement.
AAGTATATTTTACCGTAGTTTAATATTTTTTTAACAGAAATATCATCACCATGCAAGTTTTTTTACTAGCTAATTTTTCTCCTTAACCTTATTGGAAAAACAAGAAGTATGATTTAGGAAACATATTTCAAATGTGGGAATGTAAAAAAAAAATATACTCTGTTGTACAAATAATACAGAATTCAAATTAAGCAAAATTTATTAACCATGAAAATAGAAGATGAAAAGAAATATAATCGGAATAAAGATTATTTTCAAATGAAAAAAAGAAGAGTTTCATCTACAGCGATGAGTTATTTTTATCTACCTTTTTATGTAAACATAATTTATAATTTTTTGTTCGCCGTCGTATGATGCTGATGTGTAAAGCGAAAAAAAAAAAAAAAAAAAAATTGAGAAGATGCGTTTCTAATAATTGTTACCATGGAAACGCATATTTTTTGGCAAGGAATAAAATCATATTTTGTTGGCATTTTTCCGATATGTTTTTCAGAATCTAGATGTGAGTATTATATATCCTATTCCCAGCTTTTCTTAAGAAAAAAATCTCCAATGAAATTCAAAAGGAGGCATTATTAGCGCATAGTATGTATCGTTTCATAAAATAATCTATTCATATCCAAATAAAATATTACAACGCAAAAAAAAAAAAAAAAATTCAAAAGAATGTATGAATTGTTAGAAAAAATAATGAAGAGTTATAGATATTTTACAAGCTGAAAGTAATATTCTTTGATAAAAAGAAACATGAAGGAAAACTAAAATTTTAAAATGATTGCAACATTGTTAAAGCAGTCATTCCGTTAATGAAAAGTATTTTATTTGTTGTGATTATGATTTATTTTTCAAGATTCTATAAGAAAACAATAAATATATATTTTTTCTTCTTATAAAAATTGCATATCTTAACCCTATGCGGTCACTACGTTTCAGAAGCTTAACCCTTTGCGGTCCCTACATCTCAGATTTCTGACCTTTCACAGTAACTACGTCCTCGAAAACTAACCCTTTTCGATGACTATGTCCCTGAAACTTAACCCAATGGTGTCACTACGTTGCCAAAACTTAAATCTCGGCTATCTCTACGTCCCCGAAGCCTAACCCTTTGCGATCACTACGCTCCAGTAGCTTAACCTTCGTGGTCGCAAGTCTATTCTCGGTCATTCATGTTTTTTTTTTTAATTTTTATTTATTTATGTATTTATTGTTACGATTTAGTTTGCTTGTTTGCTTTTAGACGGCACAGAAAAGAACTATTTTGTTCTTATATACAGTAAAAACTTTTGCTGTATCGTAACACCGAAAACGGTTGCAAATGCTTTATACCCAAACTGGTGTTGTGAAACACACCATTTTCGGAGTTCAGTAGCACTAAAATGTGTAATAACATAAAAATATGTATAAAAGTCAGTGTACTTATTTCTACGAAATAATTTAAAGTTAAAAAGAGCTATTTTAAGATTCCTGCGCAGATTAATTCTTAAAAATAAAACTAAATCGTGCATCCAACAAGCGCTTAGCTTAAAGAGAATATTACGACGAATTTGAATTTAGCTTAACACAAACGTACACATTAGCTTAACAAAACTATTTTCTGCTGTTAATAGGCATTTAAAAAAAAATTGAAATATATTTATACTTATTACACAACTAAAATATACATAGATTTTGTAACAGTGAATGTTTGTGCCAGACCACAACAAACTTACGCAAACTTGTACTAGGTTGTATACAATTTGCTGACTATATTGAAAGAACGCCAAAATTGTTTTTTTCGGTTGCGGAAATAATTCATGAATAGTGTGAGGGCTCGTGAACTTGCTCTAAATATTGATGTTAAGATTTAACTGCGCTTTTTAAAGTCTACATAAAATGCTTAATTTGGTACTAAAGTGCTCTTTCACTCAATTATTTTGGGTTGATCAACACCGAATTCAGAGAGATGTTACGCCATAATTTTTGCAGTGTAGTATTATTAATCAAAACTGTTCACTGAAGTCGATTGGTTTTAGGGATGTATAAAATCCAAAATAACGTTTTGCAAATTAAATTTAAGCATAATATCGATTTTACATTTTAAGAAAGTACAGTTTTTTTCCTTTATTATCTTGTATATAATATTCGTGAGACAAAACAAAAATCCTACTCCAGTATGACAACTATACATAAACTTAATACGACTGGTTAAAGGTTAAAATTCCATCAAATAAAAAAGCTAAGTAGCAATATATTAATTTGCAATTGAGGCATTTACGTTATTCAGATTATTATTTGGTTTTCAAAGGAAAATACAAGAAGACACTGAACATCTCGAAAAAGTTTGAATTGTATGGTATAAACATTTTTACATCATTTTAAAGAAGGCAATTTTAAATTGCAAAATACAAATTTGATTGAACACGGTCGAATAGTTTCTGAGAAATAAAATTTTAGAAAAAAATTGTATTTTTAAATAGAAATTTATCATTAAAAACTACACTCTTACAATTACACTCTTACAATACAATTTAAAATTTTTTCGGCTATTATTGCTTATTTATTTCGGGGAGCTGTAAAAACCTCTTTACACAGTATGTTAATTAAAACTGTTCATTATTGATGCCTTTTGTATAGGTAAATTTGATTTCTTAGAAACTATTCAACCAAGTTCAATCAAATTTTGTATTTTGCCATTTAAATTTACCTTCTTTAAAATGATATAAAAATTTTTATACAATACAATTAAAAAAAATTTCGGCTATTCTTGCTTATCAATTTTGGGAAGCTGTAAAAACCTCTTTCCACAGTATTTTAATTCAAACTTCACATTATTGATGCCGATATAATAGGTATCAAACCTATATATGAGCGAATCTCCGGAAACATTAACCTATATGTCTTCAAACTTCAAACCGCACGTCAAACCGTAACCATCAAAAATTTTAAAAAAAAAGGTATACAATCCAATTCTGCGAGTCTTATGTTAGTGATATTCCAAAAGCTTATTTAAAGTAGGACAAACTTATATCATTAGTTTAACTAGTAACTCGCAGAATTGGATTGTATACCTTTTCTTTTCAATTTTCGATGGTTTACGGTTTGACGTGCCAAAATTTGGCGACAAACTTTAAGTGTTTGCAAACGTCAATATTCACGAAAAATATCATTCAAGAAAATATGATAGTGCAGCTGAGCTACTAAATTATGTTTTTAGTGATTTTCAGTTTTTTTTAAACAGATTGAAAAAAAAAAAAAACAGTATGTTAAACACTCTAAGCGACACTCATGAAAAGTTGTCAAATGTATGATTGAAGTAAGAAATGAAAGCCAAAAGCAAGTTACTCGCGATCAAAACTGTACGTATCTTAAAGTTAGTAATGATCTTATTAGATTGTGATTTTATTAGAATTAATTTTCGCTTATTATCTTATATATTTATAAGAAAAGTTTGAAGACATATAGGTTAATAATTCCAGAGATTCACTATATTTGGTACCTATGAAACCAAGTGAGAGCTTATAAAATTATAAATTTTTTACAACAATGGATAAACAATCATAACTTGAAGTAAAGGCAGTGAAAAAAAGTACAAAAAAAGTTTTTAAAATTGTGATTATTTTTGAAAGTATTCGAATTTCACACATCTTGCATAAGTTTATAATTGAAAATGCACGTGAATTTTTAATTCTGGCGTTGAATTTTTGAGAGCAGTAAATTGGCCAACATGTTTACTATACATAATACAAGTTTAAGAGTTGAAAAATTTGAATGTAATAATCGATTATAAATTTTGTATCCCATCAAACGTTTTGCTCAATTTTCTAAACAGTTTTGTAATTTCAGGTTTCTAAATCTTATACATTTTACGCTTCGAAGTATAACGTAAATAAGAAAAATAGAAAAAAAACCAATTAAAATTGCAATAACTTAAGAACAAATTTGAAATTTTAATAATTTTATAAACAAATTATGGACCTTTAAACCTGTCAAATTTCAACTCTGTAGTTGCCATTCTGGTGCCTGAAGAGTGGTCTGCATGATATTTTTTTCAACACGTTTAATAGCTAATAATTCTAGAATTAATTATTGAATAAGAAATTTTTGAATTCCATTGTACTCCCTGCGTACATTTTTCTACATGCGATCATAATTTTTAGTGTGTAAGTCATATAATTTTTGTGCAGCAAAACACAATGTAACGCTAAGTTAACCACCCAAAACAGCGATGGTGTCCTTTACGCCTTTTTGATATGGAAATAAACTGATATAAATGTCGCAGACTAATTGGTAAATCTAGCTCTTTTTACATTTCGCCAGTATTGTGCGAAGAATTACTCATTCAAACTAAATTTGAGAAAAGGCTTTTTGCAATAATCCTACAATAAGATTATTCACAATTTTCCTTTACTACCCTGCGTATATTGCAAACTGTCTGAAGTAAATCGGTATAATTGAACAATGAATTATATATTATCTAATTAGCCTTAATAATGTATTTTCTTTTCAGCTAAGCATTAATTTATTAAAGAAAAGGAGTGTGAAACTAATCCATTAAATTACAATTCTCAGTTTATTTTCTAAACGATTCTAACGATTCTAGCGAAACACTCTAACGACTTTTTTCTAGATATTCCTTACTTGTCTTTTTTTCTCCAAAGTTAACAGATGTTAAAAGATTTTAAATCTTAATACTTATTACAAGGGTTTAATTTCTTTATTCAGTTCACCTCATTTTTTTAAATCAATTCTGATGAACGCATTATAACAGTACGATAAAATATAACAAAATCACCTCTTCTTTTTATAAAAATGTAATCCTAAATCGCAACTTTCTGACAAATACTCTAAAATATAAAATAACAAATCTCTTTTACGCAGCTTTAATAAAAAGAAACCTCTTATAGGATTACAGAGATTTTCGGGAACTTTGAAAGATGGTACTACGACATTTGAATAATAAATAAAGAATTCAAATGTAAAAAGACCTAAAGCAAACAAAGAATAATAGTCAAAGATACGCAACACAATTCAACAAATGTTTTATTTTCTCGGTATATTTTCTAGAAGGAATTTAACAGTTCTATTAGTTTAAAGTAGATATTCGTTTCTCGAAAAATAATCTTGTGGGAAGCATGCAATTTTAATGTCTTGGAAAAATCTTCAAGCAATTATTATAATAGCATGGGGTATGAAAAAAAAATGGTTTAAAAATTCTTTTCTTGCCTGTAAGATATAGAAAAATGTATTTTATTAAAAAAGGTTTAAAATTCAAACCTGTTTGTTTTAAATAATGCAGAGTAAAGTTCTTATATATTATTTTAAAAAGTAACTTTGTGTCAAAATATTAGGTTGTAGAATTCCTAATCATCACTTCATTTCTTTTTGGATTCTTAATAAAATTTGTTTTTAATTTTTCCGAGCCTCAAATTCATACAAAACATAAGATAGGTTATATATTCATTTTAGATAGAATAATTTTTTTCATTTTAACAGAATTGATCAGAGGGATAAATCATACACATAGAAAATACTTTTTGATAAAAATTGTGTACTGTATGGTAGTAACATTTTTGAAAGACCATAGTTCTGGTAACAAAACTCGAAAAATACGGTATTTAAACCATTTTTTGGCAATTTTTTCGTTCATATGGTAATGATGCACCGGAAATTTTGGTTTTCAAAAATATAGTTTTTAATACGGCATGTTTAGTAAAAAATGCAAAAATAATTTTACTAAATTTATGGTTTTTATACCATGCTCTAAGGTATCATGAGAAATTTGCCAAATTTTACTACATTTACCAAGTTTTATCAGATATTATAGAACCATATTTTACTGCTAAGTTTATTAAAATAATTATCAAAGTAACCAAAAATAACAATAAAAGTAACCAAGCTTTTAGGTGTTCCCATAGGTCCTGAAAAACGATAAATTGTACTATATTTTGATAGTGTTGACCATAATTTTTTCTTAATGTATTTGTACAATTTAAATCCCAATATCTTCATTCCAAAGTATTGCATGAAAATGTTATATTGAGAAATCACTTAATATAAAAATAGTAATAGTTTCAGTTTCAAAATTTTAATTTTGAGTGACAATATGAATAAAAAACTATGATAATAAAAGTGAATAATTGAATAAATAATCCCAAGATCTAAAGTGGTAAGGGATTACTTGATAAAAAACTTCACTCTCTTCAAAAGTATATAAATTGGAAATAGTCGACATGATTCCAGCACTTAAAAATAGGCGGCAATTTTCAAGGCTTGCCAGACGTGAATGAGAAGAAAAAAAAAGTGATTTGAAATATAAAGAATATAAATTATTACTTTAGCTACTTTTGTTTTTTATATTTTACATCATTTTTATTTCTTCTCATTCTTTCTGGCAAGTGTTGAAAATTGGTGCCCCCTTTTGAGCGCTTAAACATGTCGACTGTCATTTCCAATTCACATATTTTCGAAGTGAATGAAGTGAACAGAGAATAATAATAAGAAAGTTGAATAAATAAATATTTCTGTTACGTACCGCGAAAACAATATTTTGAAATATTATTTTTGTTTTCAACTAAAATGATAATAATTTTTCTTATTATGTAAGCAAAAAAAAGATACTACATTAAAATATATCTAGTTGTCATGAAATGCGTTAATATTTCTTAAGATTTCAGAAAAAAAAATTGATGTTATTAAAAAATTTTTACAACGCATTATGGGTTGTTTAAAAGTTTGTTATCTGCCTCAGAGCGTTGAAGTGTAAATTCAAATTCAATGATATGATGTGTTTAATAGTTTCAGGCAGTGCCCGTGAATAAATATTGACATCTTATTAAGACAATGTCTAGAATTGATTGCATCTTTGGATGTAGAGGTCACCTTAACCTTCATTCAAATTTTAGAACTGCTGATACGATTAAAAGGACTTCAGATACTTTGTAATGAATTTAATGTTGATTTGTATTTTTTAGTATAATTTTACAAGTTGATGAGCATCATTTGGTGTGCATATTATTTAAAAATGGGAAATTTTTTTCCCATCGTTGCCTGAAATTGCTTTAAAAAACTTTTATTCTGTCTATATTAAAGCAGCTAACATTAAAGTAGCCGTTTTCCTGAAACACGATTGAAAAACATTGTATTTAAATCGTTTTAAATTGAACTTGTGACATTAAAACCACAAACTTTAAAAGTTACATTAAAATTTAATTTTAAACATATTTAAAAAGACAATATGTAAAAATTTCAATAAATTACTCTTTTTTTAAAAAATAAAATGCGTTCAAAAATAAGACAGCAAAACCGAAAATTGTGTGAAGATCAGTGCCACAAAATGTGTGTTTATTGTTCCTCACAACAAGAAGATAATTTAGTGTCCCTCACAACAAGATATAATGTCTATAACCATAAGATAATTTAGTGTCCCTCACAACAAGATATAATGTCCATAACCATAAGATAATTTAGTGTCCCTCACAACAAGATATAATGTCCATAACCATAAGATAATTTAGTGTCCCTCACAACAAGATATAATGACCATAACCATCAGATAATTTAGTGTCCCTCACAACAAGATATAATGTCCATAACCATAAGATAATTTAGTGTCCCTCACAACAAGATATAATGTCCATCACCATAAGAAGGCATTTTTATGTTTAATAGTTTTAATTTTTATATAAGCTATAAATTTTTCAAATAATTATTTTATTTAAGCTTTAAATTTTTCCAATAAAATAATTTTTGATAGTAAGTTTATTATTGATTTTAGCGCATTCAGTTGAGTTGAAAGATAAATTTTGATTTTATGAATATCCAAATTCAATCAACTGACAAGTTGATAACTCAAAGTGAACGACATCCAAGGCAGTACAACACATGGTTATGTAAATTACAACATCATGTTGTAATTTGGACAAATTATTTCATGATGTTAGATTTAATTAGATTTGAATTAAAATCGATCGAATCAAAATCGATTAAACCAATTTTCCTGACTTTATTAAAACAAACATTTTTTTCAATATAAAGCAGATACGCTAACAAAAAACAACATTTTAAATGAATTTTCCATAAAAATTATGAGTTGTTGTAACTATTGAATTCTGCATAAATAAAGAAAGATGGTCAATGGTGTACCATTCTTTAATATTCTGTCATACATTTATCAAAATTACAATATTATTTAATACTTATTATTCAATATTACATTTTAACATTGCATTATTATTATTATACATTATTATTTCAGAATTATTATTCAAAATTACATTTTAACATTACATTATTATTATTATATAATTTGATCCCGTTAATGGTATGCCCTTTTCTTATTCCAAACGCCTCAATTCTTAATACAATGCAGCATTAATATTACATAAGACAGTCTAGTGGAATGTATCCTGTTTTGTTTGAAAAGGCGAATTCATTATTATCGTGTGGAAAATCAATTAATATGAAAGATCCAGATCTTTCTGACATTGATAAACTTTTTTAAGCATTGAAATATTTTTTTTCCTTCTGTATTAACTTAAGTAAGATGGAGTAATTTTTTTCCCTTGTGCAATATATTTATTGTTAGTATAATATTGTTATTCATCGAAAAGAATATGATCCAAGATAAAAAAAAATGGCAGCTATTGTACTTAGCTATAAATGATATTTACCTGGTTTTATTCAATTTCTATAGTTAGATTATTTATAATCAAAGAACGATATATAAATTAAAGATCCTAAATACTAAAACTCAACCGCTAGAAAAAAATTATTTCAACACCAAACCATAATTTACAAGAGAAATAATCAGTATTTAATTTTGTTCTTTATAAGAAGGATATATTCCTTAACTTGTAGAAAAGAACAGCATGAATCGGGAAAAAAATTCCCTGCAAAACTCAGAATAATATTTATATTAAAAAATAACTTCTACTTCTATTAATTAAAACTCTTTTCTGCCTTTGAGAATAAAAAAATATGGCAAACTTTATTTTTCTTACAGAATTATTTTTGTATGCCTTGAAGAGTAAATGGCCAAAAAAGTTCTTCAAAAAAAATTTAGATCTTTTGTCTTAAAAATGTTGTTAAAAGAAGAATAGTGTAAGTAGTCTCTAAGTATATATTTAAAAAAATCTTTTGAGAAGGTTTTATTCAAAAACAATTTCTTTAGATCAAAAAATTAGTCCCCCATTTTTTGAAAATACTGCATGGCAAATTGCGTGAAAGTTCAAAGAAATGCGTAAAAGTTATAGCAAACATAAAATGAATAGGTTTTATCTTTAAACCTCAAACGAGTAATTCAATTTTTTAATCAATATATGAAATTCAAATAATTGAAATTGTAGTTATATTAGCCTTTTGTTTACGAAAAAATTATTTTAGCTAAGTAAGAAACTATGTTTTTTTTTCTCTAATTTAATGATTTGTTAAACTATTAATATGCAAATTTGAATAAATCATGTACAATTATTTTTATTGTCTATTCTTAGTTCTCATTTGATGATTGATCAAAAAGAAAATTTGCAAACATTTATGATTTTTTAATGTGTAATTTTTTACAATGTTTTTTTATTCATCGCATTATAATCTTAAACATTTTAAATATTGTAAAAACAAATGGAATATTGTTGAAACAATCTTAGTTTTTGTCCATAAAAAAATCGAAACCCAAAATAAAGAAATTAACTTCTTGATAAATTAAACATTACATTATATTTAAAAGTATATATTTACAAATAGCATGTAATATTGAACTTACGATTACAGAATTAAATAATATTACATTAAATAGCATTTAACTCTACAGCATTAACAATAATACAATTCACCACTAAAGTTTAGGCACGTATAATTTTTTTTAATTCATTCAAAAAATGATGTATATTTTTTCCCCAATAATTTTATTGAATATGTAATAAATTCATTAAATATTGCAAAAAGGAAATAAATAGCTTAAAATCAAAGAAAAAAAAAATTCTATTATTTACTAGTTTCAACTACCATAAAATTTTAAGCACACATAAAAATAATTTTTCAGAAAAAAATTTTATGCAAGATTTTGATCATTTATTTGATGAACCACTTTTTTTAATCAACTGGAACACACAGTTTTCCAGTAAAGCTTTTTGTTCTCGTGTACTGCTGGCAATAAGACACTCCAAACATTTTTATGGATTTTGACCAGGGCTAAGTAAGGATAGCGGGGTAGTTTAAAAATGTTGTATTTTTTATGTCCAGGCTATTATTTTCGTTTGAATTTATGTATGCTGGCATGATCATGTTGGAAATTCCATTTCGGTTCACTTTATACGTCCCTCATAGGTAGTAAAGGGTTACTTAACGTATTTAAATTAATAACTGAGCTTTTTAGACCATTGAGCTGATTTGATCACTTAATTTAAAAGAGCCCTAAGCTATAAGCGGAGTCGTTGTCTTCTAAAAACATAGATTCCATTCTTTTTTTGGCTATGCCCGTAATCATTATTGTCGCCTGGAACATATAAATTATACCACCACCTAAATTACAATTGAGTTTTTCCACCACCGAACAACACATCAATCCATTCATAATCGTATTATACGTATAGTGCGAAAAGAAAGATGGATCTGAATGGATTTTGATAATTCAAGGGCTTAATCTTAATGGTTATGGGCTTTAATTTGATAGCTATTGCTTTTCTTTTACTTCGAATCTTCGACATATCTGTTTATTACCCAAATAAAATAATTGGATAAAAATCTGCATTATTTAAAAATTTATTGAAGAATTCCAAGTGTCCCCAAAAGGCGTATTGTATTTAAAAAAATATAAAGAAATGATTTAAGTTTAAGAAATGATTTTTCTATTGACTAATTAAATATAACTATAAATTCCAATAGTACGAAAAATATATTACTTTTTCGTTTCAATTTCAGCGTATATTTCTGAGGGAATATAAGAAATTGTTGAAAACTGATAAACAATTGTAAGAGTTGTTGTAGAAGTTGTAAAAATTTTTATAAAATGTAGGCTTTGATTTAGTTTCGAGTAAAACTTGAAAAGTCAAAAAAACTATTCTCTAGTTTTCGAACAATATAAATGATAAAATGAAAAATATTTATCATTAATCCTTACCAAATGTGAATTAAGGTGTATAGAAGAACATACCAGGGGAGGGGGAACAGCGTGCGGTTGCCTAGCAACTTGCTCTTTACTTTCATTTGAGGATCTGGATCTATTTCTTTCTGAACAAAAGAAAAATTTTTTCCAAGATGTTTGACAGTGGGAAAGACAAAATTTCACCCCACACATCCACCCTCTGCATGCCCCTTTTACCTCTTATGTCGCCTCTATAGCATTCACGAGAAGAACATATCCTTGAATGCTCACTTATCAGAAAATTGCTGATGCCAATGTGCTATTAGAAAAGATACTGGCAGATGCCATATTCTTTATTCTGTTTTTATTTCTTTTTTGCCACTCTTGCAAGGTATTAGAAGCGTTGGAGATCGATAGTTATCGTGAAACCAATTATGGATAAGGGTGTAACGAAGGTATGGCCTCCTCGATTATGGAAAGCGTTTTTTATGGAGCATAAAAATGGGTTTATTTTTTGGTATTTAGAAAGATATTTGTCGCACAAAGTTATTGTACGACGCGTTGCAGTTTGCATTGCAACAGTACAATACAATACAATATTACGATACACTATATATATATATATATATATATATATATATATAAAAGCGAAAAAATTGAGAAAAAATGGAGGGAAAAAAATATTAAAAATCCGGAAAACAAAATAAAGAAAGGATATAATCTCTTCATCAGCTCACACGATTATATCCGCAAAAAGGAGTGCTTTCTAATATTGTATCAATATAGCCAAAGCAAAATATATCAATACAATAGTGTGAGGAGCCCTCAAAAAAATTGAAACGAAATTAGAACACATTAAGTAAAAAATAAACAAATATATCAAACAAAAAACAGAAAATAAAATGTAAAGAGATTATAGAACAGCACACGAGAGGAAATCTGCATAGTGAGGAGCGAATTTAAATGAACTAACTCGTACCGGCATCTTTCAAGAGTGATTTAAAATATTTACGTAATAAGATTGCCAGATTACAAACTATGAAAACAGAAGCATAAATAAAGTGATATATTATGGCACGTTTTTACTGCAATACTAAAGCGCGTCAAATTTGTTAGTTACCTTGGATGGGCCCGAAAATGGATGTGCGGAAGGTAATTTAAAGTTTGTAATTAATAAGTTTGATAATTAATTATACATTTATGAAAATATAAGAAAATTAATTATAATTTAAAAAAAAAATAATAATAAATAAAAGAAACAGGATTGCTCGTTTTGCATAGGCACCAAATTATTACTACTGCTGAAATCTAAAAATTAGGCTCAAAGAGCAATGCCCTAAACACACGAAATTAGAAAACCGAACAAAACGGGAGCAAAATGAAAACGAAAGTAAGTTAATAGTAGATAATATCAAGCGCTAAAGCTGCATTAAATATGATCACTATAACATAGCACAAAAAAAAAAAAAAAAAAAAAAAAAAAACAAAGAGAAAAAAAGAGAAAAACCACACTCTAAACTCCCACAACTCTAAAATTTTTAATCATTCTTTATTATCAAACAGTGATTTCAATTTCATAACTCACCATAAAAGTGCAATAAATTGGCAGATCATTGCTTACTTCACCAATCGGTACTTAAATGTAGTTCAATTTATCAGCATTTAAGAAGATTTTAACGATACACGTTCAGTTTTACCGTTCACAATAAGCATACAATAAATTGACATGTAATTGCTTACTTCCCACCAATTGGTACTTGAACAATTTAGAAGTACTTAAGAAGATTTTAGCGATACATGTTCAGTTTTACCGTTCACAATAAACATAAAATAAATTGACAGGTCATTGCTTACTTCTCACCAATTGGTACTTAAACGTAGTTCAATTTATCAGCATTTAAGAAAATTTTAACGATACACGTTCAGTTTTACCGTTAACAATAAGCATACAATAAATTGACATGTAATTGCTTACTTCCCACCAATTGGTACTTGAACAATTTAGAAGTACTTAAGAAGATTTTAGCGATACATGTTCAGTTTTACCGTTCACAATAAACATACAATAAATTGACAGGTCATTGCTTACTTCTCACCAATTGGTACTTAAACGTAGTTCAATTTATCAGCATTTAAGAAGATTTTAACGATATATGTTCAGTTTTACAGTTCACAATAAATACAATTTATTGACAGGTCATTGCTTATTTCCCACCAATCGGTACTTAAATGTAGTTCAATTTATCAGCATTTAAGAAGATTTTAACGATACATGTTCAGTTTTACCGTTCACAATAAACATACAATAAATTGTTAGGTCATTGCTTACTTCCCACCAATTGGTACTTAAATGTAGTTCAATTTATTAGCATTTAAGAAGATTTTAACGATACATGTTCAATTTTACCGTTCAGAATAAACATTCAATACATTTTATATGTCATTGTTTACTTCCTACCAATTGGTGCTTGAACATAGTTCAATTTATCAGCATTTAAGAAGATTTTAACGATACATAGTTCAATTTCCATAATTTCTAGTAAGTTTTACTACCAAACAGTGATTTCAATTTTTACTGCTCACCATAAACTTACAATAAATTGACAGATCATTGCTTTACCTCCTATCTATTGGTACTCGAACATAGTTCAGTTTAGTAGCATATAAAATGATTCAAACGATATGCATTTCAACATACACCAAAATTTCTAAAAATTCTTTCATCCCCACACTGTGATTTCAATTTTATCACTCACAATAACGTACAATATCTTGACAGGTCATTGCTTTATTTCCCACCAATTGGTGCTTGAATATGATTCTTTATGTTAACCCCAAAACAGATATTCCACCGGAAGTGTTTCTTCTAACGCAACCAATTTTTTTGGAATGAATCGAAACGTGAACAGACTCATCGAACTAGGAAATTTATAGTCTTTGTATTCAGCAGCTTGATGATTTCTCCTCCTTTTCCGATACGAGATAGATAGAGAAGCGACCACAAAAATACATAGTTGCTGAAAGATGGGCAAAAATAAACATATTTCCATTTCTCCTGGGATAAAAATGAACCATAAAAAGCCTTTCTCAGGATTTTTATGTCCTCCGTGAATTTATTTCTAGAAAGGAATGCTCGGAAGGATTTTTTTTTTCCTAGGTTGAAATTCTTTTCCATCTTGGATGTTCTTTTAATAGGAAAAATAACGTGAATAATATTAAAACAGGTACTAAAAGAGCATCAAAAAACCAAAAACTCGTTACTTAATAAGTTATGCAGATAATAATTTTTAGATCACCACTCTTTGCGCCATTTTTTGTACGATGATTATTACTTTCTCGTAAATTGTTTCGATGTAGAGTTAAGAAGTCTTATGAAGTTAAGGAATTGTTTTTTTATGAGTTTTATTTAATATCCTTGTACCTAAGTGGTATGTTTTGTTTATTTGTTAGATTTACTGCGATATATTTATTTAGTGTTTGCATCAAGGCACTAATATTCACCATTAGTGTATCATTAGTTATAGTTACTAATTTCTGATTTCCTTTTATATGCGGACATATAAGAGTGAAAATGTATGTTAGGCATTTTATTAAACAACAAAAATAATTATTCCCTTAATTAAATTCTAACGTACTTCTTATGTTGTTGCGGAATACCCCTGTTTATGTTATGATATAAATTAAAATATATCTTTTAAATTAGAAAATATTTTAATTTTCGAAACAAGGATAACATAAAGTAATACACTATATAAAATTATTACGGCATAAAATACCAGCACTTTGGATGCATCATTCGTCAAATAAATGATACCGTAAAATCCATTTTTTCCCTGAAAAATATCCCACCGTAGTTTTTAAAGTAATATTTATTTAATTAGAGTGTACCAGTGGTTTTATGATAATTATTACTGTAAAAATTGCGTTATTTTAAATTATTTGTTCCGTAACATGTTCCATTAAAAATATATTTTTCAATAAAAAACATCGGTACTCTGCATTTTGCTGTATTTTTTACCGTAATTCGATAGGGAATTTATTACAGCATTGCAATGATTTCTTTAAAAGTTTATAATACAAAAAAAATTGTTCTTAATAAAATACGAAAATTTTTTTGGACTGAATACCCATTCGTATTTTGGGCTGGAAACAGTAAATAATCAATAAATTGGTCTAGATCAACACTCCGAAATCAAGCACAAAACTAAAACATATATACCAACATAATTAATTATCATAAAATTTACCAGTTTTTTTATTTATTGCTATTTATTGCACTCCCCGGTGTCTTTAAGTTATTGTATTAAATAAAACACGTTTTTAGAAGTTCATGTCATCAAAATCAAAATTAACAGAATAACAAACTATAGTTCGTTCACCAGGAGTTGGCACTTGGCTCCGCTTTCCTCACGTGGTATCCGATGGTACTATTTCGCTTTTTTGGGGAGAAGGATGTGAACAAGGTTGCTATTTGGCGATCGTATTACAAAAATATTTATTTCGCAATCTTCATGTGCATTTTATTTCATAAACTTGTTGATATTTCTCTCTTTTTATTGAATAGTTTGCACTTTTTGAGATATTTCGCTGGGAAAATTTTTTTAAATATAAAATATTTAATTAGCTAGAGTAACGAAAGGTATTATAGCTGATGATAAAGCGAAGTAAGTGACTGAAAAAGAATTCTCTGTTTGTGTTTGGACATCACCTCCTACATCAGAAAGCCTACACACGCTTTCTTATAAGTAGTCTGCGCAGACTGTTTAAAAAGTGAACAGTTTGAGAGCATGAAACCAAATTCTATGTTAAAAGTGACTGAGAGGAAATTAACATATATATTTGAGAATTGAATCTGTAGTGGTAGACAAGTAAATAAGACAAACTAATCATATTCATAAATTAAAAAAACTTTTAGACATATATTTGCTACCACTTTCTTATTTTTACTAGAATTTCTATGAAAGGGCTCTTTCGTAAACTGGATTATCTTCATAGTGGTCTGATCGGATTAGCTATAAAAGACCGCGTGGAGGATTTCAGTTGTAGGAGGCGTTGGTTTGGCGCGCATTAAATGTTATCTCGATGGTGGAGCGTGGAGATGTTTTTCCTCTTACTCCCCCGCGCTGAAATGAACTCTGCGTCCGAGGAGGTGGAGCCAAGTGCCAACTCCTGGTGAACGAACTATATATACAGTATCATTTGGTTCGAGGATGACTATAGTCGATAGTCAAAAAACTACTATAATCAACAAATTTATCTAGTAATTATAATTTTGTTGGACCTTAAGAAACTTCCACAGTATCGTTAGTTAGTACCTTGGTACCAAAATTAAAATGTTTAGTACGCACCAATTGACGCAATAAAAGTAGCACTTAGTATCAAAATTAATTTAACATCACTAGCGTCATTAGCACTAATTAGTTGTTAAAAGAGCAGTTGTATTTCAATGAGCAGTAAATAAACCCACGTGGTATTTTTTACAAGTTTCACAATTGATAATTCTTGATCTAATAATCCAATCGTATTTTATTTTCTGTAGTACTCCTGATCAATGTTGTCAGATTAGGAGTTTTCCCCCTAAATTTAGGGGGATTTTTTTGTCTTTAATGGATATTTTAGGGGAATTTGTTTTCAGGGGTTTCTTTTAGGGTTATTTGTGAATTTTACTAAATTCATTTTGGTTACGTTCTAATATCAAATTTTATAACTTAATGTGTGAGATGGTACGATGAAATTCAATATGTTAAACTAAAACAAAAAGATTAAAATTTTATTTTAGAACTTAACCCCTTTGTTGAATGTAGTAAGTTATTACTTAGCTCGATCAACCTGTACGTTTGGTGAATTTGAATTAAAATTTTTTAATGCGCATGGTTTAAAAATAATGCCAAAGGATAAAGAAAAAAAGAAGTACGTACAAAAGTACAAGAAAGATTGGGAAAACGAAAAGCAGTTTAATGGTAAATTAATAGTACATATGTTCATCCAAAATGTTCAACAGCGAAAACATATACAAATCAGAAAGTTATGACGAAAATATGTTGCATATTTTATCCGAAATTTAAGCATAATGTTAGAATTAAAAAAATTAAAAATACTATATAGTTGATAATAAAATATTTATGAAAAAATGTGGGAGTCAAAAAGTATTGAAAAAAATATCTTAAATATTTTAGTAGAAATTAAAGATAATGTAACGATTGAAATGAAAAAAATATTAGTTTGTTGATAATAAAGCAACGTTTTCTATACATTACTTAACTTTTGTACTATTTTTCAATACTTATACATTAAGTTAAAAATTTTGGGTTTTTTTTTTAAATTTTTAGGGGATTTTACAACGCTATCTAGGGGTAAACGGTTATCGGCATCTGGCAACACTGCTCCTGATATGATTTTTATACAGTCCTTAACTTTTACAGTTTTTGCGCGAAATTGGGAGAAATAATTTACAAAAAAGCATTTAAAAATGCGAAAAGTTTCGAACAAATTGGAGTTTTAAAAAAGGCTAGAGTTAAGTTTATAAACAAATTATTTCAGGTCGTCTAATTTCAAATCAATAGTTTTTTTTTTGTGGCTTGTAGAGTGGCTTGCATGGTATTTTTCGAGAAGCTTTTCCAAGAGTAGAAGTTAATAATTTTTGAACTAGTGATTGAATATTAAATTTTTCTATATTCCATCTTATTTCCACTATGTTTTTCTACACAACTTTGTAATTTTAGTCTCTAAGTCTTTTCGTTTTTACATAGCAAAGAAAAATGTAAATTTTAGCTAAACTTAGCTAAACACCCTCAAGAGCCGCGGCGCTTACAATTTCTTATTGCATAGAAAAATAACTACTGAAGTAAAAACTACTGGTATATGTAATAAACAGGATTCCAAAACATCAAAAAATTCCGAAAATCGTAGTTAAAACTGAGTCTCTCTAAACTGGCTGATATTTGGGGTAATGAGATAAATGGAAATTTAAATAATCTCAAGAAAACCAGAGACACATGAAAACTTTTACATAGTTTTATCTATTTATGTATCAAAATATATATCTCAAACTTCTCATACATTTCCTTCTCTACTAAAATACAGCTCATGAAAACAGTATAAAAAGATATTCAATAAAAAAAGAGAATATTTCAGACAAACTTTGCTTCCAAACTAAGAATAAATTCTTTCATATTTGTATACCTCTTATGCATAAAAGCTGTTCTAACAAAAGTAATTTTGCATGCACCAAAAAGCAATAGAATAAAACACTTCTTAAGAAAACTTTTTAAAGAACACAAAAGAAGTAATCAAGATTTTAGTCTTTTCCCTAATGCATGAAGCATCAGAAATAGTTGTTTCGAATGTTTCTTAGTTGTTTAAAACTACTCACACAAAAAATAAATAAAAACAAAATATTGATAAAATGCTCATAGTGAGCAGTAAAAAAGGATAGAAGTGTGTCATAGCACACTTCAAAAAAATCCTTTTATGTCACAGACCATGCGAAATAAATAAAAGGTTTTCCATTGCTTTTTCTCAGCAAATAGAGTGGAAGACGGATTGCGACAAGACGACAAAATCCCCAAAGTAAGCCAAAAAGAAAATAGATGGAACACGAAACGATTGATTTGTATATCCTTGGAAACAAAATGTAACACTGTTCGATATTAACCCATGTTTCTTCGTTTTTTTCCCGGTTCGAACTACAACCCGTAATCTATTCGAAATGGTATCGGTATTAGAAGAAGGTAAGAAGAACTTGGGATGTCTTACTAAGTATAACTGACGTTTGAGGGATATTGAACGATTTGTGCGCTTTATTTGAACAAATAATACAAAAAACCGAAGTAAACTGAGTTTGGGAAGATATTAAAAACTTTAGAAGGTATGAAAATGATTGATCAAGGTGAGTACTTGGTTTACGAAATCGTTATTCAGAATTTTAGATGTCTTTAGAAGTAAAACTGACATTTGGCGCATTTTTTTGTGATTTGGTTGTTTTATTTGAAAAATTCGAATTAGGAAGATATTAAGAGCTTAGAGGATAGGAAAATGTTTGGGCAAGTTAAGTACATGTAATTTAGTGCGTTGATATTCAGAGCGTTAGGTGTTTTATTAAAAAGTAATACTGACGTTTGAGGCATTTTAATTGGGATCTGATTGCTTTATTTGTAAAATTCATAGGTAGCACCAACATAAAATATGTAACTACATTAAAGAGTATATTTAAAGCTTAGAATATAAATATTTGATAAAAAATAAGTTCTTGTTACTTAATAAACCGATGTTCAGAAATTTTGGTATTTTATTAACAAGTAATACTGATGCTTGAGGCATTTCGTTTTAGGATCTGATTGTTATATTTTTAAAATTCGTAGATATTGCAAACATAAAATATGCAACTACATTTAGGAATATATTAAAAGCTTAGAAGATAAATATTTAATCAAATTAAGCACTTATTATTTAGTAAACTGATATTCAGAACTTTCGGTATTTTATTAACAAGTAACACTGACGTTTGAGGCATTTCGTTTTGGGATCTGATTGTTTTACTTGTAAAATCCATAGGTATTGCCAACATAAAATATGCAACTATACTAAGGAATATATTAAAAGCTTAAAAGATAAATATTTGATCGAGTTAAGTACTTTTTATTTGCTAGGCCGATATTTAGAGCTTTTGGCATATTATTGGCAAGTAACATTGACTTTTGGAGCATTTTGTTTTGCAATTTGGCTTTCTTATTAGAAAAATTCTTAGTTAAATCTACATTTAGAAACATATTAAAAGCTAGGAGGATATGAAAATGACTGATAAAGTTGAGTACTTGTTTTTTAGTAAACCGATATTGAGAACTTTAGGTGTTTTATTAACAAATAACACTGATGTTTGACTCACTTAGATTAATCAATTAAGTACTTATTATTAGTAAACCGAGATTCAAAACTTTGATAACAAGTAGCACTGACGTAGCTTTAGCACAAAAAATAAGAGCATCAGCACATTTTTAAAAATTTTAAATTTTAATTTTTTTTAAAATTTGCTTGAAGAACTTAGAACATATCAGTTCACAATTCAAAGAATGCAAGAATTTTAAAAGAGCTACAAAATTCCGTCGACGAATTCTTAAAAATATAAGTTTTCTAAAAATTGTTTAAAAAGAATCTTTGAAATTTTACGAAACAAGTGATAAACATCCCTTTTGTTGCATTCTATTCAAAATAAAACACGTAATCAACAAGAAAGAACTACCTAATTTAAAAGGGTTAACGATCTTCATTATTTTTTTCTTTATCAGTCAAACTAACAATTTGCTTATCACATTGTAATTTAATTAGTCTCAGAAACACAAAGTTTCCTTTTATTTTATTCCCAAAAGAAGTTGTTTTAATGTTGATAATTCAAAAATGCTTTCGAAAATTCGTTTGAAATTGTTAGCTGAAGTTTGCATCTTTTCTCTAATTTAAAAATATGAGCAAGTTTATTTTGAACTTAATTTGACGCTAAGCGATAATTTTTGTAGTAAAATATAATAATAAAAGTAATTCTTGCAGTAATTAAAATCACTATAATTCTATTAACAATAAAAATTTATTTCCCTAAAGAAAAGTTAAATTTTTTAGCATTATACAAGACAATTTAAAGTAGTCAAATTTGTGCAGTTTTCTAGGTAATATAAAACCAAAGTATTGCCTTAAATCTACGTTGTGCAAAATAGTGGGGAAAAAGCAAAGCACTTTAATAGACTTTGAACTACACGAAGAAAAGAAATCTGGTAAAATTACCATACTGTATGGTAATGAAATTTTTAGTACGCCCCCCCCCCCGTAATTCTAGTTAATAACACAAAAGTATACGGTATTTAAACCAATAATGTTTTAATTTTTCCGATCATCTAGTAACGATATATTTGAAATTCTGGTTTTCAAAATTATAGTTCTCATTAACACACATTTAGAAAATACAAAATTGAAAAGTAAATTTAATCGTATAAATGATTTTTATGCCATGCTCTATAATATTATGATAAAATTACCAAATTTTATCACTGTCACCAAATTTTATTACACATTATAAAACCTTATTTTATTGTTTATTTGACCAAAATCATTAACAAAGTACCGAGGTTTCTGGTGTTCTCGTAAAGTCAGAAACATGCCAAGTTTTTCTATATTCTGGTAGCTTCGTCCATACTTTTTTTCTCAGTGTAATAATCGGATCTTAACATATTACGGTGCACTATTATTGATTCGAAGATATAACTTTAAACGAAGTTATTGGTTATGTGTTTATGTGAATGTTTAGAGTAAGGGCAAAAACATTCATTTTATAAAAAATATACCTTTTTTCTACAAATTTTGATTTATGACTCTGAAATTTGTTAGCAAAATCAGCTAAAAATTGTCCACATGTTAAAAGCTCATTAGATTTAAATTTCATTAAGGTGGAAAAAGTCGACGTGTCTTAAGTATTTAAAAAAAGTTGTTAATTTTTAGAATCGATTCAGCAGGATAAAATCAGAGAAGATTTTTTTAAAAAAAATCGCATATTTATGAGCAAAAATAAATAAATAAATAAATAAATAAAAATAAATCAAATAAAGATAAGATAAAAAAACAAACATACTAAAATAACGGTAGGAGAGACGAACGACGTTTGACGAATGAGACAAATCAGGGCTAGGTTTAGAGTAAGAGTTGCTTGACTTGAACGTTCGAAACACAACGACTTTTTCCACCTTAATAATTTTGGAAGTAATGAATTTTTTTTAAGTACATCCATCTTTCAGCTTCAGTTACCTAAGTTTATTCATTTTATGGTTCACATAGTTCAGTTATTATGGGAAAAGTTGAGTAGTTTCCCTTTCTCTCTAGAACTAAGGAACTATTTAAACTATTTCCCAAAAATTTTTTCACATAATTGTGAAACTCTTTTAATAAAAAATATTTTCAGAAGTTAGAAAATTTTTATCTCATTTATAACTTTTTTTATTGTTTAGCTAATAACATGGGTCGTTAATTTGCAAAATAATTTGAGATTGCATCTACGCCAGCCCATATTTTGAGAATCAAAAATCCAGATCTGTTAAAATAAAAGCATTCTGAAAATATATGTTTTTCTGTCTGATTTCGTATTTTAAAATAAGTTCTGCACGAAGTAATCAGCATATTTTAGATTAAGGTTTCAGATCTTAAATTGACTCCTAGCCCATGAAAATCCCATAGTTCGATCAAAAATCCCTTATTTATTTATTTCTTATTTTTTTGGAATTGTACAATTTAGTTCTTTAGAGAGACAACAAGATTTTATTCCTCTCTTAAAGTTTGATTATCTCACATACTTTCTCATTTCATTCTTCCTTAAATTAAGATAATGTTTGAACATGTTTGTATATGAACTATTTTTATTTTTTCTTATGCTGCTTTTTATTTTATTCATCAAATTAGATACCATCTATATTTATGTAGCCTTTTGTCTATTACTGAAAATTTCACAATGGAACTGTATGAATTCTAGCATTTTGTATTTTTCTGGAACTTTTCTGAATCTAAACCAAGCGCTATCCTTAAAAATGCAGATTCAATTACAAGGAATCACAATGCATTAGATAATACATTAGATAAGGAAATATAAAGAAATTTTCCAGTGGCCGATGCAATATCATCTTTGTCTTTAGAAAAGAATTGTAATGGATTCTATTTTTAGCATCCATTAACTACAGGGAAGATCAAAACTTATTTTCCAATTGCTGAAGCAGCTATGATATGAAAGGATTAGGGAAGTGATTCGCCATTTTGACGCGAATCGAAAGAAATGCTTCGGGTTGTTTGATTTCTTTTCCAGAACTAACTCTAAATTAAAGCTTAGACGATATGTGGCGTTTTCATTGAAATTGCGATTGATATTCCGCAGCTTATGTCATATGCATGTAAATAAAACAGTAAAAGATAGTAAAAGGTAATTAGCATATATTTACTTTCAACATTTATGTTTAAATTGATTATTATTTCCGTCGTTGTTTAAAAAAGAAAAGGAAAGGAATAAAAACAAATTCATGAAATAAAACAAAATAACCTAAGTTTAACGATTGTAGTAGAGTTAAACAGTTTAAAAGTGTACAAGTTATTGGTTCTTTAAAATACAAATTTAAATTACGACATTTAGATACCATAAAGTGTCGCAAGTCATTTATAATATCAGATCAAAATCCCTCTGTAAGGACAAAAGTTAGGAATAAAAAAAATGAATCAGTATTAATAAACAATACGCAATCTTGTTCAAAATTGAAAAACATAACTAACCTAAATAGTCAAAAAGGTTAAACTAATTTACCTTTTTTATTATTTATGGTTTATTTCTATGACTTTTCATTATTCGATTAAGATAAAAATATTTTTAGAAGTCTAAATAATTAAAAGGACTATTAATCGTACTCGAGTTACCTAATTTATGAGATTAACTTGAAATATAAACAAATTTGGCTCAGAAAAGAATATTATTGATTGAAGACAAAACCTGATCAAGTTTTAACATTATAGAGCATCATGTGATTAAGAATCTTCCTCATTGTCGTATCACGGAATTTGTTTTTGGACACTGAGGCAAGTGCTTACGTAACCTGAACTATAGTAGGTCTGTTTTGTACCTTTATTTATGTTTTATATAAAAATAGTCCTATCTTCATTTAGATGTTACACTTATACTTTTTAAAAGATAAAGATTCAATGACCAATGTAGATTGTTAACAAGACGAAACAGAGAAACTGTACCTGCTTTTGTGCTTTAATATCGTCGTTTAGCTTAATTCATAAGCAGCAAAACGTGTACCCTAACCTTCATTCAGATATTATATTTATACTTTTTTTAAAGATAAAACATCATAGAGCAGTATAGTGTTCTAAAATGACAAAGCGAAGGATACGCGTTTTTGTATTAGCTCTCATGTGGTCAAACTTTACTCGTTTTTAGTACAAAATATACCATACCTTCATTGGGGTCTAACATTTATGCTTTTTAAAGACAAAACTTCATAGAATAGTGAAGTGTGCCAAAATGATGAAAGTGTTATTGTCTTTATTTTCTTATTTTCTGAGAAAAAATTCTGGTAAAATTACCGTAATGTTTAATAATGATATTTCTAATAAAAAACATAATTCTGGATAATAAAACTAAAATGTACGGTATTCAACTATTCATTTTGTAATTTTTCCATCCGATTGGTAACGGTTTCCCGGGAATTTTGGTTTTTAAAACTATAGTTCTTAATACTACATGTTTTTCATTTAATTTTATAACCGTCACTGAACAGACGAACCCAATTTTTGGGTTTACTACTACTAATGTTCAATTCCGTAGCCTTGTAATTTTGAACCCAATCCAGAAGACAAGGAGCTCCTGGATCAAGTATTAGGAGAAATTTGCCTTTGTGGAGGACTCTCGATGAAGCTAACCCGCATTTGCGTTACATTCAGAAGAAGACCACGGGAACCTCCCACGGTTATACTGAAGGCAAGGGGACTCTAACCCATGATCCGTCTACCACTGAGGATATTTCACGTCAACACTGTGGTCACTGCAAGCCGGATGCGGAATTCGTATCGACTGGGATTCGAACCTGGTTCTCCTAAATGGAAGGCGAACGCTCTATCCCATGAGCCATCGTGGCATGTTTATTTTATTTTATAACCGTCGTTGAACAGCCGACCCAATTTCATGGGTTTACGACTACTAATGTTCAACTCCGTAGCCTTGTAATTTTGAACCAATCCAGAAGACAAGGAAACTCCTGGATCAGTACCCCCAGAGGTATTGATTTGTTATGGGAACATGGAGGACTTTGAGACTCGACAGATTTAACGTGCATCAGTCACCATTTACTACACGGGGAGTCTTCGGCCGGCGAGGATCGAACCCACGACCTCTTAGACATGGGCCCAGCGCCCTACCGACCAGGCTATCCCGGCCTCGTGGCATGTTTAGTAAAAATGCCAGAGTAAATTTAGTAAAATTAATTATTTTTTATGCCATGCATTAAGGTGTTACGAAAAAATACCAAATATCATCGCATATTATGAAATCAAATTTTATTGTTAATTTTAACAAAATCATTATCAAAACGCTTCGGTCAAAATTACTGAGCTTTTTGGTGTTCCCATAGAGTCAGAAACATGATAAATTTTAACATAGTTATCTTGTAGTTTTGACTACACTTTTTTCTCAGTGTGCAAATTTATTTCAAAGAGAATATTTATATGAGCTTTATTAATTTTACTACCTCTGTAAATTATATTAAATAATAAAAAAATATTCGTTAAATTATAGTTTACGTTAGACCTATATTACATTTCATAAACAAAGAATTATTTTCATCACACTGGATAAGATAGTATAAAAGTTTAAAATGATGATTGCAGTGTAAATATTCATGTTCTATCAAGTTTGTTTAAGTAACATTCATAATTCTGGTTCCTTCAAAGCAAGATTATTACAGTAACGGCTTGAAAACAAATATATCTCATCAAGCACCACTAAAAATATAGAATGGAGTTCATTACACAGTAATTGAAGAGCTCAAGGACAAACATAATTATAAAATAAAAAATTTCGTTTGAGAGTCCTCGACTTCTTATAAGCCTCTCTGCTATTTAACTTTACAACTTACTTTGTAAATATTTTCCTGCGTAATCCTTAATAATAATTTCATGTCCCTTATGCTTCTAGGATTTTGAGAGCTTAGTTAATTTCAGATTGTTGTTCAAATACTTCCTTTATTTTTCTTGAAAGTTATCTAATACGTTAGCTTAATTATAAGAAGATTAGAAAACGAAAGTTTCAAGTTTTACTGGGGGAAAATTGCTTGTTTTTAACTTAGAATGAAACTTTTAATTGGGTAAAAGAAATTGCAATAAAGACTTTTATCCAAAACTGAATACATTTTTATTGGCTGAAGTATTGATGAAAAATTATTAGCATTTCTAACTTTAGGTGAACAAAGCTATCACAAGACAATCACTTCGGCTCTGAATTAAGAGTTGAGCAGACAAAAAAAAAAGATCAATAACTGGTTAGATACACTATAATTTATAAAAGTGTCTTAAATTATGAAGAATCTTAAATATAACCTCCTGTCAACATTTCTCATTTTTAAAATTTTTTGACTGAAAAATCGGATGTGTTCATATACTAGGACGCTAGTAGACCGAAAGGGGTTAAAATAAGGGCAAATAAAATATTACACTAACTGGCTAAAAGTATCCGGTCAATTAACGGTACTGATTCGGAGAGTACTGAGGTAATTACTTACATTGATGTAATTACTTACATCAATGCATGTGTGAAGAGATTTTTCACCCCTTTTTTGTAGGTCGACATAGAGATTGACTTCCAGAAACATCCCCTAAAAGAGAGAAGGCCTCATCATGGATCACTTTAGTACTCTGATGTAATGATCATAGACTGCGCTGTGGGGAAAATTAAGAAAGATGCAACAACGTCCAGACTACTAAACTGTGTAGTGGGGGATTAAAAAAAAAGATGTTTGAACGTCCGGACTACTAAAGGAGAGGATCAAATTTCTCTTCTATGGTAACTCGTAATTTTAAACTCTTCATCTCTGTTTACTTTTTCTCGGTTAAGAAAAGTCCCATATTCGTTCTAATCGTAAAAATATCTCAGTCATGAATATTTTACTTCTTCTGAAATTAAGCTAGAATAAAAAAAAATTCCTAACTAGTTTTAGATTATTGCCATCTTCATATATATTAACTTTCAGCCCTGGAACAAGTCTTGGTGTATAAATAACGCAAGTATCCTTCTGACAGAGAAGTAGTCTTTCCCCGAAATAATACCATAGTGTTGGGAGAGCAGAATTCTCCAGAACAACCACATTCATCTCAGAGTTCATGGTTCTAACCATAAGACTAAGGGTGGCTAAACCATGAAAAAAAAAAAAAACATACACAATGTTCAGATACACTGATTTAGGTAGATACGTGTAATACAATTGAATCAGGAAATGTGTTCCTTTGCTGTACGTTTTGTTAGGAAAAAGCTTTCGGAACAATAAGTATTTTATGAATTTAATAACAAACTCATCGTTGGTAAAAAGAAATATAATTAAAATCTTTTATCGAGGAATAAATTAGTTTTTATTGCTGACATACATAATGATGTATTATAATCAGCATTTATTACTTCAGACAATGGAAGCTAGCTAACATAATTTCTTCAGAATTGGAATAAAAGATCGTCTAAAAAATATAATTTATCAATGGTATATGTCTTTATCTGGCACGTAGTATTGACTCATGTAATGTTTCTGGTTTGGATGAGTAGTAAATAAAAACAGTACTTATTTGTTTATTGCTCTTTTGTAACCGTCGTTGAACAGGTTACCAAATTTCGGGTTTACGACTGCCAAAGTTCAACTCCGCAATCTCGTAACTTTGAACCCAATCCAGAAGACAAGTAACCTCATGGATCAAGTATTGGGAGAAATTTTCCTTCATGGAAGACTTTTTAATAGAATTAACCAGCATTTACGTTACACGGAAAGGAGAAAACCACTTACGGTTAGCTTGACGAAAAAGAAACTTTAAGACATGATCCTTTGAACACGGAGGATGTTTTACATCAGCACTGTGGTCGGTGCGGGCTGGGTGCGGAATTCGAATCGACTAGCCATCCCTGATTTGAACCCTGTTTACCTCATTGGGAGAGGAGACCTCTCTCCACTAAATCACCACTGCTCATACTTATTTATTTGCTATTTTTGTTTACAATATTATATTAAATATACTGCACAGCGTTATTTTAATTTAAAATAAAAATAAAAAAAAAACTCCATCGGCCAGTTTGTCTGCGTTTTCATTTCTACCTAAATGGTGGCATTTGAAGCTAAAATATTGACAATATTTGTAGTGGTTGGCGCGTAGAGCATTGCAAAGAGCATTGATTTTCATATTTTTGAAGAGCTCTTTTTAACTGCTTAAAAAAAATTAATGATGATTAAGAATGTCAGGTGGTGGGTTTTATTGCAAAAGTTTTTTTCTTATTTTAATTTTTAAAAATGATAATGTCAATATAAAGAATGCCAACACAATTGCCAGCGTTCATGTTTGTTTTTGTTTTTAACTATTTAAAGACACACATAAGGATAATTTTTATAAAAATCTAACCAAAACAATTTCATGTTTTTTTCCTTCCAAATAACAAAGTAGCTCTAATCAGCAAACTTTTAAATCTGTATCTCTTTATGTAAACTAGTGTGAGGCGTTCAATGGCGGTAAAGCTTTTAGAGTATTGCTGCCCTTAGGCAGCAGAACTCCAACCAGTCGATGCACTTGGAAGGTTAACTACCTGATTGCTGAATCATTTAATTATTAGAGCTGAGCGATATATTGCTCTATCACGATAACAGTATTTTAAATGTATCTCTAATGCATAGTGAATACTACGTTTTAATGCGTTTCTAGTAAATTAAAAAATACCGATAACTATATTACCTTAAAGGCGCTATTTTCATAACTAGTTTTTATTGTTATGAAATTGTGGTCAGTTAATTTCTTCTTCTTAACTAATATTGCCACTACCGTACTTAAACTACAATATATTTAAACTATCATACAATTACCGTACTGTATGATAGGGATATTTCTAGTAAAAAAAATGATAATTCTGGCATTAAAACCATGAAATATACAGTATTTAAACCTTTTTTTTGGTAATTTTTCCTTTTATATAGGAACGGTTTACTGGAAATTGTGGTTTTCGAAATTAATAGTCTTCAATACGGCACTTTTAGAAAAAATTATAAACTGAAAAATTTATTTTACCTAATAAACGGTTTTTATGCCGTACACTAAGCAAATAAATTGTATCAACAAAAATGTGTCAAAATTTTAACTTTTTAAAAAAAATGCCTCATGAGATTAGCACTATGAGCATTTTCTTTTCACTAATTTTTACTATACACTACTTTGTATAGCAGAATAAAAACTTTTCAAAGCAATATATTTAAAAAAAAGACATCTAAGAATGTGTCTCGAATCTCTTTTTAAGAATGTAGTTCCTATAAAGTAATGGCAACTATGAAAAAAACTAAAAGGGAATTGGTCACTTCCTAAATCCATGTTAACAACTATTATAAACAATATTTTAATCAGAGTTTTCTTAAACCAGTTTGATTGTGCAGATTTTAGTAAACAAACTCAACTAAAACTAGTTTTTATTGCTTAAAAAATATTTCTCTTTAAAATGGCGAAAAAAAACATGTTTTTACTTTAGTTAGAGAGATAATATTTAAATTTTTAAGAATTAACAATGACTATAGTCCAAAAATAAGGAGGGTCATTTTTATATTCAAAATAAACATCAAATAATTTAACTTTAAAGCTTTTTTATTTCAGTTACATCCGCAAATATGCTTCAAAATTTTATTTTTTTTTAAATTAAAGTTTTTTAAGATGTGTTCTCATTTTCTATACACTATTTTGTTCTATATATTATTTTGTATAACAAAATAAACAAATTTAAAGCAACGAATTTTTTTAGAAATAAAAGTTTAAACAGTGTCTCCCATATCCCTTTTTAAAAAATGCCAACAATGAAAATACAAATAAGAAAATGCTCACTTCTTTATAACAAGTCAACAGTTACTATAAACAATATTCCAGTCATAGGTTTCTTAAACCAGTAAAATTATGCAGATTTTAGTGAACAAATTTTAATTGAAAACGAAACTTATTTGAATAGGCAGATGTACTGTTAGAATTGAACTGATGCAAGAAAACATAATAATTATTTTTCCTTTTATGGCCCATCCAGAAATTCCATTTATAATTAAAGGTGCAATAAAATGGAAATAAACGTTTTGTGTTCAGCGAAAAGCTATGAAATACATGCAATAAAAATAGTAAGAGGCCTCATTATTCGTCTTCGTTATATTTATTGATTCTTTGCAGAACGGGAATTATAAAAGTCTTATGATTACTTTAGAAAATAAGAATATATATCGATAATTAATATTAATGTAAATTAAAAGTTACATTCAATATTTCCTACAGCTATTCCTATTAAATTCAAGAAGACCTAAATTTGCAACTGAGAAAAAAAACCGAAGCTTATTTTGCTTTCAAAATGAAATAAACTAGTTAATTAAAAAGAGCTCAAAAGATGATTTTGATGCTATGTTAACTTAAAATAGAATAAACGCATTTTAAAATTATTATTTTACTATATTTATCTTAAATAACTTTGATATATAATTTACTTTATGTATCAATAATTATATTTGACCATTCAAACCAATTACAGTTTTATGTAGGTTTATCTCCCTTCCATTTTTGGATAGAAAATAGGCTTTTAGCTCAACGTAATTAATTAGGTGAGGTAAATTTCTTTTAACATGCATCGAAAGAAAATTCTGGTAAAATTACCGCAGTGTAGGGTAATAAGATATCTGGTAAAAAAAATCATATTTCCGGTTAATAAAAACCAAAATATACGGTATTTAAACCATTCACTTGGTAATTTATCTGTTCATATGGTAACGATTGACCGAAAATTTTGGTGTTTTCTAAATTATAGTTCTTATTGCAACAAACTTAGTAACACATACAAAACTGAAAACTAATTTTAACCAAATGGTTTTTATATCATGCTTCAAGATATCATGATAAAGTTAAAAAATTTTACCACATTCATCAAATTTTACTACATATAAACTATAATTTATTGTTAATTTTATCAAAATAAATACCAAAGTGCTTCGGTAAAAATTACCGAGCTTTTTGGTGTTCCCATAGAGCCAGAAACATGGTTAATTTAATTTCATTTTGGTAGATTTGACTATATTTTTTCTCATTGCGCATTTAAAAGGGACGAAACTTGCATCTCTCTGAAATGCTTTCATATTAAGCAATTTTCTTAGAATTAGTAATACAAAACAATTTATTTGTTTAGAAACTACATTTTTATAGTTTACATTCTCTTATTAAATCATTATTAAATATTGACATTTATTTAACTTTACAATCTACCTTAAAAATTTATTGACTTCATCATGCATAGCCATTGAAAAGACATCACACGATTTACTACCATTGAAAAGTTAACGGAGCGATTATTGTTTTTCCAGTTGGAGGACCAGTTTCTTCACATGACTTTAAAAAAATAATAAAAGTTATTAAGGTTTTGTCTCCATGTAAAATACTTCGTTTAGCTCGTTTGATTTTAATTATTATTCCAAATTTAAGGCTGAAAACTTGAAGTAAACTCATTAACTGCTTTACAATTATTAAACCGTAAGTTACTGGCATTAAGTCTTATTATAATATTTTTGTAATCTGTGTTCATGCACTTAAAATAATGAAAAGTTCGAAGACATCATTACCATACATCTTTTGTAATAAATACTAAGTAACTTTTTTAGAAAAAAACATTTACCTAGTTGATAATTGGAAATTTAAATTTAAAAATTATTAATGAATTTGTAATGATATCAAACGTGCAATGAAAGTAAAGTGTTTATTTTAAATGTTAATTTAATAAAATGAATACTTATAAAAAAATTATGATCACAAATAATTCTGAATAGAAATAAGTCTGAATACACACACAAATAATTCTGAATAGAAAAAAGTCTGAATACACACACAAATAATTCTGAATAGAAACATAAAAAAAATTATTTGGACATAGAAAGTAGGAGGAATGAGCATAGGCAAGCATAATTCTGTTTATTACAGCCATTTTAATTTTATATTTATTTCATATCCGTCGTTGAACACTCGACCTAGTTTTTCGTTTACGTCTATTAACGCTCAACTCCATAGCTTTATAATATTGAACCTAATCCAGAAGACAAAGGAACTCTTCGATCAAGTATTTAGAGAAACGTTCCTTCATAGAGAATTTTTTTCATGGAACTAACACATATTTACATTACACGAAGAATGAAAACCACACAAACCTCCCACGGTTAGCATGACGGCAAGGGGATCATGATCTTCATCATCTGTCTACTACTGAGAATGTTTTACTTCAGCACTGTAGCTGCTGCGAGTCGGGTACGAAATTCGTATCAACACGTCATCGCTCGGATTCGAAATCGGACCACCTGGAAGCGAGCGTTCTATCCTCTAAACCATCAACTTTTTTTAGACAAAAAAAAAAAAAAAACTATTTTTGCCATGAAACAAATATTATTCCGAAGTAATAATAAATGTTGGTAAGCGGCAGCGATTAAGGGACTCTACCAACTAGTTTTTTTTTTTTTTCATAACTCAAACATTTCGTAGGATGTTTTTGATATCAGATCTTAAATATTAATAAAACTGAACGGAAGTAAAATAACTCTATTGCGATTTTGTAAGAATTAAATAAAGTATTATTATTTAAAATAAGAATGAATCTTAAGAATTTAAGCTTTGGAAATAAGAAGCTTTCTCTATGTGCCTCAGAAATGTAATAATTTTATACATTATTAAAATATCTTGTTTTGTTAATTGTAATCTATTTTCATAATTAATTGAAGACTAATATTTTTAATTTACGTTATGCAGTATTTGCGATTTAAACTACAAACTTTTATTACTATTCAAACATTTATACCTTTACATATTTCCATGCTTTGCTTGGAGCGGTAATTATGTTCGTTACTAGAGTTATTGTTGGATAATACTTCAGAAATAAGAATCTCGTTTCCTATTGAGAAGATAAGAGCTTCTGAAAGCGTAATTGAAAAGGTAAATGAATTTGCTGGCTTCATGATAAAGTTAATGTCTATAAGCGATATTTATAACTTCTAAATGCTTCTAATTACGTTTGAAGTCAATTTCAAATAAAAATATAATCGTTAGAAATCATATGAACTAAATTAAATTATTTTATTAATTTATTTTCGCCAATTTACATTAAAATGAAATCTGAATTATAAAATATAGTTTACATAAACAAAACAAAAAATGTTTACTATAAATTTGCACTCATTTAAAGAATTAAATTGTCCTAATATATGTAATTAATTATGTTTGAATTGGATTTTTTTTTTAAATGTTTCGCATGTTGATTCAAAGAGCTGAAATAAAAGGTATAATAATGTTTTAGAAATTTTCAGAATCTTTAAAAAAATTATTTGCAATATTCATAGCTAATTTATTTTTATATTCTTTCTTTGTTTGTATTCACAAAAAAAGATAAAGAAAAGAATACTGACTACAACGTGTTGATCAGATTATATGCTAAATTTTTGTTTAAGCTTTTTAATGTCTAGTCAACATTTTTAACGCAAATAATTGCTCATATTAATAAATAAAAATTACTAAATCTATATATTTTTTTGAAATTGTGAAAAAAAATACTAATCTGATTTTCATATTATCCAAGTAGAACCGTTTTACCGATAAAGTTTTTTTTTCATTTATAAAGTATATGAAGAATGTTTATGTGAGTAAACGTTTTACAAGCTTATGGCAAAAGTAAGACAACACATTTTTAATTCTAAAAATAAAAGTTTGTTGTTCAATTTAAAATAACATTCAGCTAAAATAAATACGAAAACAGAATTGAAAAGAATTTCGAATAGATAACATTATAAATGTGTTAGTTGTGATGGGCAATTGAGATTACATATTAGTCGAGTATTGCAATTTATGCTCAAACTAATATTTCCTCGAATATTTCGTTATATTTTCTCGAATCGTTATATTTTCTAAGTTATATGGCAATTTATTCTTTAAAAAAAAATTTGACGTCATTTAGAAAATGAAATTACTTACATCACATAAATCATCTGTTCATTCCAAATCTGTGTTTTAAGCACGCGCTTCAAACTTTGCTATTACTAAGATCATTTTTCCAAATAACTCAAAACATACGGACACATATATGTACAGTTTTATTTTAAAGGAAAAAGTATAAAGCATATTTAATATAATTTATTAGAAACCTGAATTTTAAGCTTCTGGTTAAAGAATATTATCTCAAAGCTAAAGTTTTATTTTTACGTTCAGTGGTAAAAAGAAATAAGTGATCTAAAAATATCCTCTTTATTTCAGAATTTTCCATATAAGTGAAAAATTCCAACAAATGGAAAATTCTCTGATGACTTGCAGTCGTTAGGCTTCCCAAAAATAAAGGAAAATAGTTTTAGTTTTGAATATACCAAGCTTCCTCGTTTGTTATAGTCCTTGGAGGGATTTAAGAAAACTTTTTGTGCCAGTTCATAAATATTTAACGTTTAGAAATAATAAGAGTTGAATATTTTGGTTGAGTTGGAATTTCAAAGCAAGGCAAAGTTTAATTGTATCCTCATTTGCTATGTTCTTTGCTATAAAGTAGATGATAATGTGGTAGCTTTTGATTTTGTTTCCCGTGAAAACTTAAATAGAGGCTAAAATTAAGTACGGATATAATAAAGATATAATTTATAGCTTGTTTTTATAAAGAATAAATAGAGTTTAAATTTACTGTAAAAGAAATCATTAAACTAAATACGAGTTATAAGTAATTCATGTATAAAGAACGTTTTAATGTAAATATTTTTCACAAAAAATTGCTTAAAGTTTTGTTAAAACGCAGCTATTAATTAAAATTCTTTTTTAAAAAAATTATTAATGTTGTTGAGTACTAAAGTATTCTAAATAATGTGTGTAATCATGGTTTTGATATTTTTTAAGAATTTAAAAAATTCTTTGATAATAATTACTTTATTTAGAAATGAAATGAAAAAAAGTCAAAAGTAATGTAAGAGTTTTAGTTACTTCCTAATAGCTCACTGATTTTGAAAATTTTGATTATGAAGCTATTAATTTTAAAAAAAAATATTACGAAAAATAAAGTATGAGATATTTCTAATATCAAAAATTTGCATTCTCTTATACAATTATTGTAAAACAATTAATTTTACGGCGATATTATATATTTTTTCTCTGCAAATCAACGACATTGCAATTAAAAACATTTATTATTAATTTGAATATTTGCCATTAGTATTCAGTAGAAACTGAGGTAATTTTTTGTACTTTCTGCAGCACTACAATTTTTTATTAATGTTCACCTTGTTAAAATAGATAGTTAAAATCTTCAATTTAAAATTTGAAAATTTTTTTTTTGGCAGAATCTATAAAAATATTTTGATATAAAAGGAATATGGAACAAATTCTAGAAAGAGATTCTAGAGAAAGATTCTAGAGTGAGATTCTAAGAGAAATTGAGTCTTAACTGTTTTTAAATTCTAAATGATCCTAAAGTCCTTGGTTTTGATTCCTATACTACAAAAAAAAATAATGTTCCTTTTTTTGCAAAATTTACTAATAAAGAATAAAAATATAGGTGAGGTATTTTGCTTTTCCTATTTTTAATGCTGTGGTTTTCTGCTCTGCTCACTCATATAATTTCTATTTAATTCTGCGTTTAAATAATAAAATGAAATACATTAAATAACTTTTGTCATAATCATTGGATTTTTCAAAAGTTAAAATTTAACCCAATGACCACATTTATGTCATTTTTGAAACTACACTTAAAAGGCGATTTAATTTGTATTGAACATTAATAAAAATAGGATTGAGTGGAAAAAAAACGAATAAAGGTACACGCAAAACTACATTTTGTATTATTTACCCATTGATGGTTCCGCTCGTAATAAGTCATATTTTAATCTGAATGTCTTCTGCACATAGCAAAAGCAGTTTTTCTACGTTATTAGATAAGGAAATAGCGTATAGAGGAGGAACATCTTCCAGATTTGACTCGTTTACTAAATCACAAGTGGGTTAAAGATACTTTTACTGTAGCTCTTAACTTGGAATCAACAATGGTTAAAATTTAGAGTAATATACCGTGATTTCATACCACGGTAAAATTCTCTGGAAACATTTAACTGTATATTTGTACAGTTCTGTAATTATTCAGCGGCATGATTATAGAGGACTCATTTTTAATTGAAAAGTATTCTAACGTTCACTGTCAAATGTATTCTAATTCAATAAGTTAATATTTGTAAAATATATTGTTTATAGGTTTTGAAGAACGAGTCATTATATAATTATTATGTGCATCACTGGGAACTCATAAAATATATAAAAATAATAAATTAAATAAAAACGTAAAAATAATTATTATCTTAACTTGGGTGTATTAGTATACTTTAATAGAAATAGCTTTTGTAACTTAAACAATAACCTAAAAATTAGTCGAGTTGCCATTTTTCAAAGTATAGAACTCAGTATAATTTCGTAGTATTATGTAATTCTCAATAATATCTTAACTTTAATATTACAAGAATAAACATTAAAAGTATAAGCTTAACTTTGTTTTAAACATCATTAAGACCCAAAAATTACTTTGTAAGATTAATTGAAACTTGTATTTTCTTTATTTTTTTTAAAGTTTTCAATAAAAGAAGAAGTAAAGAAGGATTTGAATAAATAATATTATATTTAACAAAATTAAAAGCTTTCTAAAAGTTAAGTTTTTAAGTTTGAGCTTTTATGTTTACGTTAACTGCAAATTTCATTTAAACGGATATTTCTTACTAATAGATAATATTTCTATTTTCGAAAAAAGGAAAGGAAAGAAAATATAAACAATGTTCCGTTATTCAAAACTGAAAATTTTCTAAAAACTTGTTTTTGAGTTTTAATCACTATATCTTATAATAATAGACGTTATTTATTATTTGTTTTTTTTAAAGGACCAAAATAAACAAACTTTTGAAAAGGGTTCAATTTTACTTTATAATAAATATTTCAGTAAAACATTCTGCGAAACGTGTTTGCAAAATTAAAATCAATATGCCTGATGCCCCGACTAAAACTGTTATGTGTTACGAATATTTCAGAAATTAGTTTAGTGGAATATTAAAAAAAAATACACATGCTTTTTGGTATCACTTGCATAACTTCTGCACTAACTATTACTCAACATTTAATCCTTAAAAAATTACATCATAAGAACTGTGACGTAAATTGGATGTCCGATTATAGGTTTTCCATGATATAATCCGACGCAAGTTGTTTAAATCATGACAGTTTCCTCCAATGCATAGTCTAACTATTTTAGAATAATCTACCTAATCCTGTGTTTAATGGCGAAACTTGCATTTGTGTCATTACTGATAATCAGCCGGCAAGAGTCATGGCATATGGAAAATGTCATCTCTCCGAAATAGTTGTTGTTTGATGTCTGCATCAAAATATGAAAATGCTTTTAGTGCTAATAGCTTATCACCTGTAATTTGAATTACTAATGCATTAAAATCACTATTTTATGTAAATCAACTATACTATGATTGGGTTGCTCATCTTTCGTGTATGTTTAATCGTACATGTTTTATCGTATATGTTTAATGTGTTTATTTCAAGCAATCATTTAACTGCACATAATGTGACATATTTTAATTATTTTACTAAGAAATATCAAATTCTGATATAGTAAAGGATTAATTAATAATTCTTTTCTTGCATTGAAATTGAATAAATGTCTTGCTCAAAATGATGTCAGTAAAATGTAAATTTTAATGTTAAAATTGATCAAAGTACAAACTAAATCCTATACTGTATAACATTTACGTAAATTAAAAATTCTACATTTCCATATTTTATCCAACGGCAGAATAAAGTAACTTCTTAGCAGAAAAAAATAAATTCAGATCAGATTAATTATATTGAAATCTCTAATCTAATACATTAAACGAACTAGACCATTTTTTTCATAACAGAAAATATTTGTGTAGCGATATTCGAATTGATTTTTGGTTTTGGCTAAATGTTTTTGCATGAATGATTCAAGTTATAAGATTCTGAATTAGAAAAAAAATAGCTTTCGTACTTCAGAAATATTTTTTTAACACGCATTTTTTTTGTTTAAATAGATTTTTTTAGTTTTTAAATAACAGCTTTATTTATAACATTTCAGATACAATATTAAATATAATTTAACGTAATTTTTATTTCCAGATGCAAACTCAATACTAAAAAAAAAACATTTTTATTTCTCTATATGAAATTATTTTCTTATGTTTAAAAAATCTAATGAAGGTAAATATTTAGTTATCAATTTTTATTCTCATTTTTTTAAAACAAAAATTAATTTTTTTAACACTGTTAATGTTTTAAATGTAATGTTTAAAAAGTAAATAAAATTTATCTGTAGACGCTTTATCATAAGCAAATTTTATACTTCTGCTGTTACTTATATGAATAGATTCTTTATTACATTAAAAAAGTTGCCATTGTAAATTTTTCTTGTCTAAAATTTAACCTACGATACATTAAAAAAATTCTCGATTCAAACTCTAGATTCTAGATTCAAATTATTTTATAAATTGCCGGCACTTTGCGTCATCATCCGTAAAAAATACATTTAACAGTAAAATCCATTTTTGCTGTAAAATACTATACCAAAAATTTTACAGTAATGTTTAGTTAAATAGAGTGATTCAGAGATTTTACAGTAATTATTACCGTAAAAATAATGGCTTATCAGATTTTTTTTCCGTGACAAATAACGAAAAAAATAGATTTTATTTTAAAAAGTAACACCACTCCGTAATGTTTTCACTCTGAAGTGAAAAGAACAAATAAAATATTTTATGCAAGCATAATGGATACTTATTTGCAGAAAAGTGAACTATGGTAATACGGAAATCTACATGAAATTAACAATTAAAAAAACTTTAAAAGAATCACCTGTTTTACCACTATAAGTAAATAT
Organism: Parasteatoda lunata; assembly: GCA_949128135.1. Taxonomy (NCBI): domain Eukaryota; kingdom Metazoa; phylum Arthropoda; class Arachnida; order Araneae; family Theridiidae; genus Parasteatoda; species Parasteatoda lunata. The sequence continues at coordinate 60,350,125 of OX421972.1, read as the reverse complement.
TATTAGAATTGAGTCAAACAATAAAGGTAAAACAAAATCTTATTGTGCTTTGAATAATTTGATACCTCTTTTCAATTCCTACTATTTAATTCTAACAATTCTTATAATTTTCAATTCCTATTACTTCCTATTTCTCAATTTCTTACATTTACAGTCACTTTCAAGTTTTTTCTTTAAATGTATACTTATTTCGTTAGAGTGACGTAGCCTCTATCGGATTAAATCATATTGGTTTGCTATCCTTGACATAGCTACCGTACGCTGCCGTTCGTAAAATTTTAAGTAATTGCGCATCAGAACTTCTAGTGCTCATGTGTTTGTTTTGGTAAATTGCGCATGAGCCCGTGGAAAAATATCAAACTTACGTAAGTGAAAATAAGCGATAGTGCAAAATTCCGTTAGTTAAAAACGCTAACGTATTGGAATCTCATTTTAACTTTGACCACAAAATCAAAACAATTATTTACAATGGATGTAGACTATCTCTTTAAAACTGTGTCATACGATTAAAGATGCTTTGCTCTACTTAAAATTACAGTTCTGTAAGCAGAAAAATTTGCTAGATTACAGATTTTTATGAATTCAGTGATAAAGAATGCAGCCTATTAATAATAATAATAATATTATTTGGCGTTGTTTTCTACACTAAAAAAGCATTGTCGCAACTACCAGAATATGGAAAAATTTACCATGTCTCTGGCTCTAAGAAATATCAAGAAGCTCCATAATTTTTACCAAAACGCTTTGGTAATGATTTTAGTAGTGATAAAATTTGGCAAATGTGAAAAATTTCATAACTTTATCACGATGCACTAGAGCATGGCATAAAATCCTATAATTTTTAATTCCTATTCGGTTAAATTTACTTTCAGTTTTGAATTTTTTTCTAAATGTGTAAGATGAACTATAACTTTGAAAACCTGAATTTTCAGTAAATCTTTACTATATGATAGAAAAAATTACAAAATGAATGGTTTAAATACCTTATATTTTGGGCTTTATTTCTAAAATTATTTTTTCCCCAGAAGTTACTACCACACAGTTCGGTAATTTAAAAAAAAAATTCTCGATACACATCGCAATAATTCCAGCACAAATATAACTTTTTATTTTATTTAAATAGCTTTTAGGAATTATATATTTGAAAACAACATTCAGACTTGAGAATATTTTTTTATCCATCATCACACATTGTATTTTAAACATAAAGCAAGTAGCATTCATTTAAGAGATAAGGGGATTTAATGGATCGAAACTAATTTTATTGTCTATAAATCTCACTAACAGTATTCAGAATGATTGAAAGATGGGATGAGCTATCATCCCTAGAATAGATTCTCTTGACGGGTATATCACTATGGGTACAGCATCTTCTCCAAGCATCGTAAGCTTTCAGCTCAATTGATCTGTTTGCTTAAATCAACGAAGGGTTATGATAGCGTTCCTTATTATATCATTAAGATACAATTTAATCAAGATGGCTATCCACAAGATTTAAACATTAACCGGAAACTAAGTTTACATTCCGTATTGTAAGTATCGATAATTTAATCTACAAGATTTTGAAATACAATATATAAATATAAATATATTTATCCATTCAATGGAGAAGCAACGATTTACCACCAATTAAGTTATTTTATGCTTTAAAAGTCAAGCATCACTTATTTGTTCCCAAAATAATTTAAATATATACTGAATTTAAAATTTAAATAACTTATAATTTTCGAAACGACTTGAAGTTTCTTTGAATTTAAATTAATTACGTCGTTTAATGGAGAATTTTTAATTTCGGAATTAACTTATAGCACAAAATTACTTACATTTTAAAAGTAATACTTTTTTTCTTTTAAATCATTAAGGTAAAATTCATAAACAGAATAAAACATTTTACTTAAGAATAGAGAAAAAATGACCTAAAATTTAACATTCTAATTTAACTCTTTAATTTAAATTAGGCAAAAGTACCTACCTTTCAATTATTTAAAAAACATGCGCAATAAACGTTGGATATTACAATTTTATTATTTCTGAGAATAATATTGTCATGTTAAATTTTATCTTGAGCGTCAATGACTCAGTTGATAAATCACACTAAGTGTCGCTTAGAACTGGGCTCCATCCACTTTGGCGGCTCGTAGACCAATCAGTTTCCGATCATTGCCAGCTTGGCTTAGAAGTAAGGATTGGATTGTCATAGGTCTCGAAATTGTGGAGTTTTAAACTCCAGGCTGACAACTGGCTATTGAGAAACTTCATGATTTCATTTTAAACTTTCCAATGAGCAGTAGATGTGGATAGCAGATTCGAAATTTTAATTTTCTTTTATCCTATTCACATCCGTAGACTTGCGTTAATCACGCTAATCTCCGTATTTATTATGCAGAATAAATGGCAATTATCTTTCTTCATTTTTATACCCAATAAAAAATTCAAATACACACATACACATGCAATACACATTTTTATCTCTTAATTGACATAGCAACACATACGATTTTTCAACAGGTTTTACTAGTTAAATACTTTGAAAATTATAAACCGTTGATACCTGGAAAATGACGCTATGTGAAGGTAACTTTAAATGTATATAAAACTTTAAAAAGAAAAGATGAATGAAATCTCATTTTCAATAAAAGGTCTTTCACTCGGGTACTTTTTTCCCACGATTTAACCCTTTGACTCAAATTGGACAGTCCCTTTTATATTCATTTTTTACTCTCGAATTACAAATATAAATATATTTTTGTATTGTTTAATGTTAAAAAATGTCTAATATAAAAATGTACTAAAAAAAGTCTATTAGATTATCAGAATAATATTTGGACTATGATATAAAATCCCTCCCCCCAAAAAAAAATTTTTGATTTTTTTTTTTTTTACATTCAGACTCGAAAATTTATCAATAATTGATTTTTTAATTTAAATAAACTTCAATGCTAAATAGCTATTTTTCTTAGATATAAATAACTGAAATTTTGAAAAATTATTGATTGCAAGTGACCCGTGTTTGGAAGATTGTACCCTTAACGCAGAGAAAAAACACATGTGTTTCATGCTGTATGTCATAACCATAAAATATTATAATGTCAAATATAATATTTTTCACTCATTTCGACCTTAATTGATACAAAATAATGAAAAAAGTATGAATAATATGTTTAATAAAAATTCTGCGTCAAAAGGTTAATGTCTCCATAAGCTCCTCGTAAAGCTACAAAGTTGACTATAGAACTATTTGCTTCTTTTTTAGATAAAATTCAAAATTTAAAACACAAGCTTAAAGAAACTTTTAAAGATATATAAGCTATTTAGATTGACTTTTCATTTTCCACAATCTAATAAAAAAATGCCATTTTTTCGTTTCGTGCAAACTCAGAGAAAAAATTTGCCTCACCTTTAGAGAAAAAAATCACATGATAAGATTCTTTATAAACAGAGAAGCAAATATGTTTAGTTGTTCATCATAAAATTAATAAAGGTTATAACGATGTTTATCAGTAAATTATTTATTTACCCCTTTTAATGTTTAACAAAAGAATTTTGTTACCGTTTCGCAATAGTTAAACAGTGGTAAATAAGCTTATAATAAGTTAAATTTACATTTCAATAAATTACATTTACTTTATAATAAATTCGTAAATGATATGTTTTATTAAATAAATAAATTAAATCAATAAATATAAAATAAACATCATAATTATTAAAACAATGAATACAAATTATTATATAATAAAGGTATATGAAGAATTTCCATAACTGCTTAAAAAGGAAAGTATTTAATCTATAATAATAAAATGAAGAGTTTGTATGTGTCTCTTTTTTTCTTCTCTTATACCACAACAACTGTTTATTCTATCATCTTGAAATTTGGAGAGTAGTTTTCTCTCTCCCTTTCGCATGCCTGTTAAGGCAGAAGGGTGCGATTGTTCTTGTTTCCCATTAGCGCCAAGAATTCCACTTCTGCCACACCCATACGTCACACACGTTTATAGAGCGTACCCATTCATACATCCATTCATTCATCCACAAATCGTAATTTTGACCTGAATCAGAGAACGATCGATCTCCAATCCAGTACCCCCAGAGGTATCGATTTGTTATGGGAACGTGGAGGACTTTGCAACTCGATAGATTTAACGGGCATTAATCACTATTTACTACACGAGGAGTCTTCGGCCCGCGGGGTTTGAACCCACGTACTCTGCGACCTAGCAACCAGGCTATTCCGGCCACTGGAGAGTAGTTGAAAAGGGAAAATTTGCCTCTGATCCTAAAATTCGTTCGAATTTTTCAATTAGTTCGTCCGGTAGAGCCGCATGAAAAATGGAATTCATTCACTGTCTTAAAATTCATTATTGATATAAATGAAACTTATGCACACGTTCTTCAATGTAAAATTATTTTCTTATTCAATATGTCAGATAAACTCAATGATCAGCAGGGACCATTGGCGGATTAAGTCACTAAATTAATATTTCTAAAGTTATTTGAAACCAAGTGTTTATTTTATTTATAGTTACTCTTTTAAAACATGAATCTATAACTATTATTAATTCACTAAATTAATATTTCCGAAGTTATTTGAAACCACGTGTTTATTTTGTTTATAGTTATGCTTTTAAAACGTGAATCTGTAAAACTAAGCATTTTTAAATGAACAGTGATTGAAATAAAAAATAATAAGATATTATTTGCTAGCAAACAGCTCTATTGAGTAAAAAAAAAGTTTATTGAAAGTTCTTTAATATTGAATTGTTTTTATTTCATTTTTTTATGTCAAATAAACCCATGGATAAGAGTGGATGACGTATGAAGAGTCTAAAGTTACCGAATTAGTAACTCGAAATTTATCTGAAACAATGTGTTTATTTTGTTTATAGTTACGCTTTTGAAAGTTAAAAAGGTGTTTCTATAAAATTAAATAATTTAAAGTCAATGGATTATTGAAATTAAAAAAAATAGGCCTATACCATAAAGCAAAATAAATAGATAGAAGGTACCTACTTATTTATTTCGGGGAACCGTAAAATTTTTCTTAACTATTCATGAAGACAATAATACCTAATTAGTTTTGATAATTAGTACGACTGCTATTGTGGTAATAGGTGCTGTTTTTTTTTAGATATCAAATATAGGTATTTAATATAGGCAGCGTGGTTAATACCTATACAAACAATAGCATCATGTCAAATGATACTGAATGAATTTAACTTTTATTGTGATGGAATAACCATCTAGATATACTTATTTTGCTTTATCTAATAACGTACAGCCACCAAGGAGTTAAGAAAATAATGAAAATTAGAAAAATTGTAATAATTCTAAATTTTTTAACTTTGCTGGCATATGTCAGTCACGTGCATAATTTCATAGTCTAGATAAATACTGATTTAATTATTTTTTCTCTCATCTGTATTAGCAACGAAACATTCACAACTAGAGATGTATAAAAAATAGTAATTTCTTAAGATAAAATGAGATTTCTTGACATAACACAAAGCCACCAAAGAGCTCAGAAAATATTGATATATTAGAAAAATTGTAAAGATTTTAAATTATTTAACTTTGTCGGTATATGTCCGTCACGTGCATAATTTCATAGTCTGGATATATACTGATTTAAGGATTTTTTCTCTCAAATGTATTAGCAACGAAGCATTCACAGCTAGAGATATATAAAAAATAGTAATTTCTTAAGATAAAATGAGATTTCTTGACATAACACAAAGCCACCAAAGAGCTCAGAAAATATTGATATATTAGAAAAATTGTAAAGATTTTAAATTATTTAACTTTGTCGGTATATGTCCGTCACGTGCATAATTTCATAGTCTGGATATATACTGATTTAAGGATTTTTTCTCTCAAATGTATTAGCAACGAAGCATTCACAGCTAGAGATATATAAAAAATAGTAATTTCTTAAGATAAAATGAGATTTCCTGACATAACACAAAGCCACCAAAGAGCTCAGAAAATATTGATATATTAGAAAAATTGTAAAGATTTTAAATTATTTAACTTTGTCGGTATATGTCCGTCACGTGCATAATTTCATAGTCTGGATATATACTGATTTAAGGATTTTTTCTCTCAAATGTATTAGCAACGAAGCATTCACAGCTAGAGATATATAAAAAATAGTAATTTCTTAAGATAAAATGAGATTTCCTGACATAACACAAAGCCACCAAAGAGCTCAGAAAATATTGATATATTAGAAAAATTGTAAAAATTTTAAATTGTTTAACTTTGTTGGCATATGTCAGTCACGTGCATAATTTCATAGTCTAGATAAATACCGATTTAATGATTTTTCCTCTCATCTGTATTAATAACGAAGTATTCAGCTAGAGATATAAAAAAAATAATAATTTCCTAAGATAAAATGAGATTTACTAACATAACGTAAAGCCACCATGCAGCTTAAAAAATAATAATAAATTGAAAAAGCTGTAAAAATTTTAAATTATTTAACTTTGTAGGTATATGACAGTCACGTGCATAATATCATATTCACGTGACTGATTTAGTGATTTTTTTTTCCTCATCTGTACTAAAAATGAGGTATTCAGCTAGAGATAGATTAAAAAAATGAAAATTTCCTAAGATAAAATATTTGTAGAAACAATCGTTCAGAAATGTCTCCACTGTCTAATTGATACTCTTGTTAAGTGCTTGCGAGAGTAAAAAACCAATCAGAATACATAATTTAATCCAGTCAATTTCATTGACACAATTTGATTTTCTCAACGAAAATAACTTCCCTTTCAGCAAAGGAAGACCTCAAAGCTAATGTTACTACAATAGAACCTAATCTTATTACAAATCACCCACTGTCAATTGTTTTGTTAACACTTTTAGTCATTTTGAAATAACTGCGTTAAAAAAAAAATAACTATTCAAAGAGTTTATTAAAAATGTAAGTCTTAAAGTATACATTAAAATTTTTACCTTATATTAAATAAAATATATTACCATCATTAAATTTTAACTTTTTTGCGTAAAAGCAAAAGAAAAAAAAATATGTTAAAATTACCGTATCATATAGTAATGACATTTCTTTCAGAAAAAAATTCCAATTCTTATAATATCTTCTTATAATAAAATTCCAATTATAATTCAAAACAAAAATACGGTATTTAAACCATTCTTTTGGAAATTCTTCTATTCATATTGTAACGGTTTATAAGAAACTCTAGTTTTCTAAAATTATAGATATTATTACTACGTATTTAGTAAATAACAAAAAACGTAAAAGTACATTTAAAAGACCCAATGGTTTTTATGAAATGTGCTAAGGTATCATAATAATATTCTTTATTTTACTGTATTTTCAAAATTTTATCACATACTATAAAACTATATTTTATTGTTAATTTTACAGAAATAATAACCAAAAGTCTTCGGAAAATACGCGATTCATATGGGGAAAGCTTATCAGAAATTATGTTTTTCAAAATTATTACATTTAGTAACATATACATAACTGAAATGTAAATTTCACCGAATGAAAGTTTTCAGGCCATGCTCTAAGATATCGTAATAAAATTACCAATTTTAACTCCATTGTACAAATTTTATCTCAAATTATTATAAAATCATATTTTATTTTTTATTTTACCGAACTCATTGAAAAAGGTGCTAATAAAAATTACCGAGCTTATTGGTATTCCTATAGAGCCAGAAATGCGATAAATTTTACCATATTCTGCCTGTTTTGAACATACTTTTTTTTTTCTCAGTACGCATATTAATAACATTTTTGTTAACTTTGGCAACAATAACGGAAAATAAGCTTTTAAGGAAAAAAAATACCCCAAAAAATAATTTTAGGTATAATTTTCATCAACACTTTAGCTAATGTTAATTAATTCAGACACGTATTCGTAAAAATATTAGATGAACAAATAGTAGTTACGAGTATTTAATCATCAGTCCTATTCTTACTGTGGAAAATGTTTCGTGGTATTCCTTCTAAAGTAATGTAAATACGAGATAGTCTTACTCAAGCAGTCCATCAAAAAGTTAAATTTATACTAATAGAAACCAGAAGTTACTGTATGAATATTTGTACCAAGTCAATAATCAGAACTAACCACAAAAGTAAAAGATTACAGTACCATTTTCATAAGTTTTACACCAGATACTGCATATATATATATATATATATATATATATATATATACAGTGCACTTTATCGATTATCCGGGTTAATCACCGGTACAGGTTGCACGGACAATCGAAAAACACGGATAATCCGAAAACTTCTTTTTATTAAAGAAAAAATCCATATCAGTACAAAAAATATAAAAATTACTGACATTTGCATCCTGTATAACATCAAACTAGGAATTTTCCTTTTAAAAAAATGTGTAATGCGCCACATATTGACACATATTTCACGAACCGTAATCAAATCCTCCTATACACTCTTATAAAGTTTCATCAGATTGTAGAGCAGCAGAAATTGTATTTCCCTCATTTATTACATCTTCTGGATCAGTAACTATCATCACTATTTGATTTAACAACATAACGATGTCTTCATCTGTAAAATACTGGAAGCCAGGCTCACATGCATCACTTTGAAACCCATCTTCTAATTTTTCTTCATCAAGAATTTCGAAACCCTAGATTTCTTTTGCTTGTTCGAGAATACTGTTATCATATTCTTCTTGAATATCTGAAGAAGATATTCAAGAAGTGGTAGACTTCATCAAGCGGTATGATCTTTCTCCACGATCGTGATAACATAGACGATTTTATCTTTGATCATGCTGCTGATATTCCATATCTTGCAATCCAATAACGAATATTGCTTTCCAAAAATTTGGAAGTGTTATAATTTCATGAATCAAATTTTTTTAATTTTGAAAATGTTTCTCTTTAATTTTTTTTTTTTTTTGCGACTCCGGAATGGGCATGAATAATCCGCAAACCGGATAATCCGCGCACGGATAATCGAGAGTGTACTGATACATATATATATATATATGTATATAAATTTTATTTTATTCATTTTGTATATAATGAAGTTTTACATTTAATCTTTCAATTTAAAAATTTAAAAAAATAAAAAAAATTCTTACAAATTTAAAAACTTAAGAATTTAAAAAGTTTTATTAACAATTTTAAAAATTATTAAAGTATTACCAAAACGCGAAAGTTAATTTGATTGCAAAATATTTCCGAGTTGTTCAAATATTTAGCTCGTATAATTCAGGGTACATTTTCATTATCTTTTTTCCTATACTATGTATTTATATTTCGCATATATTTCGTATATATTCGTATGTAATGAAATTTCTCATGTTTGTCTATAACAAAACACAACAATTTTAAAAATTATTTAAATATAAGCGAAAAATTAAACTGGTTGAAGTTAATTTGACTGCAAATATTTTAAAGTAGTTCAAATATTTAGAAAAAATTCACGGTGCATTTTTATTAGCCCTTTTTCAATGTATGATATGATCCTCAGGATGAAATTCTACGTGTTAGTCTATACAAAAGCACTACGAAGTCTGCTACTCTACCTTAATTTTTTTTAATGAATTCCAGGTACATTTCATTTGCAAAAAATACGAATAAAATTTTTTATTAACTCTTTAAAAATTTATTAAATATACCCGAAAAGTCAAAACGATCGAAGTTACTTTGATTGCAAAGTTCCTTTAAGTAGGTCAAATATTTAGCTATAATCCAGGGAACAATTTTATTATGTTTTTACACTGAGCAAAGGATGTATCAATACATTAAAAAAATTAAACTGTCGAGAAAATATTTATAAAACATTTTAGTACTAGACTTACTAGAAATCGTTGAACAATTCAAAACTATCATGCCTTCTGTTTAAAAATATGGATTATTTGAGAAAAAAATTTAAAATATAAAGAAAGCACATTAAAATTACAAAAATATATATTTAAAAAATATCGCATATATTTGTATATATTTCTTTGTAATGAAAATCCATTGGTTAGTCTGTACGAAGTTTTGTAATCTATTTTAATTTTTTGAGAAATTCTAGATGAATTTTATTTGTGAAAAACAGGAATAAGAAGTATTGCTAACAATTTTAAAGATTATTTAACTATAACCGAAAATTCTATATGGTCGAAGATAATTTCTTTGCAAAGTATTTTAAGGTAGTTCAAATATTTTGAAATAATTCATACATTTTTATTATCTTTTTCTGGTAAACGTAAAGAGTTTATAGATATAATATTTTCAAACTGTTGAGAAAATATTTATTAAACATTTTTGCACTAGATTTACTAAATATCGTTAAATAATTCAAAACTAACATGTCTCTATCAAAAATAAATATTTTTGAGATAAAATGAAAAATATAAAAAGGCAGTTTTAAAATAAAAATTTAAAATAAAAAATATATATTTAAAACAAAATATCTTATATATTTCGTATACATTTGTACATATAATTTCGTATATATTTGTATATAATGAAATTTCACATGTTAGTCTATAACAAAACACTACGAAGTCTCATACTCTACTTTATTTTTTAAAATTATCTTCTTGATGCATTTAATTTGTGAAAAATAAGAATAACAAATTTGCATAACAATTTAAAAAAAAAATCAGATTAATTTTTTTAAATGTTTTTTTCGTAAAAGAAATTTTCTGTACATTATAACAAAAATTTCAAGTCGTTGAAAAAATATTTATACGCATTTTTAACACTAGATTTACTGATATCTATAAACAATTAAAAAATATCGTCCTCATATTGAAAAAATATATTTTTGAAACAAAGATGAAAATTAAAAGAATTAAAAAATTTTTTTCAAGATAATAAATAAAAAAATGAAGAAAAAAAACTTTTTTTTTAATAAAGTATTTTTTTCTTAAAAAAAATAAAACTACTTTACTGTTTAGTTGCTTTATTTTTTTAAACCATAAAACCAAAACCATAACTTACTCGGTGGGCATTATGTCCTAGTAGCCTGTTGCACCGAGGCTCACGCGCTATGAGAAAGATCCGAATCACATTTTCCGGAAAATAACGCATGCGCTCTTTTCCGGATCCAGAAATGTTCCGCGGATGATAGAAGGAAAAGAGTCCGCTTTCTGTCAGTCTTCCCCCAATTGTTTATATTCGCCAGTTAGAGAAGAGATGAAGGCGATGAAAGAATTGTTAGAACAAGTATGTCTGGCGATATTTTCAAAAACAACGCCATAAAGAAGGACGTGATGTTTTTAAGAACAGGAGCATGATTGAACACGTTTTAGCGATGAAATGTGGAGAAAATATTTTTAGCTTTCTCAAAAAGAATAAATTCCAATATTTTTTTCTCAAGCTAGAAGTCAATAAAGAATTTTTCTTTTAAAAAGGATAAATTAATGTTCCTCTTCTTCAAAAAAGAAAATAAGAACTAATTGTTTTGCAAAAGCTGTAATGTTATACAGTTTTTAGTTAAACATTAATTAAAAAAATTCTTTTTGATAGAATAGATTCTATTGAATAGATTCTATTATTTTATCTTGAAGCAAATAAATATTCTTCTTCATATACTTTTTTTATCTTAATTTTTTTATTTATTTGAATACCAAAATCAATGGCAAAGAATATACATTCTATAAGTTTTATTTAGGATTCAAATGCTTCTGTATAGATTTGAATATTTTTTACCGAAATGTTTTTAGACAAAAAACAAATAAAGTTATTTTACTCAAACAAATTTTCATAAAAATGATGAAATAAGACACAGGTTTTGTATAAAATTTGAAAGAAAAGCATTCTAAGGATTTATTTCCAGTAAATTTTAATTTCCAATTTATTACTTGATTAATTTGTAACTAAGTTAGCTGAAAGTAGGATCTTCTGTCTTGGATAGGAGCCGAGATTGCTCAGTGGTTAAGGCACTGGACTGTTATTGTGCAAAACTGGGGTTCGATTACCAGTGGTGGATTGAAGCCCACCCAGCCTTAGATCGGTGGGTCCAGCATGCATGGGAAGTAAAGGTGACTTATGAGCAGTGCTGTCCACATTTCTAGAATCATGCTTTTGGCCATGAAATTGTGGAGCCTTAACCTCTATGATCCTCCTAGTCCACAATGGGTTGTTGCGGGAATGTTTTAATTTTTTTGCTTTAAGTCTAGGACAGAAGGGTATAATTTTCTCAAATCCAAATAAAGTACCAAGAATAGAGATACAAGAAATGTTTATTAATGTTTTACGCTCTCAAATGTGTATTCAACGTATTTTGAACAAAGAATAATCGAATAATTCGAACAAAATATGAAAGTTTGAAAGTAAACTAAGAAGTAGCCATCTCTCCTTAATGTGGAGGTGAGATGATATATTTAATACAGTAAAAAAAAGAGAAATCAGAAAAATAACACATTTCATACAGTTTAACCATGAAAAACTTACAATAAACTGTATAAAATGAATTTTATCTTGGAAAATAAGTAAAAAGAATCTAATGAAGAAGATAAAATCCTTTACTTTCGTAAAACTCAACTGAATTTTTAGCAAAGGTTTTTAAACATGTTTCACGCACCTTTTATATCTCATCCTGTCATCGTTTTTAGTTGTAGTTTTGTATTTTCTCCACAGCTAACACATTCATCAAATCGTCAGCCTAGCAAAGACCAGTGCCGTCCCAATTAGTCTCTATCTGCCTCGATCAGCCTCTAGGTTTCTCCATTTATTGATTCACATGGCTTTTAAGATCTTTTTCAACAGAAACAATTCCCTTTTTTCGGTTTTCGGTAAACTTTCCAAAAGTCAGCTTCTTAACTGAATCACCATCATCCTTTCTATGGATGTGATCCAGACATCATCTTGTTCTACAGGAGTTTGTAACTGAAATTATGTTTGATTGCTTAAGTTTTTTGTGTAATTCCTAATTGTTCTGAATCCGCTAAACATTGATTTCTTTAACAGCTTCGAAGATGGCACTTAGTATTTTTCTTTTAAATATTAGTTGTTTATTTTCCTAGGTCTTGCTTAAAGGCTAGCATTCCCTGCATATATAGGTTTAATCAGAGTATTATATAAATTAATTTTAGTTTTAATGGAAATAAGTTTGGACAGTTGGTTTCTCAATTCAAATTAACACCTATTAGCCATCTTTATCCCGTTATTAATTTCTGTTTTGATATAATTATTAATTTTTATAGTTGTTATTTGTTCATAATTTCTGCGTGATTATTTAAGTATTGATTTAATCATGTCTCCCACCCCTTTTACACATGGGGGTTCAGGCAAGGGGATGTGATCCGGAAAATAACCATATTTTCTTATCGCGAATGAATATCGTCTTTGCTCTGAAGTGGGCGTGGCTAGTTGCACATTCTTGCTCCTTGGATTTCTTTCTATAAATCAGGTAGGACATTTTATTTTTAAAATGTATAGAAATTTAGTATTTTAAATGCTAGAAATGTTGCAAAGGTCACAGTACCTTTGCAACAATTTTTTTAAATAAAGGTATAATCATTCATTTTGTGGATGCTTTACATGCTCATTTAACTTATAATCAATAATTTATCTTCAAAACATAATTAAACTGTTTAACTTTTTTAAAATTTTAAAAAAAATGGAAAAAATTCACAATTTTTAAATCCCTAAGGCTTTTTTATTTTAGCATATTTTCAAAATTTTTTTTTTCTTCTTGCTTAGAATATACATCTTAATAATTTTGTGCATTCATTTGTTGATACATCAATTAGAATATTTTTTATAGATTATCTTGTAAAAAAGTAGAAAAAAAAAAGGTTAAAAATTCCTGTTAGGTACATATAACATGCTGTAAAAATTGTAATACCTCCTAAAATGCTTATTCCATGCACAGTTTAAATAAGTGTATTATACTTAAGATAAAAAAGTTTACTTCAAAGTTCTATCTTAAATAGAAAAAATTACTTAGGGATTTAACTAAGATTAAAACACAAAATTATCATCTATGAGAAAAAGCACTTTAAAGTCTGTCTGCTAAGCAAGCTTCTGTATTAGGACCATCTAAAATCATTCATAACTTTTTTAAAAATGTAGATAGAGAGATGATTTTTTTTTCAGTGCATTCGAAATAGTTTGAAGTTTTATTATAAGCAATAAAAAAAAATTCGATAGTTTGGTCATTTTTCGGGTACTGTGACCCTTAAGCAAAAAAAGAAGATCTTTTAAAACTTGCTATAAAACAGAATATTCAACCGTCATGTAACTGTGATAGAAATTAAAAGCTTGATAGAAATATCCTATGCATATAAAAATGATTCAAAGTTTGTGCTAGAAATGTTATAATAAATTACTAATGAAAGGAAATTAGCAGCGGAGGAAGAATCATGCAAAAACAATTGGACTTAGAATTAGAGAAATTAAAAATTACTTGATCAACTCAACAAATCAACTGAAACAAATACAAAGTAAGAATTATAAAATGGGCGGGGGATATGATTAAATCAATAGCCAAATAATCACACTCAAATTATGAACAATTAATATCTGTAATTAAAAAAAAGTGTTGGATTACAATTTGCCCCTTCCTGCTCGAAGTGCAACCTGGAAATCAACGACTCGCATCTACATTGCTCAAAGCTGAAATATATGGTGAAGTTTAAGTTCGTACTTCACTGCAGAGCTTCTAATTTATTCGGGATAATGTAATTCATCACCATGATGTAATGGAACCTCTGAATAATGCAATCTTTAATCCATATGACCAAATGACCAATACTATCGCCAATTTCATATATATATATATATATATATATATATATATATATATATATATATATATATATATATATATATATATATATATATATATATATATATATATATATATATATATTATAGCAAAAAAAACAAAGAGAAAAAAGAAGAGAATAAATAAGTAATATTAACTGCGCATAAGCTGCAAGTATATAGAACTCATAAAATAGGCTAAAAAATTGAGAAGAAATGGAAGAAAAAAAAAATATTAAAAATCCGGAAAACAAAATAAAGAAAGGATATAATCTCTTCATCAGCTTCTCGGTTCTTATTTCGTTTCAATTTGTTTGAGTGCTCCTCACACTATTGTATTGATATATTTTGCTTTGGCCATATTGATACAATATTAGAAAGCACTCCTTTTTGCGGATATAATCGTGTGCGCTGATGAAGAGATTATATCCTTTCTTTATTTTGTTTTCCGGATTTTTAATATTTTTTCCCTCCATTTTATCTCAATTTCTTAGCCTATTTTATGAGTTCTATATACTTGCAGCTTATGCGCAGTTAATATTACTTATTTATTCTCTTCTTTTTTCTCTTTGTTTTTTTGCTATAATATATATATATATATATATATATATATATATATATATATATATATATATATATATATATATATATATATGAAATTGGCGATAGTATTGGTCATTTGGTCATATGGATTAAAGATTGCATTATTCAGAGGTTCCATTACATCATGGTGATGAATTACATTATCCCAAATAAATTAGAAGCTCTGCAGTGAAGTACGAACTTAAACTTCACCATATATTTCAGCTTTGAGCAATGTAGATGCGAGTCGTTGATTTCCAGGTTGCACTTCGAGCAGGAAGGGGCAAATTGTAATCCAACACTTTTTTTTAATTACAGATATTAATTGTTCATAATTTGAGTGTGATTATTTGGCTATTGATTTAATCATATCCCCCGCCCATTTTATAATTCTTACTTTGTATTTGTTTCAGTTGATTTGTTGAGTTGATCAAGTAATTTTTAATTTCTCTAATTCTAAGTCCAATATATATATATATATATATATATATATATATATATATATATATATATATATATATATATATATATATATATATATATATATATATATATATATATATATATATATATATATATATATATATATATATATATATATATATATATATATATATATATATATATATATATATATATATATATATATATACAAATTAAAAATATAAAGAAAACATGGAAAAAGATGTATAGATTTTTTAAAAAAGGGAAAAAAACATAAATTATTGTGAAAGGAAAATAAAAAAAAATATTTAAAAAGAATTTTTACACGGTTTTCAAAAACTTAAAAAAAAAAAATAAAGAAAATATATAATTTCGTCATCAGCTCACAAGTTATATCCAAAAAAAAAATGCTTTCTAATAAAGTATTAATAAAGCCAAAGAGCAAAATATATCAATATATCAATACCATATATATTGTATATATATATATATATATATATATATATATATATATATATTTTATAAACATTATAATTTTACTTATTTTTTTAATGGTCACGAAAAGCAATGCTTTATCCAAGTTAAACTGCTTCCCACAAAACTAAGTCTGCTTTAATATATTAAAAAATATCGGAGGTATTGAAAATGGCCATATCTCCTCTATGTTTATCTAACCTAGATTTACCCTAACTACAAAATTACATTTCTCTAAGATTATGTAAAGATTGTATAAATATTACTCAGAAGTACGTAAAAATATTTTAAACAATAAGAGAATCAAATTTAAATAAGCTAGGTCCATACAAAGAGATTTAAGAGAAATGTGAGAAAAAAAAAACCCCATATAAGTTAACTTTAAAAATATTAGAATAAATAAAAAAAGTATAAGGAAAAATAAAGAGTTTGTAGATATAAAAAAATATATCTAACTTATTTTTATTACTTTAGAAGATTTAATACTGAACTGCTTAATTGTATGATTCAAAATTGTAAACTCACAAGAAAAGTCATAAACTAAGAGTTATAAGGGTATAAGATGTGGAATTAAATTTATAAACTGAAAACTATAGATAGAAAATTCAGATATTCAGTTGACTATACCAATTCTGTATTTCTAAATCCTATATTGGTATTAAAAATAAAGAATTTATCTATTATTTTAATTAAAAGTGAGACAGAAATTAAATTATTTAATATCAAGAAGACAGTAAAAATATACTAATTTAGTGTTTTAAAAATGTTAAGGAAACACGTTTTATTACCACTTAAAAACATTTTGTGGTTTAATTGAATTTCCCTTATGTATTCGAAAAAATCTCAAATTCATATTATTAAGCTGATGCTATTGGTTTCAATAAGCACATTATTTTTATTATGAATAGAGTAGTAAGGAAGTAATCTTTTGGGAGAGATTTTGTATTAATTTTCATTAATTAACTATTTTATAAACTGAATTATCTATTGAAGAACTTTGCTGATTATTCGCAATTATTTTTATATGGCAATTTATCTGAGTTAAAGGATGATTTTTCTTAAGTAAAAAAATACCAATTTTCTGGGAATAGGTTATTATTACTCCCGTAATTCAAATGTTTAGTCAAAAAAATCGTTTTCCGCTCTCCTAACCATTCAATAAATTATCCTACTATGTCTAGTTAAAATTAGAATTTGTCTTGCATAATTATTTTATTTCGGGCATTCCCTTTTTTCATTATTTTTATAAATGTTTTAGAGTTTTTAAGTGTTTGGTTATAAGAGTATTTATTATTACAATAGCATAAATATATTCTTAATAATAAAAAAATAAGATCATTATAAGATTAACAATAAAAATTGTCAATAATTTTGATACATTACTTGCTTTTTCAATGATTTTGTCAATAATTACAGTAAAATTAGCAATAAAATATGATTTTTTAATACTGTGTGATCAAATTTGGTAAATGCGGTAAAATTTGGTAATTTTGTCACGATATCTTAGAGCATGGCATAAAAACTTTTATTCTCTTAATTTACTTTTCTGTTTTTTATATGATACAAAATGTAATAATAAAAACTATAATTTTGAACTATATCAATTTCCGGTAAACTTTTACCGTATGAACGGAGAAATTACCAAATGAATGCTTTAAATACCGAATTTTATTACCAGACATTATGTTCTTTTTTTAAGCAGAAATGTAATTACCATGCACTACGGTAATTTTACCAGATTGTGTTAAGCAGGCTTCCCAAACTATCAAATTGTATTTTAATTTGTTTAAATACCATAAATAAATCAAAATTTACTTAAATTTATGCGCTGTTGCTTTTTTTTTACTTGCTCAACGTGCATTGTTCAATTTTTGATGCCAAAAAAAAGTCTAAATTAACACTTAACTCAATAACTGAAACCCATTAGAAATTTACTTCTTTCAAAATATTTTCATCACCTGAATATGTCTTTCTGTCCATTTTAAATGCCAAAAAAATGTGATGAGAGTGATTCTTATTCAGTATTAAATAACAATACATTTGTGTTTTTAACTTCAAAAATTCCTTAGAAGTAGTATAAAATGAATTGTATTATGATTAAAATACTTATTCGAATTCTAGGAACTTTTCTGAAACGTCCGTACTTCGTCCTTTCTACCTAATGAAAGTAAAATGAAATGAGTAAATACTGCTTTCCCCTTAACTAAGAATGCTAATTAACATTTAAGACTAATTAGGAATCATGCTTTCTGGGAATCGTGCATTACATAATGATCCCCAATAAAAAAAGATTTAATCTTAAGAGAACTAAATTTTATTTTCAAACAAAATATAAGTAAAGATATATTTTCCTTTTAATTAAAAAAGTTTTTTACTTTAAAATTAAAAAAAAAAATTCCCTTTAATCAACTATGATAATTATCACTTTCAAACTAACTTCTTGAAACTAAGAAAATAAGGTTTAAAATAGAAGTTTTGTTACTCTTTTTTTCAAAAAATAAATGCATTTCTTAACATATAATTTCTCTTGACTGACACTTGAAAAAACACCAAGTTTCTTCATTAGATTCTCCCGTTTTGTTTTTAAAGTCGTTTTATAGTCTGTTAATAAAATCAAACTTTGGTCTCTTAAAGATCTTATTAACTTTGATGATCACTAGGACATTTATCACATAGCTTGTCAGTGCATTTTTGGTTTCTTGGGACAAAATAGACGAGTTTTAAAATTTAGATTTAAGGAACACAATAGATATGTCCATTATCAAGAATACCAGAAATAATCAATTGCTGCTCACTGTTGGAATCTTGGGCATCAACTCAATTTTAACATTGCCAAAATTATTTCTACTTCAATCAAATCAGCTCATCTTGATACTCCGTAATCTTGCTCTATTCATATGAATGCTGATATCCTTGTTAATGACATTGCTCACTATCTTTCTATTCTTGTTTTGTTTTTCATCTTTTTTTTCTCTCTTAGCTACCGTGGTTTTTCTAGTTTGTTTCTCACTTTTATTTTTCCTTTTTTCGTTGGCAACTTTGCATTTTTTATTTCAAATAATTTTTGTCACGTCTGGCAAATCTTAAAATTTGGCGCTTTTTTGAATGCTTGAAACATGTCGACTGTCATTTCCTATTTATATATTTGAAGCGAATGAAGTTTTTAATCAGGTCATTTCTTACATTATAAAAATTTGTTTCTAACTTAACATCATTAACAAATTAAAAAGCAAAATGTTTCTTAAAAATAGAGTTTGCGGTATATGGGAAAAATAGAATTATATTTAAACTGAAAAGATGGAATCTAACAATTAATATATAAACCGTAATAATAAATATATACACTGTAAATATGAAACAAATATTTTGGAATTTATATAATTATGTGCTCAATACGTCATCAGTCTAGAGGTATGGGTAAATAAATGCGTTTATACTTAGTTTGAAATGAATGTTATGATTTAATTTACGAAAGTTTGAGAAATCCATTTCAAGAAAATTCCTAAAATAGAACACTGCAGAAAGTTTTGACATTTGTAACGAGTTTATTTGCTATGCAGCTCACTAAAACAGAAATACTGAACCATTAAATTCTATTTCTGAGTAAATATTCTAATGGAGTCTCTCTTCGTGATTTAATCTCCTTTAATCTAGCGATCTGTGAATGTATTTGATTTGACAATATGGTAATTTCGAAGACACCGCTAAGCTTAGATCATGTACATTACTGATAATTAACATTATGCGTTGTGTTATATTTAGTGTTCTGAGTTTTACTGAAAGAAATATTTAGTGTTCGAAAATTTTTTGCAATTTATGAATTAAAATGTAATTAATTTAATTTTCATATCTTTTTTTTTGCGATGTACTGTTAACTTATGGAGCCCTTATATCAGTGTGAATTTTTTGAATCATTTAAAAAGTTCTCGAGATATGGCGAAATACGTCAAAAGTAAAATTAGCATTAAGGGGGTCCAAACTTAGGGCCGCTCTCCTGACCAAACTATGGAGACCATATGTCCCAGATGGCAATTATCCCTAATATTTTGAGAGTCAGAAATCCAAATTCGTTGAAAAAAAGGTATGTTTAATTTGATAAAGTGCATTTTTGTGCCTGAATTCGTAATTTCGAATATCGTCTGCTCTAGTTAATTATCATATTTGAAGTCATCCCACTGTCATATAGGATTGGGTCCCCGAAATTGAAGATCCGATAATTAGATCAAAAGTCATTAGGTCTGTTTTTATGTTGTACACTTTACTTCATTTTGAAAAAAAGTATGTTTATTCTGAGAAAGTGCGTTTTTATGCCTGAATTTGTAGTTTAGAATATCGTTTGCACTAATTAATTATCATATTTGAGATCACCCCGCTGGAACTTAAAAGATTGGGTCCTAGAAAGTGAAGATCCGATAATTAGATCAAAAGTTATTAGATCCGTTTTTTATTTCGTGCACTTTACTTTATTTCGGTAAAATAATTATTTAAATGGAAGAGTTTGTTGATATGTTCTTATATCCAATATTTAAATTTAAAAAAAAAAAAAGTATCGCTAGATAGAATTCCAAGGAATATTTAAAGAATAAAAACAATTTTTTTTTTTTGGCTGTCTATTAATATCTCTAAATGGCCATAGTATTTTTATTAGCCTCTGTCTACAAAGGGGAAAAACTACTTTTCTCTCATCCAGTAACTAATGAAGTCACCATTGATTTACCACCAATTTTCCCACAAGCACGTAATGCGATATCCAGAGAAAAAGCTGAGCCTTCCGATTAAGCTGCTTATTTTCTCAGCAATCCGTTTCGGTCAATTCCTTTCAGCAATTAATCTCTTTTTTTCATAAAAAATAGTTATTGCTTTGCTAGTACTAAGCCTATTTTCATTTCTTATAAAATCTTCAGAAAAAAAACTTATAAATTCCCTACCTTTTTTTTTTAGTTTTAAAAGTGTCAGTAAGCTAATTATTAAATTTATTTTTTAAGGATTTGAACCCATGAATTATTAACCACGTCTTTTTAAATATGCTATTTTGACCTATAACTGTTCTTTAGTATTGTTTCCTGATGAGTAATGTGCAAGCTTGAAAACTTTCTACTTGATAACACAAAAAATTACGGTATAAACACGTAATACAAAAAAAATATTGTCTGTGCGTAAAAACGTCATAAGAAAAATACTTTTATAGTTCATTTTGAACTGTCGTTTGCCGCTTTATCGCACCAAGTCCTTTATTTATTTAAACAAGTAAAGTTTAAAAAATGAAAACTCACATATAAAACGTTATAAAAAACCAAGCCGTGATACGTATCTTATTATTATTTTATATAAGTTAAAGTAAATACTAAGATACACGCAATGAAAAATTAGTTCAACGTTTAATTTAAAGTCACACTATGAGAAAAAGTATGATCAAAACTTCAAGAATATGGTAAAATTTACCACGCTTTTGGCTCTACGGGAACACCAAAAAGCTCAGTAATTTTTACCGAAGCGCTTTGGTAATGATTTTAGTACAATTGCAATTATTACTTAATTGCAATTATTTCGAATATTTATTCAAGAGAAACAGTTATTCCCCATTAAAATTTCCATGATTGGTAAATTTTGAATATAAATGACAACAAAATTTGAAACTACTTCTTTTGAATTTTATATTTTTTAACAAATATAATTCTAATAATCTAACAGATTTTTAGCAACCATTATACGGTTCTTCATAATTAAAAAATGCCAAAATATATTTTTAGTTGCAATTAGAGAGTAAGAAAAAAATATATATAGAACACCGGTGTCTAATCTGCGTCGGAGGGTTAATCAAAGTCAACAAAAATTTAGATTCATTTGCACGAAATTATTGCTCAACTTGGTCCCTGGCTAAACTATTTGACGCCCTAATGTATAATCTTAATTACCAGGTGATACTATGCAACTTTATTGTTTTCACGTGATTGAAACCGGTCTGCACTTGCTTACGTTCGGGAATCAATTGGTTAACATTGTAATGCAATACGTTAAAAATAAATATAAATAGGAAGTATATGAATCTCCTGAATAAAAACCCATTTCTTGTATGTTTAAATATGAAAGTATTGCATATAAATTCGTACAGAGCATGTAATTATTAAATCACTACAGTGCGTTTAATAATTTGGTCTAATTATTATAATATGCCAATATAATAAAAATTCTATATTTATATAATATATCGTCTAATTTATCCAATCGTCAAATTTATATTATATATCCTCTAATTTAACCAATTGATACACGAACGTAAACAAGTGCAAACCGGTTTCAGTCGCGTAAAAACAAAAAAGCTGTATAGATCACCTTATAATTAAGATTTTAAGTTTACTTTTAGAATTTTATAGTGCGTTTAATAATCTGGCCAAGGACTAAACGTTTCAATGTATACCGAAATTTCTAACAACTTAACTCTAAATAAGAACATTTATATCTTTTCCAAAAACATCACTATTCCTAGATACTTCTTTAACATTACTTACAAAATCTTTAAAAAGTTACAAAAAATACCTTCAAGCTAGCAGGAAAAGTTTTTTTTTTCTTTTAAAGAGGAATAGTTTTCCCTCTCTATTAACGAGGTACGTCAAAAAAGCGTTGTGAAAACTATTCTTTAACTCTTTCATATATTTTCTTTTTCAATCTCACGTGTGTAGTGATAGTTAGATGTGTGACATTTTCAAGAGAGCTCAAAGTGACATACATGTGTCTGTGTTACCTCTAACACGCGTCATCGAAAAAATTTTGACATTATCAAACCCTTGAAAACATTTCTAAATCCCATTTTTAAACTATTTGTGTAAATGTACTCAATACTTGATTAGATTCGATTGAAACAAGACTTGAAGTTTCGTTATTTGATAAATAACTGCCTTAAATTAGTTTTTGCTGTTGTTTTAGTTGCTTTACGACATTTTTGGTTTAAGAGAAAAAAATTCTTTTTTTCTAATCAAGGTTAAGGGAAATAAATTGTATCGAAAAAAAGGATTTCTTTGTTAGTAGTTTTATAGAAAAAAAGAGTGTAAATTTTAAACTTAAAGTTCATTTTTTTTAAATGGAACTTAATTAAAGAAAATTAAAAATTAATATAAATCGGAAAAAATAGCAAGAATAGCGGAAAACTATAAATCTCCTCATCTTGTAGATTTTAAAGAATTCAGTTAAATAAGAAACAAATTAAAACATAATTTTGTTTAGTTAAGATAAACTGTTGAAAATTTTATAATATCGCTATGCCAAAAATGGCATAGGCTATTTTGCATCACATTGTGCAATGAAACGCCATACATAACTCTTGATTCTGGTCACTACACCAAAATTCTTTTACATTATTCGGAGCAAAGTTGAACCCATTTTGTTATTTACACTAAGATATGATACACATTATTGTCAGCAAAGTTATTTTTAAAATCTATATAAATATAGTAGAATATTTAGATGGCTGTGTGTATGTACCTTAGACAAATCAACAATTCTGAACCAATTCTCACCAAAATTGGTGTATATACTTTAAAAAACACGGCAGACCTAACTGTCTACTTTTGTTTATATCCGTTGTTGAGCAGCCGACCCAATTTTAGGGTTTACGACTGCTGATGTTCAACTCCGTAGCCTTGTAATTTTGAACCAATCCAGAAGACAAGGAAACTCCTGGATCAGTACCCAAAGAGGTATTGATTTGTTATGGGAACATGGAGGAGTTTGTGACCCGACAGATTAAACGTGCATCAGCCACCATTTATTACACGGGAAGTCTTCGGCCGGCAGGGATCGAACCCACGTAATCTTGAACATGAGCCATGCGCTCTACCAACCAGGCTATCCCGGCCTTTAACAGTCTACTTTAAAACTTTTACCGATCACCTGTTCACGTGCAACATTCTGAAGAAAGAAATTCTTATAGGATTTCATAAATATTTTATAAAGCGACGCGGTGGTTCAGGGGATAGAGCATTCACCTCCCAATGAGGAGACCCAGGTTCGATCCCAGCGAACAGTGAGAAAAATTGTTATAAGGATAATAAATAATGTCAATAGTTAAAATAAGTTAAAAAAATATTCGATAAAATACGTAAATGAATATCTATTTAGTCAGAAATAAGATAGATGAAATGACGTAAATAATAAAATTAGCGAACAAGAGTTTAAAAATGTAATTTAAATTAAACATTTTTCTCTTTTTTTTCTTCAAACGTATGCCTTAGAAACTATAGAATTAAGAAGACACTAATCTAGCAAATACAGAAATGTTTCTACCCCATCCCAAAAAATATGCTGCAATGTAAAATATTACAGATCAAATTACGGTAATAAGTACCAGAACTTTGGGTGTCAGTCTTGTACCATGAAATCAATTTTTACTGCAAAATTTTGATGAAGAAATAACCTGATATATCGCAATTTGTACTGCAGTGTTTAATCACTGATTCAGTGTAATTAAAAAGATATTACTGTAAAACTTTCGGTATAAAATTTTAGGGTCAAAATGAATTTTACGGTATAATGGATTTAACGGATTGAGCATCCAGGGTGTTATTTTTTACGACAAATTGATCAGGAATTTATTTTTACAATGTACGAGTCATAAAAATTTTTCATGCATAAAAAATCTTATTTATTTTAATTCAGGAGTACCATTTTAAAATATAATTATTATAATCTGAAAATATCATAGTAAATACATGTAGAATAAATCAATTTACATGCAAAATATCTTTTTATTATTATAAAGAGAAAAATATGGTGAAATACGTAAAAGGTAAACTTAACATGAATTGATCTAAACTTTTGATCGCTTTCCTGACTAAACAATCGGTTTGTAGGTTACTTCAACCCCTATATTTTGCTAGTCAAATGTTTAGATCTTTCGTAAAAAGTTTTGTTTAATTAAAAAAAATACACGTTTTGTAGATTCTGAAACTTAATTAAGTATTAGAACTAATTAGTTCAAATATTTTTGATTGTCCTTTTGAACCCATATGGACATCACTAAGTATTTTTAAAATCCGATCTGTAGAAGGAATGTTATTCAATGTGATATTTTTTTTAATTTTGCGCTCTATACTTAATGCGTTAAAGGCTATTAAATAATAACCTGATGTAAAACAATATTTTGTTCAAAATCTCCAAATTGAATTCTAAATGTGATATTTCCTTATTCTTTTTAAAAGAGAATATTAAATTTATTTTAAGGAATATAAACTTTACTCAATCTCTTTTTAAAATAACATAGACGTAAGATAAAAAAAAACAACAGTTTTTTAAGTCTTTCTCAAAAGTATCATATTTTAGAAAGTTTCTATCTTGAGGTAAAGGAATATTATAATTTCAGAGAATTTACATTATTCTCAAATTATCTAGATGTAACAAATGCCAGAATAATGCTTATTATGACTCTTAAAAGAATGAAGGATGATTCTTTATTTTAATATTTTTATTTTCTGTATAACTAACTCTATATTTTATGAAAAGCAAGAATAAATCAATATTTTGAAACAAGCAGTACAATTTTAAATAAGTAATCTTCTAAGGAAATTGAATTGTAAATTGAAAATTATAGGTATTTACTTTCCTCCTATTATAAGAAAAAGTGTTTAATGATTTTTTTTCGTCTGACAGCAAATTTTTAACTTTTAAAGACAGAAATAAACACATCGCATAGATGACTTTAAAATTTGGATCTTCGATTTTTTTGAACAGTTTTAGTTGATATTTTATGATGTCTGAACTTATTTTATTGTAAAATTTAGGGTCAAAACGAGTCTGTCTGAAAAAAAGCTTCTTTTTTCAGACAGACTCGTTTTGACCCTAAATTTTAAAAAAAGAGTAAACCGAATTATTCATAAAAACAAAATAAAACTAGTACATAGTAAGCACATAGTATTACATATTTTTTTTTAAAAAAATGCTTCATCAAAGAATTCGTTCTTTATGCAAATTTCATTGGGTAACAAATTCTTTGTTGCATTTATGCAAATACTTGATCTTGTTTAATCCAAGTGTGGGTATTTAAAATCTGAAACTAGTTTTATTCCTAAAATTACAGTTTATTTTTAAATGACACTTTTAGTCTATTTCTTGTCAAATGTACAAGTTTAAAAACGTTATATATAACAAAGTATCGCGTGAGTGTTGCAACATATATCCAGGAGATTACTTCTCAAAAGTACATTAATTAAAATTACGTAGAAACACCCAGCCGAAAATGTCAAGGTACGCAGCTAGAGGCGCTTTGCTATTGCGATCTGTTCAGACAGACACGAAGAAACAGTTAAAAACGGGGAAGTGAACATAGCGGCGAATAACGACATTTCCGGTCATTGGTTCCTATGAAATTGTAATCTTAATTATGCGTCCTACCTTTCCTGGAGGGGCCGGGATAACCTGGTCGGTAGAGCGCTGGGTCCATGTCCGAGAGTTTGGGGGTTCGAACCTCGTCGGCCGAAGACTCCCTGTGTAGTAAAGTGTCTGATGCACGTTAAATCTGTCGAGTCTCAAAAGTCCTCCATGTACCTATAAACAAATCAATACCTCTGAGGGTACTGGATTGGAGATCGATCGTTTTCTGATTCAGGTCAAAATTACGATCTGTGGATGAATGAATGGATGTATGAGTGTATCCGCCCTATAAACGGGTGTGACGTATGGTGTGGTAGAAATTGAATTCTTGACCATAGATGGCGCCACTAGAAAACAAGAACAATCGCACCCCCTCTGCCTAAACAGGCATACGTCAACAACAACAACAACCTTTCCTTGAAGTTTTTTCGCACTATTTATAAGACCCCTTTTATACATAACGTTTTTAAACTTATATGTACATTTTGACAAAAAATAGACTTAAAATGTCAATTAAAAAAACTGGAGCTCGGAGAGTGAAACTGATTGCAGATCTGAAATCAGCGATACGAAAGTATTTAAGATCTATAGAAAAGTCTCATGCAACAAGAAAAGAAGAAGAAAATGCTCTCTAACGTTATTTAAATACAGAAATAAAATTTTAAAAACAAGACAATCTGAATCTAAGTTTTTTTTAAAACTATTGAGTTTCAATGTTTACCTACTAATATGATTTAAAAACAAATCGTAGGAGAGATTTTCTTGAATATTCACGATATTGAGTAGAGTATGAATTCCCTTAGAGCTCCCTTTTATTCAAATCAAGCTTATTTTCCAGATCAAACTTATTTTCTACTTATATATGCAGAAAAGTTCAGTGAAAAAATCATTTGGTACAAATAAATATTTATAAAAGTGATTCAATATAAATGTTTATAATACAGCGAAATAAACTATTTTTAAACTATTTTGCTAAAAAAATATTTTATTTTATGTAATGTTCTCTTAATAAAATTTTTGCATTCTGAAACTTAAACAAAATTTAGTCGGTCCGTCAACATGGAACACGAAAATCAAAAAATTTTTTTAAATGCGTTATGAAAAGCGCAAATCGTATTCATCATAAATTTAAAAGCATCTTAATATGAATTTTTCAATTATTTCTTATCTGTAATAAAAACCTCCTGACCCAGGCTCGATTAAAATTTTTAAGCATATTTTAAAATGTTTTAATATAAATTTCATGATAATAAAACAAAAATGAATTGAAAAATTACGACAAAAATATCAGATAAAATTTACAGATCTCCATAAAATTTTTTATTATGTTTGTTGTAATTTTTAAGGAAAAATTTTTAAAAGTCGGCCAAAGTAAAATAAATTTACTCAACTTTACTTTTTGACAAGCATACAGATTTTAAAATAATTTGTGATTTTGTATCACATTAGCATCCATAAAAAATAAAGAAATGCAAAAATATATACATATATTTCATGAAATACACATATTCAATTTAAACAAACCTTTTTAACTTTCTTAATTTAACCCTTTTTTAAAATTCTTTTTTTTTTCATAAGCTTTACATCTCAATAGGTCCATTTGTTTCTATTCGATAAACAGAAATTCCAGTGTATAATTGCAATCATTTTTAAAGTTGAGATAAACAAAATTTTTTTACAGTGCATGCAGTATAGTTTTATGTTTTTCTTTTTTTATTTGTCTATTTACTGATAAAACATATTTTTAAGCGCATTAGAATTAATTTATGTTTTCATTACAAAAACATTTCGTTCAGAGCGCAAGCAAATTTTTAGTAATGTATTCGAAATAATTTTCAAACAATTGTCATTTTGAAAATTTTATTTCCTTTTTTGCACGATAATTACAATTCTGTGATTAAAAATGTATTTAGTTTAACTCAAACAAAAACTGGTAAAAACAATAAACAAAATTTTTTACAGTGTAGTTATCTAGCTTATTTAACTAGCTTCATAATACTTAATTTCTGATCTAGCTTCCATAGTTAGCTTAACTACTAGATAGATGGCGAATTTATTATTTTCTTTTATTATTTAAACTTACAAAATTCTTAATCTTTTGGTCCCGCAGTGGACTGATCGTTAAGACACGGTTCCCAGCAGATCACCGAAGTCAAGCATCACTGGCTGCGGTCAGTGTGCGGGTGGGTGACCACTTGGATCAGTCTGCGTAGGGACCGAGGGTGTGCGGTATTGGTCCTCGTTAAACTGTTCTACCGTAAAGTGCTCGACTTCGCGTGCAGGTCGTTGGGCTACCGAAGCAGGGGTGCCATCCCCTCTGCAGAGGATCAAAATTGTGATGGCATGTCTTCGGATCATCCTCAGGGATGTTTCCCAGACCGTCGCCAATAGCCCATTGTGCAGCTCTAGTGCGACGTAAATTAACTACACACACTCTTAATCTTTTGATTAATTTTTTTAAACTTTAATTATATAAAATACTTGTGTGTTTTTTTCTTTAAGTCAGCCAAGTGTTTATGAAGACAAATCACGTTTTTTCTTTGAAATTTTATTGGAATTATATTTATATGCTTGAATTACTTTTTATTTTTCTTATTTTAACTAATCCTATTTTTCATTAATACCTTTAAAGTAATGGAATAAATACGAAAATGCGTTGTTCCTTATAAAGGTTTATATAAAAAAAACTAAACTAAACTCAGTGGCGCGACAGCCTATTGAGGGCCAAGGCCAACTGTGCCCATCTCAGTTTTCTTGACCTTGGGCTCTGGGGTGTAGGAGCAGATGTTCCGGTTAGGCGATCAGCCGAAACCCCAGTGTTTAGTTCCCAAGCATGTTTGGTATTCATTTATCGACCCACTGAAGGGATGAAAGGCTGAGTCAATCTTGCCCTGCCCGAGGATCGAGCCCAGGACCTGAAACACGGGAGCGTGAAGCGCTACCCCTTAGCCACCGGGCGTCAAATGCTTATACGTATAAAGGTCTTTCATTAAAATAGAAATGCATAATTTGTTTTCTTTAATCACTGAAATATGTATCAAATAACAGAATGAAAGGTACAGATAAAATAAAAATTTGACAGAAGCACATTTTACGAACAATATAACTAAGCACTGCTCTCCAATTTAAGATAAAAGATTTAGAATTAAGAGAAATGTGTCCCTTCGCAAATGCACAGTATGAAAAAAAAAAAATTCAAAACACGAATATAAATTTACGCAATCCTATCTTGATTCGATGATTTTTATTGCAAAAAACGCTACATTAGTTTTAAAATGTCAACTCTTCAATTCTAAAATATAAGTCAATTGACAAATTAATTATTGATATGATTGTATTGAGTTGAGTATAAAATCTTTGTATTTTATTCTAAGCTTCACAATGTCATATTTTCATGCAAAATTTAAAGATTAATCAATGATTTATGTTCCCTTTTGTTCCATGACCTTTTGTCATTATTTCATTAACTTCATAATTTCTCATTTTAATGAATTGAATACGAAAAACTGAACTAGTTGCTGATTTACACCCTCATTTGAATTTAACTTAATAACACGCAAAAAACTTTGATGAGAGTGAAACAAGTGGACGTCAGACGACGCAAGAGCAGGGGAGTATGTTTGGAGGGTCAACACATCCCATTCAAGCTCCAATGACTTTTGGCCCGTCCACAAAGATGTGAGTGATCTTGCGTTGCCGTGATGAAACACTACTCCCTCACCACTGACGAGCTCAGGGTATTTCTAAATGACGGCTTCGTTCAAACTGTCCAAATGTCTTTGGTACACATCAGAATTGGTTGTTCCATTTCTTGGTTGGAGCTCAAAAACAACACACCCTTCTTGTCCAACCACATTGAGAGCGTAACTTTCCTATGATACAGTACTTGTTTTGAAGTCGTTGATGGCGAATCTTCAGGTCGGGATCAAAACCGTCAGCGTCCCACATTGTTGCTAACAATCCACTCCTCATCACCAGTTATCATTCGTTTAAAAAATGGGGCGTTTTCTTCACGTTTAATGAACATATAGCAGATGTCTATTCTTGTCGTCAGATGAACTTTTTGAGTTCATAAAAAACCAAATTTTGAGCTTGATGGCTTGCTTACATTTCTTGAGAGGGAAGAGAACTTTTTTGTTGACTTATCTTGTTGTCTCTACCAGAGTTGGACATCGATTTCAGTAATCGATTACAACTGTAATTGATTACAGATAATTACTGTCATGTCATCCAATTATTTATAATCACGATTTCATTTAATTGCGATTACAAGCAATCATAATTTTTGATTACATCAGAGTGAGACAAAAATGCAATTGATTACATTTTTCAATTACAATTACTTGTAATCGTGATTACAAATTTTGATTACAACTGTAGTCGTGATTACAATACTCAATTACAGTAATCAATTACTTGTAATCCTGATTACAGACATTCATAATTTTGATTATCACTGCAATCGTGATTACATTACCCATTACTGTAATCAATTACTTGCAATCATGATTGCATAACTAATCACTGAAATCAATTACTTGTAATCGTGATCCCAAATAATCAAAATATACAATTACATGTCATCATGATTACAAGAAATCGTGATTACATGTTATCATGATTACAACTAATAAAAATATGCTATTTCAAGACTATTATATATCAATATATGATTATATTTTACAGTAGAATCTACAACCTCTCGTAGCGCGTAACATGGGTTTGACTGGATCAATATCTTTATTATGTCATCATCAATCTAGATAGGCTTTACTGATCAAGGAGCATCTTTCAAATTAAAACCACCAGCTCGGAATTTCTTTAACCAGTTTTAGCACAGACGTTCTTGTCGAGCATCTTCAATGTAAACTTTACGCAATTTTTTACAAGCGTGACACTTTTTTTCCCTTTACGGAAATAAATTAGTAAAATATGGCAAAAATGTAAACTTTGATCAACGTACCGTGAAATCTCCGAAACAGAACGAAATATCTTAATTTGTTCTTTGCTATGTAACTTAATCTGTCAGCTATCAATGACGTAAAAACTTTTATTGTAAATGCTTCAAGTATTTCAGAAACTGCACTACTGCCATCTATCGCAGAAAAAACACAATGACTTTTTACTCGACCCAATATTATTGTTACCTTTATTATCTCGACATGGAGCAATTTCAATCAAAATATTTTGATTAATATTTTTGTTAATATTTTAAAACAAGAGCAATTTCCGTTTGTTTTTGAAGTCAGTATTATATGATTATTTTGATAACAAAAAAAAAAAAAAAACTGTAATCGTCAAAGTTTGCTTAATTTCGTAAGTGGATACTTTTTGCATAATATGTCCCATTTTGTTATGATAAATGCCACGTGAAAGTTATTTAAAATGAATATGGCAATTTAATCATCAAGTTTATAAATGCCTAAGGAATGACGCATTTTTTTTGTTCTCGACAGCAAATATGGTTAAAATATGTTCCTTTAAGACAGTATATTTTGTAATAAGAAAAGAACTGTAGCATAATCATATTTTTAACTTACTTACATTTTAAAAATATCTCTTTAGAGCTCCTTTTCAACCAAACAAAGAAACAAGTAATTATAACTTTACATTACACGATCCTGTATCTAAATAAAATTTAAATTAGAAATAAATTGAACTAGTAATTAAAAATAAAAAAAACATATTCTTTATTTCTTTTTATGATACAAAATAATGCTATATTTTCTTAAAATTTGGTAAACTATAATTGTTCAATATTGGTGATAGTTAAAATAATATCTTGGGTATTAGTTTCATTAAAGGAACAGAAATTCTTAATACCAACACTTACATCCAAAACAACAAAACGCTTAGAAATTTTATTCATTACCATAAAACTCGATATATAATCAAATTCAGATAAAAGATCAGAACTCCGTCTCGATAAATCTTCTTTTTCTATTTATTAGCACACTTTGAGGGGAGTTTTATGGATACTTTGTTGCGGGAGAGTAATTTCGTCTCGCAATTTCAAACGCGTCAAAACACTTTATTTTATGAGCTTCTTTCACAACATTATTTTTCTTACAAAAAAAGATATTCTTATAATGAAACAGTCTTATTTTAATTTTTAGATGATTTTGAATTAGTTTGAAAGTTTAAAATCGTCCCTTAGAATATATATTACTCGTAAAAC
This sequence comes from Parasteatoda lunata, assembly GCA_949128135.1. Taxonomy (NCBI): domain Eukaryota; kingdom Metazoa; phylum Arthropoda; class Arachnida; order Araneae; family Theridiidae; genus Parasteatoda; species Parasteatoda lunata. Next base: position 60,317,364 of record OX421972.1, on the reverse strand, counting down.
TACAGGCAATTCCATTACAATAAATAAACAAGAATAACAGCAACAATAATGCAAAACATTCAGTCGTAGCTAAAATTTTAATTGCTGGATTTAAATAGTATGCATAAGTAAATAGTTAAAATTGTCACCTAATGCAGTTATTTTAAGTTAGCAAATTGTCACTAGTTTAAAAGCTTCCAAACATGACTTTCAAAAATGTATATTATAGTCATAAAATTATGCGCAATTTTATTAGAACAAATATTACAATAGCATTATCAATAATAGTTCAAAACCTTCTTTTTTAATTTCATTTGTACTCTCAATCTTTAATAACTGTTTGATTTAAATTTATTTTAATATATTTATTAAAATAAATTGGTATTAAATTTGAATAAATATAAGAAAACTTTTACTTCAAGAGACTACTTTAAATTGGCAAACTTTAACAAGCTTCCAAAAATAATTTCGACATGCACTGTAAAAACTTCCGGATCAAATTACGATATCAATTATCGGTACTTTGAATGCATCATTAATTAAATGCTAAATTACATTAAATGCTTAATTTATCAAACATATGAAGTAAATAATTATAATAGTCACTTGAAACTGCTACGAAATTATTATTCGTGTATATTAGTTCATTTAAACGTATTTTGGAACCAAAAATCATGCTTAATAAGAATACTACTTTTGTGTACAATAGATGCTTTAAAAAGTTTTAATTTTAAAAGAAAAAAGAAAATTACATACCTATAAGGTTTCAATTCCTTTGAATAAAGATACCTTGTCGATGATGGGTCAACTAGGAAATTATTGTTTTGTTTCTTTTCAGTAAATTTAACTCTTAGCGAATCACATACTCACACCCATTTATCGCAATATGTAGTAAAAATATAATATTTAATATTAGTCATATATATATATATATATATATATATATATATATATATATATATATATATATATATATATATATATATATATATATATATATATATATATATATATATATATGTTTATTAGTAACCACAAATGCCAAATGCTACTTAATATTTCCAGTATATAAATTTATAACACTTGCATATAATTATACATGTTATTCTACTAGTATATAAAAGCATTAATTCTGTATATCAAATATAAAGAACTCATGAATTGATATAATTTGTATCAAAAAGTTAAAATTCTCGTGTCTTATCCTTAGTTAAAGTTCTCGTCCGTAATATGTCCATGCATATTAGGAACAGAATATTTCTAGGTAATGATGGAGCATTTTTAAAATTGCTTTAATTAAAACTTATGGTGTTTATTTTTCTCCAAATTTAAGATGTTAAAAGAAATTCAAATTAATTCAACCTAAAGTGAAACGACGAATAAGATTTTTCAAGATAGACTAATTTAATTAAAACAAATTATTAGCGAATCAATCCTACAGTTCCTAGAAGGAAATTTCCTCTTTCTATGTTTCTTTATTTTTGATTTTAAACTACTTTGTAAGACCACTACAAGACTTTTATTCGGAGTTAACACTAAATGTGGAAGACAAATGGATATATTTATTAAAATAAGCTTTATAAAACATTAAAAATGTATAATGTATATTAAATGTATATTTTATTACGAAGTATTTTTCTAAGAACCATAGTTTAAATAAGAAAATGTGATTTATCTAAGCCTATTTTTATCATTAATTTTATTTGTTTTTTTAAGAGTGAAAGATTGGCAAAGAATTTAGACTTTTTAATTTATCTAAACTGAAACTTGAAAATTTAAAAAAAACAGAGCTTATTGCATAAGCTAAAAAACTGTTAATTAAAAAAGAAGTAAACGGTTAATGACCTTTTTCCAAAAATGGCTAGAAAACTTTAATGCTAACGTAATAGCAAATTTCATTTTTTTTCACTGACATTTTCCTTCGAAATGAAATGCTCTATTTTAAAACTCCTAGAACATTTAGGGAGATAATGTTCTAAATTTCGTGGTGCCATTTCTTGGTAAGCATATTTGCATTTGGGGAAACTATTCGTTTCAAAATATTTTTTGTTCAAACGTTATTTATTCAACGAACTATTTCATTGCCTTTTGTTTATTTTAAAACCCTATAAAGATTTTAAAGGAAGTACTTAAGTTATATAAAACTCAACTGACTTAGAGTCCATATATAAAGCAATTATAAAAGCATGTATGAACCTCACAAATTATTCGTTTATAATCATTTAAATATGCCCTTTGAAATTTGAGATGATATAGTTGTGATGATATGTTTATGATTGAAGATCGCTGTAAAAAATAATTAAATAATTATAATATTTAAAGTTATTAAATAGCAAACGTTGTTAACTGCTCTGAACTAACGTCCTTAATAAGTAATAATATTTAGTAGCAAATTAGGTTCATTCAGTATGTGTTTGATTTAATTTTGAATTGTTTTATAAAAAGACGAAGCATCTTATCAACAACCAGGTTTGAAGATTGTGAGGAATTAATCAATAAAATTTAAAAAAAATAATTTTAGGATAATATATAACAGCGTGAAAAAATTTAAATCATAAAAGTCTCAATAATTTGAAAACAATATTTTTTCTTAATAATTTAAAAAGAAAAAGTTATTTTTTTTTGGATTTCATTTTTAAGGAACAATTAAAGGAGGTCTTATGCGCCCTAATTAAATGCAGATAAAGCAGGACTTGTCTCTACTATACCGTTGCATGAATGTATGTGAAAAAATAAATAATTTTAAAAATTACTGTGTTGTCTATGTCTTACTGTATTGTTTCTATTGGTAAAATATGAATGTGTACAAAATTTTAGGTCATTTGATGTAGTTTTGACCCCCGGCGCAATGTGATTGACTGATTTAGTCTATAAGGCAAATCGCTTTCATACTCTATAAAACCAGCACAAGAATGTTTTTAAACCGAAAACAGTTCTTTTATACACAGAAAACAAGGTAAATATACTAAGTAGTAGAGCACATTATAATTTTAAGTAATTAAAAAATTTTATTATAAACTTTATTTCATCAAATTATTTAATTTTGATAAACTTAATTATTAATTTAATTTGCATAATTAAACT